>OY757011.1:155519155-155888580 GCA_963580285.1 Lucinisca nassula | reverse complement strand
CAACATGTTGGCCATAGCACTTGAGAGAGAGAGCACTGGGGAACGTGTACGCCATGGCATGCTGAGAGAGAGAGAGAGAGAGAGAGAGAGAGAGAGAGAGAGAGAGAGAGAGAGAGAGAGAGAGAGAGAGGGGGGGGAGAGAGAGGGAGAGAGAGAGAGAGAGAGAGAGAGAGAGAGAGAGAGAGAGAGAATGGCGGAATTTCACTCTATTTTACATTGGAATTCGCAAAAAAAGTTTAAAAGAATTTCACTATACTACCATTTCTGTCACAACAATTGTGTGTAACGATGTTGAGATGACCCCTGCATACCTTTCTAGGTATTTACCGCATGACGTCATTATTCACGCGCGTTGTAGTTTTGTCGCGAAATTAAAAATAGACTAACTGTGTTCGTAGCATAGTTAGGATCATAAAACTTAACCTATGATCATAATTGTTCGCAATATTACATAAAACTCATTCATTTGTATTATTTAAACAAAAAATACCCGATATATGTAAAAAAAAAAATTAAGCACTTTTTTCCGACAGCTCAATAATGCACCTTTAAAATAGAGATTCTGGTTACATGTTAGAACCGCTTCCCCGAGGCGGTCTAACGAGTACCCACAATCTATATTTTGGAGCAGAAATAAGAAAAAAAAGGTTTACCCCTGCCAACCCAAGTTTTACTATATAAAAGTGGGGTTCAAGAGGGTCAAACGCTTTATAGACGCGCTTCATGATAAGTACAGTGCACATTCTTTCACAGAAACGGACAACTGCCCTTCTTGAATCAGCAGAATGGAGAAAATGACTGTAAAATAGATTTCATGATCCATGTCCAGGAAAGAATGTTGCCGACACCGACATGACTCGAACACGTGTCCTTCTGATCACCAGTCAGACCTACATCTCACTGAGCTACCGAGGTCAGCTTGAATTTCAAGATATTTGTTAATAAAATTTCTGATATCTATAATAAAATTATTGGATTGCAATAAATATTATTAGATATGTATAAATAATATTAGATATCTATTATCTATTTTATGATATACATAATGCATTTAGGGACATCTATAATTCGAATTATAGATATCTTTTATTCGATGGAAAGATGTTAAATATTTAAGAACATATAATTACATTTATTGATATCAATAATATAGTTTCTTTTATTCATTATTGAAAATTGTGACATCTATAATTCAGCCTTCTAAATGATATCTATAATTTGATTTTTAGATATCTATATATGCAAAGGAATTATATATGTATATATCTATATATTGAAAAATAGAGAGCTATAATTTAAACATATATTAGATATCATTATTATAGATATTATTTATAGATATCATTATTATAGATATTATTTATAGATATCATTATTATAGATATTATTTATTGATATCTTGCAATAATTATTGATATACTCTAGTTTATTACAGATATCTATAAATCAAATTATAATTATCAATAAATCAAATTATAGATATGAACAATTAACATTATTGATATCTATAATTATCTGTATTTTTTGCTATCATAAAATGAAATTCATGATATGTTATATATATTTCTTGATATCAATAGATTTGTTTCCTGATATCAATAATTTCTTTGCATATATAAAATCTAAAAATCAAATTATAGAGATCATTTAAAAGGCTGAATCATAGATATCAAAATTTTCAATAATGGATATCATAAAATACATTTTAGTCATGAATAAATGAAATTATTGATATTTTATAATATTTATCTATATGTTGAAAAATAGATAGCTATAATTTAAACATATATTAGATATCATTATTATAGATATTATTTATAGATATCATTATTATAGATTTTATTTATAGGTATCATTATTATAGATCTTATTTTTTGATATCTTGCAATAATTATTGATATACTATAGTTTATTACAGATATCTATAAATCAAATTATAATTATAAATAAATCAAATTATATATATGAACAATTAACATTATTGATATCTATAATTATCTGTATTTTTTGCTATCATAAAATGAAATTCATGATATGTTATATATATTTCTTGATATCAATAGATTTGTTTCCTGATATCAATACTTTCTTTGCATATATAAATATCTAAAAATCAAATTATAGAGATCATTTAAAAGGCTGAATCATAGATATCACAATTTTCAATAATGGATATCATAAAATACATTTTGGTCATGAATAAATGAAACTATTGATATTTTATAATGCTCTTTAATATTTGGTATCCATATATCAAAATAAAAGATATCTACTGTTGAAATCTACAAACTGATTTATAGATGTCATTATTACAGATGTTATTTATCGATATCTGACAATAATTATTATTAAACTGTAGTTTATTTCAGATATCTATTAATCAAATTATAGATATCAATAAATCAAATTATAGATATGTACAATTAACATTATTAATATTTATAATTGTCTGTATGTTTTGCTTTTTTAAAATGAAATCCGTGATATGTAATATATATTTCTTGATACCAATAGATTTGTTTCCTGATATCAATAATTTCTTTGCATAAATAAATATCTAAAAATCAAATTATAGAGATCATTTTAAAGGCTGAATCATAGATATCACAATTTTCAATAATGGATATCATAAAATACATTTTTGTAATGAATAAATGAAACTATTGATATTTTATAATGCTCTTCAATATTTGGTATCCATATACCAAAAATAGATATCTACTATTGAAATTATTGATAACCATTTACTTACTATTAATATCATGAAAAAAAAAATAAATATCTAATATCAGTAATGTTAATTATCTATAATTTGATTTATAGATATCTACAAACTGATTTATAGATGTCATTATTATAGATGTTATTTATCGATATCTGACAATAATTATTATTAAACTGTAGTTTATTTCAGATATCTATAAATCAAATTATAGATATCAATAAATCAAATTATAGATATGTACAATTAAAATTATTAATATCTATAATTATCTGTATGTTTTGCTTTCATAAAATGAAATCCGTGATATGTAATATATATTTCTTGATACCAATAGATTTGTTTCCTGATATCAATAATTTCTTTGCATATATGAATATCTAAAAATCAAATTATAGAGATCATTTAAAAGGCTGAATTATAGATATCACAATTTTCAATAATGGATATCATAAAATATATTATGGTCATAAATAAGTGAAACTATTGATATTTTAAAATGCTCTTCAATATTTGTTATCCATATATCAAAATAATAGATATCTAATATTGAAATTATTGACAACCCTTTACGTATTATGGATATCATGAAATAAATAATAAATATCTAAAATCAATAATGTTAATTATCTATAATTTGATTTATAGATATCTACAAATTGATTTATAGGTGTCTATAACAAAGATATAGGATATCAATAAATATTATTACATATCTATAAATAATATTAGATATGTATTATTTATTTCATTATATCCATAATGTGTTAAGGGATATCTGTAGTTCCAATAATAGATATCTTTTATTCGATATAGAGATATCAAATATTGATGAACATTTCAGGATATCAAGAATTACATTTATTGATATCCTTCATATATTTTCTGATATCCATTATTGAAAACTTTGATATCTATTATCCAGCCTTGAAATGGTATCTGTAATTTGATTTTTAGATATCTATATATGTAAAGGAATCATGGATATCATTAGACAAATTTATAGATATCAAGAAATATATATTACATATCATTGATTACATTTTATGATGTCAAATTATTGATAATAATGTTAATCATACATATCTATAATTTGATTTATAGATATCTATAATTTGATATTTAAATATCTAAAACACAATTACAGATTTCTCCGAATTGAATTTAATAGTAATATCGCATCATGGCTTATACACTTGTCATGATGACTCATACCGCTGTCATTATGACTCGCATAGCTGTCATGATTACTCATATACCTTTTGTCCTGACTCAAACACGTGCCACTCTCTATCACTTTGACTCGTTTAGCTCTTGCTATGACTCACTTTGACCCATACAGCTGTCACGGTGACTCATACTTCTGTAACCATGACTTATCATGCTGTCACGAGTTGCATACAGCATGGATCATACAGCTGTCACGACTACTTAAACACTTGTCAGCATAACTTATAAAGCTAATGACTAATACTGCTGTCACCATGAATCATACGCCACCATAAATCAAACAGCTGTCATCTTGACTCATACAGCTGTCAGTGATGCATGCATCAGGCATCATGGCTTTTACAGCTGACACCATTACACATAGAGCTGTCACAATGACTTATGTAGCTATAACCGTGACCGGAAGCACAAAGCAGTAAATATTAACATTACCACAGTTATGTTCTAACAATCTAATTAAAAATAGTACTGTTACTCTTCACAAACAATTATATTTAAAAAAAAAAAGAGTTCAAATAATAGCTATATGAGTCCAAGTGGTAGCTTTATTAGTCATCGTAAAGTAAAACATGTATGAGTCATATTGACAGCTGTTGTAGACATGGTGACAGTTGCAGTAGTCATGGTGGCAGCTGTAGGAATCATGATGTGAGTCATGTTGACAGGTGTATAAGTGATGTTAACACTTTCTGTTCTAATTGGTTTCATATACACATGTAAACTGATTTACTATGTTATTTTTCATATATATTGTGTAAGTCATGTATACTTTGCAATGTATGATTCCACTGATATTGTAATCAGTATTTCATAAATAAATAATAGAGCTATCAACAGGACTCACATAGCAAAAAACCTTCATTCCGACAGCTTTCACCATGAATCCCAAAGCTATCTCAATGACTCATATAACTGTCATCATGATTCGTGCATCTCTAAGCGTGATTCCTAAAACTATCCCCTTGATGAAAGCAGCTGTCACCATGGCACATACATCTGTCTCCGTGATTCATACAGCTATCGGTATGTCTCATCCAGCTATAAGCATGACTCATATAGCTGTCACCAGGGGTCAGTGACACCCACAGCTGTCTCCAAGGCTCATACAGCTATCACAATGACCCATATAGCTGTCATAATGACTCTCATACTGCTGTCACAATGACTCATGCAGTTGTAACAATGGCTCATACAGCTGTCTATATGGCTCATACAACTATCACCAAGACTCATTCAACTATCATCATGACTCGTACTGCTGCCACCATGACTGATAAAGCTGTCATCATCACTCATACAGCTATCGCCATGACGTATGCGGACAGCACTTTCATAGCTGTTAGCATGGCTCTTCCAGCTGTCTCTGTGGTTCTTACAGCAATCACCATGACTCATACCGCTGTCACCATTACTATTTCAGCGATTGTCATGACCTATTCAGCTATCACCATGAATACAGCAAACATCTATCTCCATATCTACTGTAGATATTGCGATGACTCATACAGCAATTAGATCACTCACACAGCTGTGCTTATTGGTTGCACATACACATGCCACTGATTTACTATTTTATTATTTCTTATATATTGTGTATACCATGTATGCTTTGCAGTGTATGATACCACTGATATTGTTTTCAGTATTTCATTTATAAATAACAGAAATATCAATATGGCTAACACTGCTAATACCTTCATTCATACAGCTTTCACCGTGACTACGATAGCCATCACAATGACTCATATAACTGTCATCATGATTCATGCATCTCTAAGCGTGATTCCTACAGCTATCCCCGTGCTGAAAGCAGCTGTCACCATTGCATATACTTCTGTCTCCGTGACTCTTACAGCCATAAGTATGTCTCATACAGCTGTATGCCAGACTCATATAGCTGTCACCAGGAGTCATTGAGCTTTCACTTTGACACTTACAGCTGTCTCCACGGCTAATGCAGCTATCATAATAACCCAAACAGCTGTCACAATGACTCATACTGCTGTCATCATGACTGATACAGTTGTAACCATGGCTCAAACAACTATCATCATGACTGATACAACTATCATCATGACTCGTTCTGCTGCCAGCATGACTGATAAAGTCGTCATCGTCACCCATACAGCTATCGCCATGACGATGCTGACAACACTATCATAGTGCTGTAAGCATAACCCATGGAGCTGCCATCATTGATCATACAGCTGTCTCTGTGGTTCTTACAACAATCACCATGACTCATACTGCTGTCGCTATTTCTAAAGTAAAGTAATTATCATGCCCCATTCAGCTGTTACCATGACTAACACAATGTCTCGGGTATCTTAATTTCACATACAGCTGCCACCAATACTTATTCTGTTTTCAACAGTTATAGCTTCTATAGCCATCAGCATGGAATATGCAGCTGTATCCATTGGTCATACATCACCTTAAAGGCTGTCACAATGACTCAAATAGCTTTCTTTACGACTTCTATAGCTCTTACAATCACTACTCCAGGTGTCAGCATGAATCTTACGAAGGTAACCATGACACCTTGTCACCATGACTCATACAGTTACCACCATGACTCGCATCCCTTCCACTAAGACTTATATAGCTTTCATCGTGTCTAATACAGCAATCACTATAACTAATACAGCTGCCACGACGACTCATAGCATAACTCATACGGCAATCACGATAACTCGTACAGCTATCAACACGACACAAACAGCTATTACAATAACTCATAGAGCTATTTCCATGACTCGGATATCTCTCAGCATGACCTTTAAAGCTTTCACCAAGACACCTATAGCTACCACCTTTACTCATTCAGGTGTTATTTTGACTTTTTAGCTATCGTAAACACCTATACGGCTGTAACCATGACTAATACAGCTGTTAACATCACACATACAGCTGTCCCCATGACTCACTAATCTTTCATCATGACTACTGCTACGAGTGTCAGTATAACTACTACAGCTATCAATATGACTAATGCATCTTTAAAAATGGCTCATACGATCGTCATCATGGCTTATATAGCTATCGCCAATGCTTACAGCTTCCACAGTGACTCTTACAACTGTCACCATAATTCATGCAGCTCTAAACGTGCAACATGCAGTCATGTATGGCTGCGTTGAGAACAATGATCTATATTTGCAGATCTTTCAATGTGCCCTCCACCTGTAGATATTGATTGTCAGCAAGCTGTATTTCGAATCACTCACATTTTTGTGCAGCTCTAATTAGGCCACAACTAACAACTGCAACCTGAGCCAGGCGGCTTACCGTACAAGTGTCCTAAATGTTTGGACAGAAGAGTAACCAGGGCAGACCCAGATTGATCAGCTTCTTTCCGATCAGGGTCTTCACTTTTTGCTGTTCTAACTAGTTTAAACATGTCCATATTTGTAAACTAAGACTGTGATTGCAGTATATGTACATGTACGTCCAGACTTTTGGGTATTTTTGCGGTAACTGTATACATGTCCCACTGCCACTTTATAGCACGGTTATAGAGATCAAAAAGAGGGAGGAGAGGGGAGGAAAAAAAAAATAATTTTTTTCCTCTTCATCTTTAATGAGCCGCGTTATGAGGAGGTCGTGATACATGTTATTGTATGTTTTTCCTTGTTTCATTGTTTCTTTGCATTAATCTAGTTTCATTCTTTCACGTTAGTATGTCCATCAGGGCTTTCCTGTTTTCTTAATAAACTTTGAAACTTTAGAAACTTTAGAAAACGTGATCCCAACAGCTATCACCATGGCGAATGCAGCTGTCACCACAGCTCATACAGCTATCTCCATGACTCATAGAGCCACCAGTCTGTGCTCATACAGCGTAAAGCATCGCTCATATTACTATCGGCAGGGTTCATACAGCAAACACTATGTCTAATACAGCTGTAACAATGAGCCAGATGACTACGCCTAAAGCTGTCTTCATGCCTGGATGACTCGAACGGCTGTCACAGTCACTCATTCATTGACCACCATGGCCCATATAGCTATCATAATGACTAATACAGCAAGCTCCCGCCAATCGGGACTTTGAGAAATAAATCGGTATGCAAAGTGCTTCCACGCAGAGCTGAAACCGACCACACATGAGAAGTGGTATGCAGCATAGGTCTAAGCCTGTTCAGGCAAAACGGTGCGAGTCGGACCGTCCATGCATATAAACATTTTGATTTCAAAGGGCGACAGGGCTTGGGATTTCATTTCATCTCAATGTCGGGTAAAAGTCCCACAAAATTGAAAGCAACATTTCGAAAATGACCTAAATAGTGTTGACAGGGACTTTAAACCTCTATTCAAACAAACAAACAAAGAAAGAAAAGACTAATAGAGCTATCTCAATCACTCAAACAGCTATCACCATGAGGGTTGTAGCTATTACCATCACTCATACAGCAATTAAGATGACTCATACAGCTGCCACCAGGACTCACATAGATATTACCACGACTTCTATAACTATCACCATGAATTATACAGCTACCACCATGATTCATACAGATATATTTATTCACATACAGCTGTCACCACGACACACAGCGCATTCAATAGCCATATCTCTAAAACTGTCACAAAGAACCATGCAGCTGAAACCAATCGCTCATACAGCTGTCCATATCAACATGACTCACACAGCTTTCCTTACGACTCCTACAGCTGTCACCATGACTTCTTCAGATGTCATCATGTCTCATACAGCGGTCCCCATGACACATACAGCTGCCATCATGACGCATACAGCTGCCAGCACGACTTCTACACGAACCATACGGCGCCCAAAATGACTCGGATATCTTAATTTCATATACAGCTGCCATAAAGACTTATTCCTTTTCAACAGTCGTATCTCCTGTAGCTATAAATTATGCAGCTGTAACCATTGTTCATGTAGCTATCAACATCGCTTATAAGGCTGTCAACATGACTCACACGGCTTTCTTTATGACTTCTACAGCTGACACTATGACTACTTTAGTTGTCACCATGACTCTAACAATGGAACCCATGACACCTATAGCTGTCACCATGACTCAAACAGCTGTCAACGTTGCTCGCATCCATCTCACTAAGACTGATATAGCTTTTGTCGTGTCTAATTCAGCGATCACTATAACTTATACAGCTGACACGACGAGTCATATCATGTGCCGTGTGGCGGCGGTAAAACGTCTCCCCGTACATCAACCATAGTGCAGTTTATATTTTACTTTTGGTCCTTTGAGATCAGCGTAAATATTCTGAGAAATCAGAAATAAATTATTGGTTTAGACTCGTATTCTAGACAGGTTTTTAATTATTTGGACCCCATTTTGATTTATATCAGTCTTTGAATTGACTGCCTATTTGAAATTCGCAAACTTGCAGTACGTTTCCTCTGGCTTTCGTTGCCGGATCATAACAGGGTCACTGATGAGGCTTTATTAGCCGAAACTACGTAGTATGACCCATCTTCTTTCTTATGAATGTTTTCATTGCTCTTAAAGGAACTCATTTTAGATTTTTATTATACAGCCATCACGGTGACTCATACAGCTATCAACACGCCACCACGACACATACAGCTATGACCATAACTCAAACAGCTTTTACCATGACTCCGATATCTATTAGCACGCCTTTTAAGCTTTCACCATGACACATACAGATATCGCAATTACACATTCAGATGTCACATTGACTTGTATAGCTATTGTTATGACCCATTACCAATTCAACTGTTAACATCACACATACCATGACTCACAAATATGTCATCATGGCAACTGCTGCTTTCAGTATGACTACTACAGCTGTCAATAGATCTTTCAAAATGGCTCATATGGCTGCCATCATGGCCTTTACAGCTATCACATGACAACAGCTTTCACCGTGACACTTAGAACTGTTACCATAATTCATGCAGCTCTCATCTTGATCACTACAGCTGTCACCATGATGAATACAGCTGTCATCTTAGTTCATGCAGCTATCTCCGTTACTCATACAGTCATCACTCCGTGCTCATACAGCTATGAGAATCGCTCATATTGCTTTCGTCAGGGGCCATAAAGCTTACACAGCTGTAACAATGAACCAAATGACTATGCCTAAAGCTGTCTTCATGCCTCATACAGCTATCAGCATGAATCAAACAGCTGTCACAGTGACTCATTTAGTGACCATTATGACTAATATAGCTATCACTAT
Source organism: Lucinisca nassula (assembly GCA_963580285.1). NCBI lineage: Eukaryota > Metazoa > Mollusca > Bivalvia > Lucinida > Lucinidae > Lucinisca > Lucinisca nassula. The sequence continues at coordinate 155,878,424 of OY757011.1, read as the reverse complement.
GACTAATACAGCAAGCCCCGTAAACCTCTATTCAAATAACAAGGGGAAGACTAATACAGCTATCACAATTACTCGTACATATATCACTTTGAAATTTTGATTCTTGTAGCTATTTCCATAACGCATACAGCTATTAAGATGACTCATACAGCTTTCACCGTGACTCACGCAGCTATCACCACGACTTCTATCACTATCACCATGATTCATACAGCTACCAACATGACTCATACAGATATTTTTATTTCAAACACAGCTGTCACCAAGACCCATAACACTTTCATCAGCCATATTATCTAATGTAATGTCACTATGATTTGTGCAGCTGCAACCATTGTTCATACAGCTGTCCATATCAACATGACTCACACAGCTGTTCTCACGACTCCTACAGCTGTCACCATAACTGCTTCAGATGCCATTATGTCTCACACAGCGGTTGCCATGACACATACAGCTGTCATCATGACGCATACAGCTATCAACATGACTCGCATAAGTCTTCACAGTTGCTCACACAACTGTCAACATGACTAATACAGCTAGCCCCATGACTTACAATGCTATCATAATGACTCATTGAGCGGTGACCACCATTATAGCCTCCGCGGGTGTAGTGGTTAAACTACTCGACTTAGAAACCATAAAATATCTTGGGGGTTCGATTTGGGCAGATAATGTTATCTTAGTGCAGATTATATTTTCCTTTCCTTTATGATCATACGCCTTGCAAACTATATTGCTGTGTATGAAGATACTCAATAAAAACCGAGTCTCCGATTTTCGTTCTTTATGTGTTCTTTGTTTCCAAAGGCAACCTTTACCTCACTACAGCTGTTGTTAAGTGCCGTGTGGCGGCCGTAAAAAGTCTCCCTGTGCTTCATCATAGGGCAGATTATATTTTCTTTTCCTCTGGGATCATTGAGCCTATTTTGTTTACTTTGAATATCGAATATCGCTTAAGCCGGTGCTAGGCATATGCAGCCTTGCAAACTATATTGCTGTGTATGAAGAGCCTCAATAAAACCGAGTCTCCAATTTTCGTTCTTGTATGTGTTCTTTGTTTCCAAAGGCAACCATTTAGCTTTTTATTCTCCAGACTTTTGGATAAGTCTTTAAACTGAGGTCAACTTTCTATATGATCTTAGTTTTTGGTGGGAGAAAACATTCCTCAGCACGCATGCACACACACACACACACACACACACACACACACACACACACACACACACACACACACACACACACACACAGAGAGAGAGAGCTGTCACCATGACTTACATGTATACTGCTTCCACCATGACGACTACAGCTGTCACTACGACTGATAAATGTACGTATCACTACCACAGGGACACATTCATTTATTACCATGACTCTTTTAGCTATTACTAGGACTTAAACAGCTTCCACCATGACTCCTAAAGCTATTACCATTACTCATACTGATATTACTGTGACTAATACAGCAATCAACACGACTCACGCTGCTAGCGCATTGACGACTAAAGTTATCACCATGACTCATACAGCTGCCACTTTGATTCATACAGCTGTCCCTATGACGTATATAGCTGCCAGAAGACCAAAACAGTTGTCACAATAACTCTTTCAGCTGCTGTCATAATTCAGAGGTTGGTGCTATCGTTATTACTATACTACAGCTGTCACCATGACTCCTTCATGGGCCAGTCTGGCTTATACCACCATGACCCATACAGCTGTCCCTATGACGTATAAAGCTGCTACAAGACCTATTCAGTTGTCACAATGACTCTTACAGCTGCTGTCATAATTCATAGGTTGCTGCTATCGCTATGACTACACTATAGCTGTCACCATGACTCCTTCATCGGCCACTCTGGCTCATATCACCATGACTCATACAGCTGTCCGTATAAAGCTGCCACAAGACCCATACAATTGTCACAATGACTCTTACATCTGCTAAGCCCCGCCCATAGGGGCTTGAAGAAATATATGGGCTGCATGATGCTTCCAGGCAGAGCTGAATCCGGCCCGCACACTAGTACTGGTAAACCGCTTAGAGGATCAAAGCCTGTCCAGGAACCGCGGTGCGAGGCGGACCGTCCATGCTAATAAACCATATTTGTTTCATTGGGCGACAGGGCTTGAGATGTCATTTCATCTCAATGTCGGGTAAAAGTCCCACAAAATTGGAAGCAGCGTCTCCAAAATGACCTTTAGAGGGTTGACGGGGCCGTTAAACCTCAAATCAAACAAACTTACAGCTGCTGTCATAATTCAGAGGTTGCTGCTATCGCTATGTCTACACTATAGTTGTCACCATGACTCCTTCATCGGCAACTCTGGCTCATATCCTCATGACTCTTGCAGATGTCACTATGGTTCATAAAGCTAATATAGACTCATAGAGCTATCATCATGTCGCCTTAAGCTGTCACCATGGCTAATAAACTATCATCCTGATTCACACAGCTTTCATCATGACTCACACAGTTATAAGCATGGCTCGTATAGCTTTCAACATAGGTCATACAACTATCACTATGATAGATTTTCTGTTCCATGTTGTAGTACTTGCTTCCAAAAGATTATCCCTTATATATGACATTTTAACTTCAGCTGGTGTTTAGGGAATGTGTGGCGGCTGTCAAAAGTCTCCCTGCCCTTCGGCATAGTTTGGGTTATATTTTCTAGTCCTTTTCGATCATTGATTCCACTGCTTAAATTTTAGAATATTTGAGGGTCACTGGCAAGGCCTAAATGCGGAAACTAGCTAGTCCGTCCCATAAAAACTTGGTTCCTTATTGTAGCCCTTGGTTGCTTGCAAAGGATTGCCCATTATATAGAACATCATGCAGTTATTACCATGTATCAAATGGCTATCACCATGTCACCCGCAGCTGACTTCCTGACTCATACAGCTATCATCATGATTCATTTAGCTGTCATCATGACTCATTCAGCTATCCCCACAAATAATTTTGCTATCACTGTTACGCCTGTATTACCTTGGCACATACAACTATCACCATTACTCATACAGCTGTCACCATGACTAATACACCTACCACAAATACTTCTGCAGCTGTCAAGATTATTCATAAATGATTCAGATTCTGTCTCATGAATGAATCAGTGAAATTTGTTCAAACTTGGTACAATATATCATTGTGACCGACCTTAGTTTTTGATGACCTTGACCTTATTTCTAAGGTCAAAGGTCCCCAAAACTGTCAATTTTGGCTTATCTGCACAGGTGTCTTGAATGAATAGCTGTAATTTGGCCAGACTTTCTAGAACATTATTTGTACAATATGTGATTGTAACCTACCAAAGATTTGGTTTGCTTTTGGTGACCTTGACCTTTTTTCAAGGTCACAGGCCCTCCAAAACTGTCAATTTCAGGTCAGAAATGGCTTACCAGCACCCTTTCACATAGCGAATTGTGATATACTTTTATCTACTCTGTAAACAGTAGATATTTACCGTAAACTTCGCATAAATGTTACGTACCCTGAGTGGTTCTACAGAAAATAGGAATTGTAATTCTGGTTTACTTCCTTTCGGAGAAATGGCCCCTTTGAACATTGAAAATAGTCACCTTATTCATGTATTAATGTCAACTTTATTAAGGGAAAGACTAATGCACCTTCACTTTGAATTCATTTTGACAGTGTTTATGGCAGCCCATCGGGGCTTGAAGAAATAGATGGGCTGCATGATGCTTCCAGAGCTGAAATCGACCACACACAAGTACTTGTAAACCGCTTAGAGGGTCTAAGCCTGCCCAGGCAAGGCGGGGCGAGTGGACCCAGCCAAGGTTATAAACCCTATTGGTTTCATTGAGAAGTCATTTCATTTCAGTTTTGGGTAAAAGTCCCACAGAATTGGAAGCAACTTCTCGAGAATGACCTATACAGTGTTGACGGGGATACTTAACCTCAGATCAAACAAACAAGTGTTATGGCACTTGCTTGATGAAAATTAGTGGCAAGGCATAATGCATTGCTTTAATTTTTCTAATGGCATACTGCACTTGTTTTTTTTTTTTTTTTTTTTTTTTTTTGATTTGAGGTTTAACATCCCCATCAACATTGTAAAGGTCATTGTTGGAGATGTTGCTTCTAGTTTTGTGGGACTTTTACAAGACATTGAGATGAAATGACATCTCAGGCCCTGCCGCCCAATGAAACCAATATATTTTATATGTATGTCGGGCCCAACTCGCACCACTTTTTCCTGGTCAGGCTTAGAACCTCTAAGCAGTTTACCAATACTCATGTGCCCTCTGTTTCAGCTCTGCGTGTAAGGATCATGAAGCCCAGTCTATTTCTTCAAGTCCCCATGCGTGGGGGGCAGTATACATTTTGATTGTTTTCATACAGCATGCCTTTTTGATCTAATTTGTATAATTTCTACATTTAGGCATGATATAGTGAAGCTGGAGACTAAAGATCGCTGCCATGAGGAAGGTACAGTACAATATTTGAGGCACCAAAGGAATTTTGTAAGAACTTTTTACTCGAAATTAGGAAAGCTTTGAGTGAGTTGACTTAAGATTACAGTTTGCCAATTGGACGTGTGTCATTAATTGGTGTAGTCTCAAATATGTTATGCTATCCAATTGATATGAGTTGTTCAGATGATTCCATTTAAATGCCAGTTAAAGTTAATGGGGCTTGACCAGAAAATATGCAAAAGTAGGATTGGCTCAGCCGTTACATATTTTAGGTGAAGCTTTAGACCTATGTTGTAAAATAAAAGTGAAGGCATTGATCTGAAATCGATACAATTGCCTCACACCTCCCATCATTGACAAGAAAGTGATGTTCCATGTATCATGTACTTGTAATTACAGGATTATACTAAATCGTTAAATACAGTTATACAATCAGACTAAAGATTTTTAGCTCACCAGAGCCGAAGGCTGTGGCAGATCTTATAGGATAGGCAGTTGTCCGTCGTCTGCGTAGTATGTCTGGCATCAACATTTACAGACAACATCTCTGCGGAAGCCACTGGTCCGATTGAGATCAGATTGTATCTGTAGCATCCTTGGGTTGTAGGATTTAAAGTTTATGTTTTTTATGAAATAAGTGTGGTTGCTATAGCAACTTTGAGTTTCCATAGACTTCTGATGGGGAAAATTGAAAAATTGTATTAACTGCAAAGCTTTTGCAGATATTTTGACAAAACTTATGTTCCTCGTGTAGTCTAGCATGTGCCAACTGATTTTAGGCATACTGTTCCTTTTAAGCTCGCCTGTACTAAGTACATGGAGAGCTATTGTTGTAATCTCGGTCGTCTGCGTGCGCGTTTGCATTTGTATTTGTGTGATCCTTCCCGTCACACTTCTGGGAGGGTCTTCTGATGTTTAAAGAGAACCGACCGCTGGGTTTATGCCCCTGAGTGGGCCTAGGGGCCAAAATCTAGAACACCAATGTAATTCTGTGTTAAAGTTTTTGAAATGCTTATATCTCAACAGTCACTCATCACAAAACATTCATACTTACAACTTGGATACCTTGGAGTGTCTTCTGAGATTCCAAGACAACACACCCCTGTGTTCATGCCTGGAAACGGGGATGGGGTGGGGCTAGGGGTCAAAATCTAGGACACCTTTGTAATTTGTTGTATACGTTTCCATTATGCTAACAAGTTTTAGACACAATTGGTTATACATCAACCAATCAAGTGACATTGGTTCACGTGTAAAAGGGTGAGGGGGATGATGACCTACATTTCACAGTCCAGTGATTTTGCCTTATACCTTGAAGACTATTTGTAGGAGAAATGTCATACCTGGGATATTAGTTCCATGTGACTCCATGATTGACCTCAAAATATATCTAGGCCACTGTGACCTATATTTTTAATGGTTCAGCGATTTTGCCTATTATCTCGAATACCGAATACTATTTGATGTAGAAATGTCATACCTGGATTATTAGTTCCAAGTGACCTGCTGATTGACCTCAAAATATATCTACACCAGTGTGACCTATATGTCATGGTTCAGTGATTTTGCCTATTATCTTGAATACTATCTGATGGAGAAATGTCATACCTGGATTATTAGTTCCATGTGACCCGATAATTGACCGCAAAATATATCTAGGTCGTGGTGACCTACATTTCATGGTCTAGTGATTTTGCCTATTACTTTTAATATTATTTGATGGATAAATGTCAAACCTGGGTTATTAGTTCCATATGATCCCATTATTGACCGCAAAATATATCTAGGTCAGTGTGACCTATATTTCATGGTTCAGTGATTTTGCCTATTATCTTGAATACTTTTTGATGGAGAAATGTCATACCTGGATTATTAGTTCTAATTGACCCGATAATTGATCGCAAAATATATCAAGGTCAGTGTGACCTATATTTCATGGTTAAGTGATTTTGTCTATTATCTTGAATACAATTTGATGGAGAAATGTCAAGCTTGGATTATTTATTCCACGTGACCCCATGATTGAGCTTGAATTATATCTAGGTAAGTGTGACCTGTATTTCATGGTTCAGTGATTTTGCCTATTATCTTGAATACGATTTGATCGAGAAATGTCTCACCTGGATTATTAGTTCCATGTGACCAGATGATTGACTTAGAAATATATGTAGGTCATTGTGAGCTATTTTCATGGTTCAATGATTTTGCCTTATATTCAGACACAATTTAATTCTGATATGTAATATCTGGAATTATGTTCCATGTGTCCCAGTTATTGATCTCAGAATATAGCTAGGTGAGTGTGACCTATATTTCATGGTTCAGCAATTTTACCTTATATCTTGAAGGCGCGAAACAGGCGAGCTATGCTGTCATGTAACAGTTCTTAGTTTTTGCCAAACCAAAATGCCAAAAAGAATAACTAAAAAAATCATCTCCCCAGAAACTATATGCTCTATGAGGCTGAGGCTCAATGGACATATTCACCATATTTTCCCTTACATGTTTAGTGTTTTTCTTTTGTTTTTATTTTTCATGAAATTCTGCTCATTATTTTGGTTGCTATGGCATCTTAGAGGTTACATAGCCTTATAATGGTGAAAATAGAAAAATGGTAGTTACTGCCAAGTCTTGCAGATATTTTGACAAAACTTTCATATTAATATCCTTTATGCTGTCATCTATCTGATTTTAGGCCTAATGATCACTTTTATTTGTTGCTTGGCTGCCATGGAAACCGAAATGCCAGAAAAATACTAAAAAAAAAAACAACATCTTCTCAGAAACCATATGGGACTGAGACTTTATGGAAATATTCACAAAATTTGCCATATCATGTTTAATATAGTTTATGAAATTCGGCTCTTTAGTTTGGTTGTTATGTCAACTTAGAAGTTCAATAGACTTGTAATGTGGAAAATTGAAAACTGGTACTGACTGCCAAAATATAAGTGAAGGCAATGATCAGGAATAGATGCAATCAACCCACAGCTCCCATCAGAGACACCAAAGGGAAAGAAACACAAACATGAAACAACAGACCCTAATGGAAACATCAACCCAGAAAGCCAAAACGGACAGTTAATTTCTCACAAAATGGCCAACTGGCTATCCAAAACAAAATAATATACGCGACACAAACACTTGAGACAAACCATAACAAAAATAAACTGCGACAGAGGAACCAATTTTTGAATCAATTTTTCATGGCAACAATCCTCGCGAATACTTCCGTCGCGATTTAGACAAATACTTTCTTCAGTCCGCATGAAGGCTTTCTAACTCATCAGTGCAACATCCCATACCTATATTGTTAATACGTGAAAGTACATCAAGTACATGCTTTTGATGAAAAGTCATGCTTGAATGGTGTGGCCAGTTTAGACCCCAGGGACATGATTGGAACAATTTATGTAGGGGACCACTTGACATTGCTGCATGCTTAATATATATGCTCTGCGCCTAGTGGTTTCAGAGAAGAAGAATGTTTAAGCTTTTTTCCATTATAAGTCTATGAGGGCTAAGGGGCCCGGGGAGTGGCCAGTTTAGACCCCAGAGGCATGAATGGCACAATTTATGTAGGGGACCACTTGACATTGCTACATGCTTCATATGTATGCTCTGGGCCTAGTGGTTTCAGAGAAGTTTTTCCCAATGTAAGTCTAAAGGAGCTATATGTTGCCATGCCAACAAGAGTTTCCATCTGATCTGCCCCAAAACATAATGCATCTTTTCCCCCAAACCTGATAATGCCTCTCATGAAATTTAATCATGATTGGCCAACTGGCTTTAAAGATATACTTAGTTGAACATGTGAAAGGACGACGGACGACTGATACATGTACGTATCGCTCATACAGGGACAGATTCATTTATTACCATGGAACTTATACTATTACCAAAGGACTTAAACAGCTTCCACCATGACTCTTATAGCTATTACCATTAATCATACTGGTATTACTATGACTAATACAGCAATCACCACGACTCACACAGCTAGCACATTGACTCCTAAAGTTATCACCATGTCTCATACAGCTGCCATGATTCATACAGCTGTCCCTATGACGTATAAAAAGGCCACAAGACCCATACAGTTGTCACAATGACTCTTAAAGCTGCTGTCATAATTCAAAGGTTGCTGCTATCGCTATGTCTACACTACATCTGTCACCATGACTCCATCGGCCACTCTGGCTCATATCACCATGTCTCGTGCATATGTCACTATGGTTCATAAAGCTATCACCATGGCTCATAGAGCTATCATCATGCCGCCTTAAGCTGTCACCATAGCTAATAAACTATCATCCTGATCCACACAGCTTTCATCCTGACTCTCACAGCAATAAGCATGGCTCATATAGCTTTCCCCATAGGTCATGCAACTATCACCATGACTATCCCTAAGAATCACATAGCCCAGAAAATCCTGCACACTACTACAATCGGCCCCGATAGCTCAGTTGGTAGAGTGTCCGCTCCGGGGAACGGGAGGTCACGGGTTCGATCCCGGGCCGCGACATACCAAAGTCATTAAAATGGTACTAGCTGCTCCTCGCTTGGCACTCAGATTTACGGGGTAGAGCTAGGACTGGTCGACCCAGTGTCAGGATAATGTGACTGGGTGTGGTATCATGTAATGTGTCTGGGACATGATACTTCAGTGAGGCAGCACTATAAAAGTGAGCATTGAGCTCCCTGTCGCAACCAGACACCGTCGTGATATGACTGAAAAATTGTTGAAAGCGACGTTAAACCCGAATTCACACACACACTACGATTTTCGGTTCCGTGTTGTAGTCCTTGCTTCCAAAGGATTATCCCTTATATATGCTATTTTACCTTCACCACAGCTGGTGTTAAGGGAATATGTGGCGGCCGTAAAACGTCTCCCTGGCCTTCATCATAGTGTGGGTTATATTTTCTAGTCCTTTTGGATCATGGATTCCGCTGCGAATGTTTGAGAATATTTGAGGGTCACTGGCTAGGCCTAATTGCGGAAACTAGCTAGTCTGTCCCAGAAAGACTTGTACACTACGATGCTATCACTATGTCAACCGCAGCTACCTTCATGACTCATACAGCTTTCATCATGATTCAGTTAGCTGTCATCATGACTCATGGAACTGTCACCATGAGTCAAACAGCTGTCATCATGACACATACAGCTATCCCCACGAATCATATAGCTATCTCGGATACGTCTGTATTACCTTGGCCCATACAGCAATCACCATAACTTATACAGCTATCAGCACGACTAATACAGCTACCACAACTACTCATGCAGCTGTCAAGATAAATCATCGAGCTCTCACTATAACTCACACAGCTATCACACAGCTTTCACCATGAATCATATTTTAGAATAATTACTCTTATAGCTATCACCATTTGTTATACAGCTATCACCATGATTCGTACTGCTGTAATTATGTGTCATACAGCTGTCCCCATGATTCATATACCATAGCTACCATCATGAATCATATAACTACTCTTACAGCTGTCATCTTGGCTTATACAGATATCAGAGTGACCCATGCAACTGTCAACAAGGCCATTAAACTGTAAAAATTGACTTATACAGCTATTACTATGACCAGTTAGTGTACTACATATATCTAACAATCTTCAAGCCAAATATTCATGTTGGAGAGGTACAGATAAACACCTCGTTTTTCATCACTATAAGAATATAAAAATATGCAAATATATATATAAATATATATGACTATATTGTGATGAATGTTACAAGTTTTAAAATGTCTGCAAAATGTACAGATCTGTCCATGTTCATTAAAGAAGTTGGAGGGGCATATTGCTTCTGCTTCGTTCGTCCGTCTGTCTGTCCGTTTTGATGCGTAACATATCCTAAGAACCGCGTATGCTAGCGTTTTGAAATTTTATATATGGATTCCTCGTGGACAATTAGGTGACGCGTTTTTTTTTCTCATCCCCTTTCGAGAGTTATTGCCACTTGATTTTTTTTTTGGGGGGGGGGGGATAATATCTTGTCAGCAAAATATCTCAAAATTCATTGGAGCTAGAACATTGAAAGTTAGTGAATAGATTTGTGGTGATGAGTTATGACCCTTTGTCATTTTGGGTATTTGTACATTGTACCTCTGTATGTTTTGTAATACAAAGCATAATTTAAGAATTGCGTGTGCTAGGGTTTTGAAATTTCATATATGATCTTATCTGGAGAATGCCCTTTTCAGGAGTTATTGCCCTTTGAATTTTTTTATAAAATCTTGCCAGCGAAATATCTCAAAGACTATAAGAGCTAGAGCCTTGAAAGTTGGTAAATAGATTGGTTATGATGAGTAGATGACCGGATGAACTTTTGATTAAATTCCGAAAAATACTTCATGAGTTATGGCCTTTTGTCACTTTGGGTATTTGTACATTGTATGTTTTGTGATGCATGACATAACTTAAGAATCGTGTGCCAGTGTAGTGGATAGAGTGCTGGACTACTAATCAGATTGTCGATTATGAATCAGAGGGTTCAAATGTTCAAGAGTTCAAATGCCGGTGGAGAAATGGAAATTTGTTCTCTTTTGTTCTTATTTTCTTTTTTCTTCATATATACACATTAACAGTTATCATCTCCCTCGCACAGTGAGTGAGTGTTTGGGTTTTACGTCTCACCAACAGCTTAGGTCATACGGGGACGGGACCTCGGTTTAAAGACTCATCCGAAAGCCCGGGATCGATCCAATCTCTGTCCCTCGCACAACCAAATTAGAAGTGGCGGCAATGATCAGGAATCGATACAATCAACCCACAGCTCCCATCAGAGACACCAAAGGGAAATAAACACAAACATGCAACAACAGATCCCGATGGAAACATCAATAGCGGAAAGCCAAAAGGACAGTTACTTTCCCTCAACATGGGCAATAGGCTATCCAAAATAAAATAATATAAGCGGCACAAACACCAAAGGACAAACCATAACAAAAATAAACCGCGACAGAAGAACCGCCTTGGAACGGTCAGCGGAAACGAATTCCACTGGTGGGGGGGATTAAATCGATTTTACGTGGCAACAATCCTCGCCCTTACTCCCGTCGCGATTAAGACATAATTTGTTCAGTCCGCAAGAAGACCTCCTAACTTATCAGTGCAACATATCCGTGAACACAAAAATCAAACAACCACAGAGATGAAACAACGGTGAGGACTCACAGCAAGAAACCACTGAAATGCTGGAGCAAAAGAAAACCAACAGTTAGATTCTGATGGCCAAGTTGTTAGGGAATGGGGATATTGCATTTATACATGCATGCACGAGTGTGTGTGTGTGTGTGTGCATTTGTGTGCATGTATGCATGCATGTGTGAGTGCATGCATGCATGTATGTGTGCATGCAAGTCTACATTAGTGTGTGTGCATGCTTGCATGAGTGTGTGTGCATGCATGTGTGCTTGCATGCATGCTTGCGTGTTTGCACACGCATATGCATTCATGTATGTATGTGTGCATGCATGATGGCATACATGTGTGTGTGCGCATGCAAACGTGTGTGTGCATGCATGTGTATGTGCATGCATGCATGTGTGTGAGTGTGCATGCATATGTGCATGTCTGCATGTGTGCATGTTTGCATGACTCGCATCCCTCTAAAAAATGTCCATAAGTATCTGTCAATCTTTTATATTTAAATTGCGATGAACTTTTCCTTGTATTTCAGAATCAACATGGAGGGGAAGAACAACAGTTACAGACGCTAAAAGCAGGAAGAAGTGAAATGAATTATAAATAAAAATTAAATAAAATACTGTCTGCCAACAAAATTCAGTTGTTTTCTTGCTTACTATCAGTTTTTGTTTTGTGTGTGTGTGTTGTTTTTTTTGTTGTTTTTTTACATGCCTGCTTTTAACATGGCACGACTTAGGGACCTATTTTTCTGTCCATTTGTTTGTTCACCCACCAGCCATCAAAATAGATGTGAAGGCAATGATCAGGAATCGATAAATAAAACCACAGCTCCCACTATCTAGAGACACCAAAGGGAAGGAAACACAAACATGAAACAACTAGATCCTAATTGAAATATCAGTTAACACAGAATGGCCAATTGGCTATCCAAAATAAAACAATATAAGCGACACAAATACTCAAAGACAAGCCAAAAAAAAAAATAAACCGCGACAGAAGAACCGCCTTGGAACGGTCAGCGAAACGAATTCCACTGGGGGTTTAAACTGTGTTTTGTACAAATAATTTTGCAGTGGAACTTTCTTATAGAATTGGGACATAGCGAGTTCACAGGACTCATAAGAAAAAAAAATGTAAATAGATCACCAATATGCTGATAACCAGTGCAAGTATAGTGCGCATTCAGCTTTTAGAAACGGACAAGCAGAAGAGGGCGAAATACCATAGAATATAGTCCGTGATCATTCTCACTCGCAAGAAACATCCTCAGTCTAGAGATGATCAATCCCTCGAGCTTGCGCATTCAATTGAGCCACTGGGATACTTTATGGACACAAAGCTGCTGTTGAAATAAATTATGCCTATACTGTTAAAACAAATTAACAAGTCCGGGAAATACATACTCATTTAGACCCCACTTCATACATATGAAAGTAGGGGTTGGCAAGGGTATTCATTTTTACCATATTCTTACCCACAGCATAGACGTATATACTCATTATACCCCCGCAAACGAAGTTTGAAGGGGGTATATAGGAGTCAGCTTGTCGTCGTCTGTCGTCGGTCCGTTACAAAAAAGTCCGTTACAAAAAACTTTAACATTGCTCATAACTTCCTTATTCTTTGACCGATTTCTTTAATATTCACACACCACAAACCTTGCCACTAGTAGTTAAGATTGATATACACAAACCTGACCTTGACCTTTACGTTGACCTTCCTCAAGGTCAAATACTTGTAAAAATTTGTCGGACAACGCATGCGGGGGTATAATTGGCGCCCGTTAGGCGGCAGCTCTAGTTAAAATTGCCTCGAACAGTCTGTTCTAATGAGCACTAACAATCTAAATTTGAACCAGAAATAGGAAAAGTGCCACAAACTTCAATAGATGAAGAACAACTGACAGAAAGCAGTGTAAGATGTGTGTGTTATAATGGGTCCCATTGACAGAAGTACTGAATTGAAGAGCTTATACATTTTCCAATGTTTTACAATGTCATTAACACGCTTATTAAAGCATCAAAAATAACATTGATGAAATTATTCGGAAATGTAAGCAGAGAAACGTTTGTTAAATGCATTGCCAAAATATTCGCACAATAAAATGACGTCTGTAAACGTGTTAGAAATGTTAATAAAATCGTACTGAAGGCAATGATCAGGAATCGATACAATTACGGCTTACAGCTTATAAGAAATAAGCCTTCCCAGGATAATGTGGTGCGAGACGAACCGTTTTTAGTTCACCTGAGCCAAAGGCTAAGGGTGAGCTATTGTGATCATTCACCGTCCGTCGACGTCGGCGTCGTCGTCCGTCCGTCCGTTTACAATTTCTTTAAACATCATCTCCTCCTTAACCACTGAACAGATTCTGACCAAACTTGGCAGAAAAGATCCATATGTGGTCCTCTCTCAAAGTTGTTCAAAGAATTCAATTCCATGCTGAACTCTGGTTGCCATGGCAACGAAAAGGGGAAAATAAGAAAAAATCTTTAAAAATCTTCTACTCTGAAACCAGAAGGCATAGGTCTTTGATATTTGGTATGAAGCTTCATCTAGTGGACCTCTACCAAGATTGTTCAAATTATAGCACTGGGGCCAAAATGCCTCCATGCCGTGGCCCACTGTTTTTACATAGGCTTATATAAGGAAAACCTTTAAAAATCTTCTTATCTGAAATCCAAAAGCCGCGTCTTTGATATTTGGTATGAAGCTTCATCTAGTGGACCTCTACCAAGATTGTTCAAATTATAGCACTGGGGCCAAAAATGGCCCCGCCTCGGGGCACACTTGTTTTATAAAGGCTGATATAGGGAAAACATATAATATAAAAATCTTCTTGTCTGAAACCAGAAGGCCCAGGTACTGAACCTCTACCAAGATTGTTCAAATTATAGCCCTGGGGCCAAAAACGCCCCCCCCACCCCGCGCCAGGGCCCACTGGTTTTATATAGGCTGATATAGGGAAAACATATAAAATCTTTTTGTCTGAATACAGAAGGCCGAGGTCTTTGATATTTGGTATGAAGCTTCATCTAGTGAACCTCTGCCAAGATTGTTCAAATTATAGCCCTGGGGCCAAAAATGCCCCCGCACCGGGGCCCACTCGTTTCACATAGGCTTATATAGGGAAAACATATAAAAATCTTCTTGTCTGAAACTTGAAGGTCCAGGTCTTTGATATTTAGTATGAAGCTTCCTCTAGTGAACCTCTACCAAAAATTGTTCAAATTATAGCCCGGTGGCCAAAAACGCACCCCCGCGCCGGGGCCCACTGGTTTTACATATGCTTATATAGGGAAAATTTTAAAAATCTTCTTCTCTGAAATCAGAAGGCCCAGGTCTTTGATATTTGGTATGAAGCTCCATCTAGTGGACCTCTACCTAGATTGTTCAAATTATAGCCCTGGGGCCAAAAACGACCCTGCCCCGTAGCCAACTGGTTTTACATAGGCTTATATAGGAAAACCTTTAAAAAATCTTCTTCTCTGAAACCAGAAGGCCCAGGTCTTTGATATTTGGTATGAAGCTTCATCAAATGGACCTATACCAAGATTGTTCAAATTATAGCCCTGGGGCAAATAATGCCCCTGCGCCGAGACCCACTCGTTTTACCTGGGCTTATAAGGGAAAACCTTTAAAAATCTTCTTGTCTGAAACCAGAAGGCCCAGGTCTCCCTGCCCTACATCATAGTGTAGATTATATTTTCTTGTCCTTTGGGATCATTGATTCCATTGTGGAATTTTGTAAATATCTGAGGGTCACTGATGAGGCCTAATTGGCCGAAACTAGCTAGTCTGGCCCAGAAAACATGTACACTCCATATTTTGTAGTTCTGTGGTGTAGTCCTTGCTTCCAAAGGATAACCCTTTTATAGAACATATTTAACTTAACTACAGCTGGTGTGTGGGAATGTGTGGCGGCGGTAAAACGTCTCCCTGCCCTACATCATAGTGTAGATTATATTTTCTTGTCCTTTGGGATCATTGATTCCATTGTGGAATTTTGTAAATATCTGAGGGTCACTGATGAGGCCTAATTGGCCGAAACTAGCTAGTCTGGCCCAGAAAACATGTACACTCCATATTTTGTAGTTCTGTGGTGTAGTCCTTGCTTCCAAAGGATAACCCTTTTATAGAACATATTTGATATTTGGTATGAAGCTTCATCTAGTGAATCTCTACCAAGACTGTTCAAATTAATACCCTGGGGTCAATCATGCCCCCATTCCGGGGCCCACTGGTTTTACATAGGCTAATATTGGGAAAACATATAAAAATCTTCTTCTGTGAAACCAGCTGGCCCAGGTCTTTGATATTTAGTATGAAGCTTCATCTAGTAAACCTCTACCACGATTGTTCAAATTATAGCCCTGGGGCTAAAAATGCCCCCGCGCTGGTGTTCACTGGTTTTACATAAGCTTATATTGGGAAAACCTTTAAAAGTCTTATTGTCTGAGACCAGAAAGCTCAGGTCTTTTGATACTTGATATGAAGCGTCATTTAGTGGACCTCTTCCAAGATTGTTCAAATTATAGCCCTGTGGCCAAAAATGCTCCCGCGCCGGGGCCCACTGGTTTTACATAGGCCAATAGAGGGAAAACCTTTAAAAATCTTCTCGTTTGAAACCAGAAGGCCCAGGTCTTTGAAATTTGGTTTGAAGCTTCATCTAATGGACCTCTACCATGATCGTTCCAATCATAGCATGGGGGCCAAAAATGGCCCCGCCCTTGGGTCCACTGGTTTTACATAGACTTATAAAGAGAAAACTTTTGAATAATCTTATTGTCCAAAACCAGAAGGCCATGCCTTTTATATTCGATGTTTAGCTTCATTCAGTGGACCTCTGCTTAGGTTGTTCAAATTATAGACCTGGGTCCAAAAAAAAATTGCACCGCCCTGGGGCCTACATGTTAATCTCTTAGCTCATGTGAGCGATATAGGACCATCATGGTCCTCTTGGTTAAACCCTTGCGGTTTCTTTGGGTGGTAGGCCTTGAGATGTCAGTTTATCTCAGTGTCGGGTAAAAGTCCCTCAAAATCTAAAGCAACCTCCAAATATCCAAAATGGTATTGCCTGGGAAGTAAAAACTATTGACAAACAAATCTTAGCTATCACCACAGTTAATATGGCTGTCATCTTAGTAGCACAGCTATCATCAGAGGAAGAACGACTGTCAACTGGGTCATATATGTCTACACGGGTAAGTTTCGCAGCTATCACCACAGGTGATGAGGCTGTTACCTGAGTTATACGAATGTCACCACAGGTTGAATTGCCAGGTAGAATGGCTATCACAACTGATGCCGCACACACCTTTTACCATTAATATTTTGGCTTGTATGGCTTTGAACTTATTCTCACAGATATCACCACAGGTAATATGGCGATCACTTAAGTTTCACTGCGATCACCACAGGTAGTATGGCTAACTCTTCAGTTTTACAACTGTCACCACGGGTTGTTAATCAATGACCTCTGTCTCACAAAAGTCACAATAAGTAGTATGGTTAAAGGAGTTTAACAACTATCAACAAAGTCAACATTGGTATCATCCGAATTTTTCAGCTACCACCACAACACCGCAGTTAATATGGCTATCACCTCAGTTTCACAGCTGTCACCACATATATTATAGCAATCACTTCAGTTTCACCGCTGTCACTATAGGTATTATGATTATCACCTTAGTTTCACAGCTATCACCACAATATGGCTAAGACCCGACATTCTCAGCTTTCCTTCACAGCAGGTAATATGGCTATCACCAGAATATTCACATATATCACCAAAGGTTATTTCGATATCACCTCAGGTTTACATCTGTCACCATAGGTAATAATTATAGCAATCAACTATGCTTCACAATTGTCACAAGAGGCAGTATGATTATCGGACGAGTTTCAAAGCTATCACTGCAGGTAACATGGCTATCACCTCAGTTTGGCAGCTGTCACCACAGTTAATATTGTTTTCAACAGAGTTTCACAGCTATCACCTTAGGTAATATGGCTATCACCTCCGTTTCATAGCGGTCATCTCAGGAAATATGGCTGTCGCCTGAGCTTCACAACAAGAAATATGACTATCACCTGATTTTCACAGCTATCATCGCAGGTAATACGGTTCTTGCCTGTATTTTACAGCAATCGCCTCTGTTTCATAGCTATTACTAAATTGAGTATGGATATCACCTGAGTTTCTCAGCTGTCACCACAGGTAGTAAGGCTATCATCTGAGCAGGTAATATGGCTTTAACAGCTACCACCACAGGTTATATGGCTGCCACCTCAGTTTCATATCTTTCACCTCAGGCAATATGGCTGTAACCTGTATTTCACAAGAAGTAGTATGACTATCATCTGATTTTTACACATGCCATTATAGGTAATATACATATCACCTCGGTTTAGCAGCTGTCACCACAGGTAATGCAGCACTCACCTCTATCACCGCAGGCTATATATGGCCACACCTGAATAACAGTTGCCACTATATATAATATGGCTATCACCTCAGTTTCACAGCTGTCAGTCCAGGTAATAAAACAGAAGTGGAGGCAATGATCAGGAATCCATACAAATAACCCACAGCTCCCATCAGAGACACCAAAGAGAAAGAAACACAAACATGTAACAACAGACCCCAATGGAAACATCAACAGCGGAAAGCCAAAAGGACAGATACTTTCCCACAAAATGGCCAATAGGCTATCCAAAATAAAATAATATGAGCGACGCAAACACCCAAAACAAATCATAACAAAAATAAACCGCGACAGAAGAACCGTATTGGAAAGGTCAGTGGAAACGAATTTCACTTGGGTGTGTGTGTTGGGGGGTGGGGCTTAAATCGATTTTACGTGGTCACAATACTCGCCTTTCCGTCGCGATTTAGACAAATAATTTGTTCAGTCCGCATGAAGGCCTCCTAACTCATCAGTGCAACATCTCTGTGAACACAAAAGCTCAAACAACCATAGAGATGAAACAACGGTGAGGACTCGAAAGCAATAAACCAATGAAATGCCGGAGCAAAAGAAAACCAACAGTTAGACTCCGGGGTAAGGCTTTCAAGTTAGTCTTATAGATATCGCCACGGGTAATATGGCTATCTCCTGAGTTTCCAGTTTTACAGCTGTCAACACATGTGATGTGACTTTATGCGGACTTTAACAATTATTTGTCTAAACTATAAAAGAACCAAGGACGAGGACTGAGGCCATGTAAAATCGATTTAAGCCCCTGAGTTGAATACTTTTTGCTGACCATTCCAAGGCGGTTCTTGTGTTGTGGTTTATTATTGTTACAGTGCGTCTTTGCATGTATGTATTGCTTATGTCTTTTTATTTTCGATCGCTGTTTGGCCATTTTTGTGTGAAAGTAAAAGTCCTTTTGGCTATCCGCTTGTGGTGTTTTCATTAGGATTTAGTTATTTCAATTTCGAATTATTTCCCATTGTTGTCTCTGTTAGGAGATTAGGGGTAATTGAATCCATTCCTAATCACTGTCTTCACCTCTAGCTTTAAACCCTGTTTCACAGCTATCACCAAAGGTGGTATGACAAACACCTCAGTTTCACAACTGTCACCTCAGGTTATTAAGCAATGACCTCCGTTTCACAAATGTCAGAACAGGTAGTTTGGTTATCACCAGAGTTTCACAGCTTTCAGCAGGTAATATCGCCATTACCTCAGTTTCTTAGCTATCATCACATCACCACAGGTAATATGGCTATCACATCAATTTCACAGCTGTCATAACATAATATATAGCAATCATTTTACCATGTATGGTAGTATGGCTGTCACCTTAGTTTCACAGCTATCACCACAAGTAATATGGTATCATCTGAATATCTCAGCTTTCCTTCACAGCAGGTAGTATGGTTATCACCTGACTTTTACATCTATCACCAAAGATCATATCGCTATCACCTCAGACTGACAGCTGTCACCACAAGTAATACAGCAATCCACTATGTTTCACACTTGTCACAACAGGTAGAATGGTTTATCACCTGAGTTTCAGAGCTATCACTACAGGTAACATGGCTGTCACCTTAGTTTGACAGCTGTAACCACAGGTTATATTGCTGTCAACTGAGTTTCACGGCTATCACCAGAGCTAATATGGATATCACCTCCATTTCACAGCTGTCACCACAGGAAGTATAGCTATCATCTGAGCTTCCCACAAACATAATCACCTGAATTTCAGAGCTATCATTACAGATAATACGGCTGTTATCTTGGTTGACAGCTGTCACAACATGTTATACAACAATCACCTCTGTTTCACAACAGTCACTAAAACTCGTACGGTTAACGCCATGTTTTCTCAGCTGTCACCACAGGTAGTAATGCTATCACATGAGTTCACAGGTTTTTGTTTTCATTGATTGCAGTTTAATGGCCCAGTCAACACTATGTAATTTTTGAGCCTGTCAGTTTACCTATCCACACGTTTCCTGGGCTGTCTTGTACATAAGTGGTTGACCAGTACAGTGTACATTCTTTCGCCAGAAACTGACAACTGCCCTTCTTGAATCAGCGGAAGGGAAAGAATGATGATAGAAACGATATAATGATCAATCTCCACGAAAAATTACTGCCAACCCCGGCAAGTATTGAATCCGCGTACTTCTGATCACCAGTCAGACGCATCACCGCCGGTAATATGGCTATAAACTCAGTTTTACAGCTACCACCACAGTTAATATGGCTGTCACCTCAGTTTCGCATTTTACACCTCAGGTCATATGGTTATCACCTGAGTTTCACATGAAGCAGTATGACTATCATCTGTAATATGCCTGTCACCTCGGTTTGACAGCTGCCACAGGTAATACAGCAATCAAGTCTGTTTCACAGCTATTCCCATAGCTTGTTTGGCTATCCCCTTAGCTTGACAGCTATCACTACAGGCTATATGGCCATCACCTGAGTAGTATGGTTATCACCAGAGTTAAACTGCCATCGCCAAAGGTAATATCGCCATCACCTCAGTTTCACAGCTGTCACCATACATTATATAGCAATCGTTTAACTATAGGTAGTATGGCTATCATTTTAGTTTAACAGCTATCACAACAAGTAATATGGCTATCACCTGACTTTCTCAGCTTTCCTTCACAAAAGTTAGATTGCTATCACCTTAGTTTGACAGTCGTTACCACAGATAGTATAGCAGTCAACTATGATACATAATTGTCAAACAGTTAGTATGGTTATCACCCGAGTTTCAGATGTATTCCTACAGGTAACAACGATATCCCCTCAGGTTCTGTTGCTATCATCTGGGTTCCATAGCTATAAATGCATGTAATATGGCTATCACCTCCATTTCACAGCTGTCACCTCAGGAAATATGGCTATCACTTGAGCTTCACAACAAGAAATATGACTATGACTTGAATTTCACAGCTATAATCACAAGTAAAACGGTTATGACATCGGCTGACAGCTGTCACAAGAGGTAATGCAGAAATAACATCTGTTTTACAACTGTCGCTACAACTAGTATGGTTATCACCTGGCTTCATTGCTATCACAGATGGTAATGTGGCTATAACCTCAATTTTACAGCTACCACCACAGGTAATATGGCTGTCACCTCAGCTTCACATATTTTGCCTGAGTTTCACTATGCTTAGTATAACTATCATCTGAATTCCACAACTATCATTAAAGGTAATATGCCTATCGCTTCGGCTTGTCACCACCGGTAGTACAGCTGTCACCTCTGTTTCACAGCTGTTTGCAGAGTTAGTATGGCTATCCCCTTAGTTTCACAGTTATCGCCACAGTTAATATGGCCATTACTTGAGTAATAGTTGCCCAAATATGTAATAAAGCTATCAACTAAGTTTCACAGTCTATCACCTGAATTTCACAACTATCTCCAAAGGTATTATGGCTATCACCTTAATTTGACAGCTGTCACCACAGTTTTTCACCTACATTTTATAGCTATCACCACAGGTAATATGGCTATCACCACGGGTAGCATGGCTATCATCGCATATCTGCGAATTTGTTGTGAGTTGTTGTTTAGTGTTTTCTAATGGTCTGATCACCCCCTGTGGGGAAGAGAGGGCTGATTGTTCCGTTTCATAAACACTCGTATTTTTTCTTGTTTTGTGTATGTTTCCTCTTCCTGTCGTGAGTGGGCTGTGTCTTGTGACTGTGGCGCTCCCTGGGTCTTTCTTTTAAATTTTCACAGCTGTCGCTAAAGATAGTATTTAGCACCCAATTTCGTAAAATCATTCTTCGATATAAAAAGATTGGGTACAACATGGATATTATACGACAGACTGCATGCATGGTAGTTAACCCAGTCAGGGTTGGCAACTTTGCTTCCCTCTTTAATGGCACGCCGGTGGATCAGGCCTCAGATTCTATGACGGTTCCAACGTAAAGGCTTATTGAGAGTTAGAGAGATCTAATTCAAGGTAATGTTGGTTGGTGCCTGATGCTCTGTCTCTGGTCGGGCCCATCGAAGTATAATTGTTGGTTTTCTTTTGCTCCAGCATTTCAGTGGTTTCTTGCTGTCTAGTCCTCACCGTTGTCTCACCTCTGTGTTTCTTTGATTATTTGTGTTCACGGAGATGTTGCACTGATTAGTTAGGAGGCCTTCATGCGGACTGAACAAATTATTTGTCTAAATCGCGACGGAAGTAAGGGCGAGGATTGTGGCCACGTAAAATCGATTTAAGCCCCCAGTGGAAATCTTTCCACTGACCGTTCCAAGGCGGTTCTTCTGTGGCGATTTATTTATGTTGTTGTTTGTTACTTACTGTGTGTATCACCTGTGTCTTTTTATTTTGGATGCCCATATGGCCATTTTGTGGGAAAGTAACTGTCCTTATGGCCTTCCTTTGTTTAGGTTTCCATTATGGTCTGGTCGCTTAATGTTTGTGTTTCTTTCCCTTTGGTGTCTTTGATGGGTGGAGTAAGTTAATTGTATCGATTCCTGATCTTTGTTTTACTTCTACTTTGCTGTCACCCCAGTTTCACACACAAAATCTATCATCTCAGTTTTCACAACTGTCGTAAAAGAAAGGTAATACAGTAAACACCTCTTATTTACAGCTGTCACCAGAGGTAGTCACAGCTATCACCACAGGTAATATGGCTGCCACCTGAGGTGCACAGCTGTCATCACAGGTTATATAACAATCACCTCAGTTTCACAGCTGGCAATATAGGTAGTATGGCTATCACATGATTTTCACAGCAATCAAATCAGGTAACATGGCTGTCGCCTTAGTTTTACAGCTTCTACCACAGAGTACATCATTTTTAGCTGAGTTTCTCAGCTTTCTTAATTGATAGTTTGATATTCACAGGTAATATGGCTATCACATTACTTTCTCGGCTGTCACCAAAGATGGTATACATATGACATCAGACTTACAGCTGTTACTATAAGATATATAGCTATCATCTGTGTTTCACATCTATAGTCCATAGGTAATATAGCAATCACCTGTGTTTCATCATTGTCACCAGAGGTAGTATGGCTATTACTTGAGTTTCACAGCTATCACTTCAGCATCACACTTATTATCACAGGTAGTATGGCTATAGCCTCAGTTTCACAGACGTCACCACAGGTAATCTTGCTATAATCTGACATTTACAGTTGTCACCTCGGGTGATATGCTATCACCTCGTATTCACAGCTATCACCACAGGAAAACAGCTTTCACCACATGTAATATAGCATTCACCTGTGTTTCAAAATTGTCACCACCTGCAGAATGGTTATCACCTGGGTTTCACAGCTACCACCACAGGGAATAAAGCTATCACATTAGTTTCACAGCTGGATTTTACATCAGAGTTACAGCTGTCACCACAGAAATATGTCTATCACCTCAGTTTCACAGCTATCGCCAGAGACAGAATAGAAATCACCTGTGTTTCACATTTTTCACCAGAGGTAGTATGGCTATCACTTGAGTTTCACAGCTATCACCTCAGCATTACATTTATCACCAAATGTAGAATGGCTATCGCATCGTTTCACGGCTTTCAACATTGGTAATATGACTACAATCTGAGTTTTACTTTATCAACGCAGGTAAGATGCTATCACCTCGGTGTCACAGCTATCACCATAGGAAGTTTAGCTATCACATCAGTTTCACAGCTGTCATCAATGTTATATAGCAGTGACCTTTGTATCTCCATTATCGCAACAGGTAGAATGTCCATCAACTGAGTGAGTGGGTGTTTGAGTTATACATCCCACCAAAGCTAAGGTCATACGGAGACGATACCTCGGTTTAAGACACATCCGAAAGTCTGGAGAAGCCCGGGATCGATCCTGCGATCCCTGGTTTACAAGGCGACTATCGTAACCACTACACCACGGAGGCTTCTATCCATCACCCGAGTCTCACAGCTAACAGCACATATGACATTACAATCACTTCACTTTCAAATCTGTTAGCACGATAAATAAATAATCCTCAGATAATAAGGCTATAACGTGAGTTTCTCATCTATAACCACAGGTAGTATAGCTATCACATCCGTTTTATAGATATCACCACGGGTAATATGGCTATCCCCTAAGATTTTAAAGTGGTCACCACAGATTATGTAGCAGTAATATTAGTTTCACAGCTGTCACCATAGGTGGTATGGCTATCACATGGGTTTCGCAGCAAACAAAACAGGTAAAACAGGTAAAATGGCTTTCACATTAGTTTCGCAGCTATCACCATAGCTAATATGGCTATCGTATGGCTTTCAGAGCTTTCCCTACTGGTAGTATGGCTATCTCCTCGGTTTCACAGCAGTCACCACAGGTGTTATGGCCATCGTGTGAATTTCACAGCGTTCACCACAGATTATATAGCGTGAGTTAAACAGCAATCATAACAGGTTATATTGTTTCTCCTCAGTTTAGCTGTCACCACAAATAATATGGTTATTACCTGGGTTATATACTATAGGAAATATGGCTATGACATTAGTTTCACATTTGTAATCACAGGAAGTGCGGATATCACATCAGACTTGCAGTTGTCGCAACAGGTCTTTTGGCTTTCACCCCAGTCTAACAGCTTTCAACACAGGAAGTATCGATACACCTTACTTTTACAGCCTTTCACCAAAGGGCATACGGCTATCACCTCATTTTCACAGCTGTCCCAACAGGTTATATAGCAAACATCTCTGTTTCACAACTATCACCTGAATTTCTCAGCTATCACCAAAGGTTATATCGCTATCACCTCAGTTTCACAGCTGGCGGTTAAACATTAAAATTGATCTTTAGTTTAACGCTGCAGCATATATCCAAGCGAAAGTTACCTGACGTCCCTTCTGACGTTTTGAAAACGTTTATAAAACACAACTGTTAGCTGGGTATCACCACAGTTGCACAGCTGTCACCACAAAATAGAAGAGAAGGCAATCACCAGGAATCGATACAATTATCTCACAACCCCCAGCCAAGACACCAAAGAGAAAGAAACATAATCATAACATTCACCACAATGAAAACGCCACAATCGGAAAGACCAAAGGACAATTACTTTCCAACAAAATGACTGTCCAAAATAAAAAGATACTGTAACAATAATAAACCACAACAGAAGAATCGCCTTGGAACGGTCAGTATTTTTACTGGAGGGTGAAATCGAGTCTAACTGTTGCTTTTCTTTTTGCTGTCGAGTCATCAGAGTTGTTTCATCTCTGTGCTTGTTTGATTATTTGTGTTCACGGAGATGTTGCACTGATGAGTTAGGAGGCCTTCATGCGGACTGAACAAATTATTTGTCTAAATCGCGACGGAAGTAATGGCGAGGAGTGTAGCCACGTAAAATTGATTTAAGCCCCCTAAATGGAATTCGTTTCCGCTGACCGTTCCAAGGCGGATCTTCTGTCGCGGTTTATTTTTGCTATGGTTTGTCTTTGGGTGTTTGTGTCGCTTATGTTATTTATTTTGGATAGCCTATTGGCCATTTTGTGGGAAACTGTCCTTTTGGCTTTCCGCTGTTGGTGTTTCCATTAGGGTCTGTTGTTTCATGTGTGTTAATCCATCCCTTTGGTGTCTCTGATGGGAGCTGTGGGTTGATTGTGTCGATTCCTGATCATTGCCTCCACTTCTATTTTACATGGCTATCGAATGTTTTACAGCTGTTTTGTTTTCATGAATTATGGTTATTAACACAGTTTACCAATTATCACCACAGGTTATATGCCTATGTACAGTTTAACAGCTATAACCACATACTATGTGGATGCCACTACAATTTCGCTGCTATTGATTGATTGTGTTGGGGTTTAACGACATGTCAACCCTTGTGGGTCACTTTGTGTCGTCTCCCAGAAAAAAGGAGAAAAGAGAAAGAAGAAGTAGAGGAGATGAATGAGAGTGTGCAGAGACAGCGCTAAATAAATGAAAGTGAAGAAATAGAAGAAATACCAGCATTACCTTCTATCCTTAACTGCTGCTAGGCCAGCAATCCTTGCCTAACTGTAAGCCAATATCACTTGGCGCCCGGTTGATGCAACACCTTCGCCTCAACCAACCCCCCCCCCCCCCCCCCCTATTTTGCAGCTATATGTAATCTGTCACGACAAGTTATGTGGCCACTACTACTGAAACATAACTATTACAACAGGTTATGTGACTAACACTTACTTCACAGCTGCCACCACAAGATATTTGGCTATAACACGACATGTTTACTTTACTATCACTACTATGTCCAGCGGTCACCTTAAGAGATATGGCTATTATAACAGTTTCAAGGCAGTCTATCGGGAATATGAAATTAACTCGATTACAAAACTGTTACCACATAGTTTAAGGTTATCATTACAGCTTTACAGCACAATCTCAGGTTCAAAATACTATAATTTCTAATCTGTCACTACATGTTATATTACTATCACTGCAGTTTCTCATATGCAACCACATTTTATATGACTTTCGCAACATATTCACTGCTATCACCATACACTAAATATCTATTACCACAGCTTCATAAGTGTCTCCACATAGTGTAGTGGTTTTGCTACTCGTCTCATAAACCAGGGATCGCAGCTTATAAACGTGTCGCCACCGTTTCTGTCATCGAAATATCAACATAGGCTATATAGCTATTTACACAGTTTCAGCGCTGTCGCCGCTGGTTATTTTGATAATCAGCACAGTTTCCATGACTATCACCACAGGTCACATGTGTAATATTACTTTCACAACAGTTTCACGGCTATAACCATAGGTAATAAATAACGACACTATCACAGCGCTCACGACAGATTACATGGCTATTATAGCAGCTCACAGTTATCCCCGAAGCTATATTGCTATCACAACAGTTTTGCTCTTTCACCACCCGTTATATGGTTATCAAGCCAATATCACACCTAAAATCACACGGTTATTTAGATTTAAACACAGTCTCATACGTGGCTTTCGCCACAGTATAACAACTATCACCACATGTTTATTAGATTTCAGCACCTTTTTACAGCAGCTGTCACCATGGGGTTATTTAAATTTCATTACACTTGCACCTTTACCATAGGTTGCGTCGCTATAACCACAAATTCGAAGCTATGACCACAGGTTATATGGATTTCAGCAGAGCTTCACAGCTGCCACCAAAGGTTATGTGGCTATCAGCGCAGTTTTACAGCTATCACCACATGTAATTTAGATTTTAGCACAGTTTCACAGCTATCATCATAGTTTCACAGTTATCACCACAAAATATATAGATTTGTTTGTTTTTCTTTCCCTTAGGTGTCTCTAATGGGAGCTGTGTGTTAATTGTATCGATTCCTGGTCAATGCCTTCACTTCTATAAAGTACATTTACATGGATGTCGCAGTCCATAAGTTTATTTGACTATCACCACAGTTTCATAGCTGTCGACGTAGGTTACGTTGGTATCACCACAGTGTTACATCTATCAATACATATTATTTAGATTTCATCATAGTTTGACAGCTGTCACCATTGGTTATGTGATAATCCCTGCAGTTCCACGGTTCATTAAGGTTTTAGCACAGTTCCAAAGCTGACATCACAGGTTACATGGCCATCATCACAGTTTCACAGATATCACCACAGAATTTAAAGATTTCAGCACAGTTTCACAGCTGACACCAAATGCTTTTATAGATTTCAGCACAATTTCAGAGCTGTTACCAAAGGTAACGCAATAATCAGCACAGAGCAAAGCTTTCCTCACACGTTGTTGAGTTTTTAGCTCAGATTCATAGCTGTCATCACACGTTACGTGGGTGTCATCACCGTTTAACAGCTATGACTACAGATTATATAGGTTTTAGCAGCACAGATTATATAGGTTTTAGCAGCACAATTTCACAGCTGTCACCACCGGTCACACCAATTCCACAGCTTTCCCCACAGATTATATAGATTTCAGCAGTTTCATAGCTGTCACGTGTGCACAGGTAATGTGTATATCGCCAAAGCTTCACAGCTATTACCACGGGTTATTTATAAATTTCAGCGCAGTTCATAGCTGTCACTGCACGTTACGTGGCTATCACCACAGTTTAACAGCTATCACCATAGGTTATCTCGATTTCAGCACAGTTTAACCTCATCATCACAGGTTATTTGGATTTCAGAACAGCTTCACGGTAGTCACCACAGTTACGTGGCTATCGCGGCAGTTTTACAGCTTTCACCACATGTAATTTATATTTCAGCACAGTTCACAGCTCCCACCACAAATAATATTGATTTCAGCACACTTTCACAGCTGTCACCACTCGCAAAGGTTATTTGTCTATAACAATAGTTTCACAGCTGTTGTCGCCATAGATTACATGACTTTTACGACAGGGTCACAGCTATCACCACAGGTAAATTATATTTCAGCACAGATTCACAGATGTAATCACCTCACAGTTTCACAGCTCCCATCATAGATAATATAGATTTCAGTACACTTTCACAGCTTTCACAACTCTCAAAGTTTATTTGGCTATAACTATAGTTTCACAACTGTTGTCGCCACATATTATATGTTTTTTTGCGACAGTGTCACAGCTATCACCTAAGTGAAGAGCTTATTAGAGGAGAGCACCAAACCCCTCTATTAAATACATACGGACAGTTGTTTCCGTGGATTTGTATCTGCTTGTTTAAAAGGCAGCCAGTTAACAGTTTCTGCCAAGGGCCATAAGTGTCAGATGCTGAAACCACAAAGTGTTTTATTACCCAGTAATCTGGAGTTTATATCACAGCCAGTGAATCAGACAATGTATTTGAAATGTATTGATGATCAGTTTATATAAAAGTGCTTTAGTGTTATGCAATTAATGGTCAGTTCTTCATTTATATATATGTGTTTTGTTCTGTTTTTCAAGGAATGAATCGTATTTTATTAAATGGACTGGCGGTAAGTTTTACCTGATGCGACTTCAGTTTGAAGTAAACATTGATATAGATAAGAGGGTATTTGATTATACGATTAAAGGATAATTAATTAAAGGATACTTTTCTCCATACTTGGATATTCATTATAATCGCGAAGGCGATTCTAAAGAGTGCAGGGGAAACAAGGACAGTTATCCCTTTCAACAAATACTCAATGGAAAAAGGAAAATGTCCCTTGTAGGGACAATGTTCCAGATAAGGCCGGTTGCTTTAGTTAATTTTCAAAGTGTTTTTACTCCTTAAGTTTTTTTTTTTTTTTTCTGTATTTTTTGGGCCAAGACATTTCAGCTTTTCCTTTAATTTTGACGACATCCTTAGCTATCAACAAGAATAAAGACTGTGTAAATTCAAGAAAGCATAGCCCATCTGCATCTCGGTTTCAAATGATAAAGCTCGTTAACAGAAATATGACTTCTGACATTAAAGTCTCACCACACTGTAATGATAACTAAAGATCATATTTGAACTTTTCTGTTTGAACCTAACCAATCAGATCAGTTTTCCGGAAATGGCAGGCTGAAGAGTTAACAGCTCTAGTATTATGTACCACTTGCCACATGCTATTTAGATTTCTGCATAGTTTCACAGCTGTCACCACAGGCAACATAATAATCACTGCAGTTTCACAGCTGTCACCACAGGTTTAGTTTCAAGCATAGTTCCATAGCTGTCATCACAGGGTACGTGGTAATCACCACATTTTCACAGCTATCACCACATATTTTGGACAACTGTTTCACAACTGTCATCGCAGATTACGTGGCTATCACACCAGCTGCAGAGCTATAACCACAGTTTCCCATTTATCACCACAGGTTATCCAGATTTCAGTACAGTTTCACAGCTCTAACGCCAGGTTATTTAGCACAGATCACAGCTGTCACCACTGATTACGTGACCATCGCCAGTTCCACAGTTTTTATTACAATATTTCAGAATCCTGATGCGATAATTGGTCGAAACTAGAAAGTTTGGCCAAAACATGTACTTTCCATGCTTTTCAGTTCTGCTGTTTTGCTCTTCCAAATGATAAACCTTTCATAGAACATATTTGATGTGGCTATAGCAGGCGTTAATGGAGTGTGTGGCGGTCGTAAAATGTCCCCCCGCCTTTCGTCATAATGTAGTTTATATTTTCTTGTCCTTCGGGATCATTCGTTTATAGTGGAATTTTGAAAATATTTCAGGGCCACTGATGAGGCCTTATTGGCCGAAACTAGCTGCTCTGGCCAAGTAACCTTTTGCGCTTCATGCTTTTCGGATTTGTTGTTTATTCCTTGCTTTCAAAGGATAACTCTTTTATTGAACATATTTCACAGTAGGTTATTTTGAATTCAACAGTTCCACAGCCGTCACCATAGGCTACGTGACTAGCACCACAGTTTCACAGCTATCACCACAGGTTATTTATAATTCAGCATCGTTTCATAGCTGCCACCATAGGTCAAATTGCCATCACCGATGTTTCACAGATATCACCACAGGTTATTTAGTCTTCAGTATAGTTTTATAGCTGTCACAACAGAAAACTCGCAGTCACAACAGGCAACGCGGCATCACAAGAGTTTCACAGCTTTCACAATAAGTTATTTTAATTTCAGCACAGTTTCACAATAAATAACAAAGTTGTCATCACAGTTTCACAGCTGTCACCATAAATTATACAGATTTCAGTAGATTTTCACAGCTGTCACACAGATACTTGGCTCTCACCAAACTTTCGCAGGTATCACCACAGGTTATTCCGATTTCATCACAGTTTCACATCTGTCACGACAGGTTATGTGGTTATCACCACAGTTTCGCAGGTATAACCCCAGGTTATTCAGAATTCAGCAGAATTTCACATCTGTTACCACAGGTTATGTGGTCCAGCTGTCACCACATATTACGTGGCTATCGCACCAGCTGTAGAGCTATAACCACAATTACCCATCTATCACCACAGGTTATTTAAATTTCTGTAGAGTTTCACAACCCTTGCGCCAGGTTATTTAGCACAGATCACAGCTGTCACCAGGGGTTACGTGACCATCGCCAGTATCACAGTTGTTATATAATATTTCTGAGTCCTGATATGATAATTGGTCGAAACTAGAAAGTTTAGCCAACACGTGTACACTCCATGCTTTTCAGTTCTAATGTGACTATAGCTGGCGTTAAGGGAATGTGTGGCGGCCTTAAATTGTCTCCCCGCCTTTCGTCATAATGTAGTTTATATTTTCTTGTCCTTCGGGATCATTGGTTTCTTGTGGAATTTTGAAAATAAATTCAGGCCTTATTGACAAAAACTAGCTGCTCTGGCACAGTAAACGTTTGTACTCAAAGCTTTTCGGATCTATTATTAATTCCTTGCTACCAAAGGATAACTCTTATAGAACATACTATTTTGAATTCAGCAGTTTCACAGCTGTCAGGGTACGTGACTATCACCACAGTTTCACAGTTATCACCACTGGTAATTTAAAGTTTAGCGCTGTTTCACAGCTGTCACCATAGAGTAAATAGCCATCATCGCTGTTTCATAGATATCACCACAGGTCATTTAGTTTTCAGTATAGTTTTATAGCTGTCACGAAAGACAACTCGGCATCACAACAGGTAACTCGGCATCACCACAGTTTCACAGCTTTCTCAATATGTTATTTTGATTTCAGCACAGTTTCACAGCTTCACAACAAATAACATAGCTGTCACCACAGTTTCACAGCATCGTTTCATAGCTGCCACCATAGGTCAAATTGCCATCACCGATGTTTCACAGATATCACCACAGGATATTTAGTCTTCAGTATAGTTTTATAGCTGTCACAACAGTAAACTCGCAGTCACAACAGGCAACTCGGCATCACAAGAGTTTCACAGCTTTCACAATAAGTTATTTTAATTTCAGCACAGTTTCACAATAAATAACATAGTTGTCATCACAGTTTCACAGCTGTCACCATATATTATACAGATTTCAGTAGATTTTCACAGCTGTCACACAGATACTTGGCTATCACCAAACTTTCGCAGGTATCGCCAAAGGTTATTCCGATTTCATCACAGTTTGATCTGTCACCACAGGTTATGTGGTTATCACCACAGTTTGCCATCAATTACTACAGGCTTTTAGATTTCAGTGCAGTTTCACAGCTGTCGCCAAGGTTATTTAGATTTTAGCACAGGTCACAGCTGTCACCACTGGTTGCCTGGCCATCGCAACAGTTTCACTGTTTGTTTTACTATATAAGGATCATGATGAGGCTCATTGGACGAAACTAGTTAGTTTTGCCCAAGAAAACTTGTACACTCCATGCTTTCAGCTCTGTTGTATATTCCTTGCTTCCAAATGATAAGCCTTTCACAGAACATATTTGCTATAGCTGGCGTTAATGGAGTGTGTGGCGGCCGTAAACTGTCTCCCCGCCTTTCGTCACAATGTAGTTTATATTTTCTTGTCCTTCGGGATCATTGATGGAATTTTGAAAATATTTCAGGGCCACTGATGAGACCTATTTGGCCGAAACTAGCTGCTCTGGCCCAGAAAACTTGTGCACTCCAAGCTTAACGGATCTGTTGTTTATTCCTTGCTTCCAAAGGATAACTCTTTTATGGAACATATATCACAGTAAGTTATTTTAAATTCAGCAGTTTCACTGCTGTCACCACAGGCTATGTAACTAGCACCACTTTTTCACAGCTATCATCACAGGTTATTTATAATTCAGCATCGCTTCATAGCTGTCACCATAGGTTAAATGGCCATCATCGCTGTTTCACATATATCACCCCAGGTCATTTAGTTTTCAGTATAGTTTTATAGCTGTCACAGCAGACAACTCGGCATCACAACAGGTAAATCGGCATCACCACAGTTTCACAGCTTTCTCAATATGTTATTTTGATTTCAACACAGTTTTACAGCTTCACATCAGATAACATAGCTGTCACCACAGTTTCACAGCTGTCTCCACAAAGTATACAGCTTTCAGTACATTTTCACAGCTGTCACACAGTTACTTGGCTATCACCAAACTTTGGCAGGTATCACCACAGGTTATTCAGATTTCAGCACAGTTTAACAGCTGTCACCACAGGTTAAGTGGCTATCCCCACAGTGTGCCATCAATCACCACGGACCTGTACATTCCATGCTTTTAGGCTCTGTTGTATATTCCTTGCTTCCAAATGATAAGCCTTTCATAGCGCATTTGTGCTGTGACTATAGCTGGCGTTAATGGAGTGTGTGGCGGCCGTACACTTTCTCCCCGCCTTTCGTCAAAATGTAGTTTCTATTTTCATGTCCTTCGGGATCATTGGTGGAATTTTTAAAATATTTCAGTGCCACTGATGAGACCTATTTGCCCGAAACTAGCTGTTCTAGCCTAGAAAACTTGTGCATTCCATGCTTTACGGATTAGTGTTTATTCCTTGCTTCCAAAGGATAACTCTTTTATGGAACATATTTCACAGTAACTTATTTTGAATTCAGCAGTTTCACTGCTGTCACCACAAGCTACGTGACTAGCACCACTGTTTCACAGCTATCATCACAGGTTATTTATAATTCAGCATCGCTTCATAGCTGTCACCATAGGTTAAATGGCCATCATCGCTGTTTCACAGATATCACCGCAGGTCATTTAGTTTTCAGTATATTTTTATAGCTGTCACAACAGACAACTTGGCATCACAATAGGTAAATCGGCATCACCACGGTTTCACAGCTTTCTCAATATGTTATTTTGATTTCAACACAGTTTTACAAATTCACATCAGATAACATAGCTTCCACCACATGTTTATAGCTGTCACCACAAAATTATACAGATTTCAGTACATTTCCACAGCTGTCACACAGATACTTGGCTATCACCAAACTTTCGCAGGTATCACCACAGGTTATTCCGATTTCGGCACAGTTTCACAGCTGTCACCACAGGTTAAGTGGCTATCACCACAGTTTGCCATCAATCACCACGGACTTGTACATGCCATGCTTTAAGGCTCTGCTGTATATTCCTTGCTTACAAACGATAAACCTTTCATAGAACATATCTGATGTGAATATAGCTGGCGTTAAGGGAGTCTTTGGCTGCCGTAAAATGTCTCTTCGCCTTTCGTCATTATGTTGTCAATAATTTCTTGTCCTTCGCGATCATTGGTTTATTTTGGAGTTTTCAAAATATTTCAGGGTCAATGATGAGGCTGAATTGGCCAAAACCAGCTGCTCTGGTCCATAAAACTTGTGCACTCCATGCTTTTCTGATCTGTTGTTTATGCCTTGCTTCCAAAGGATAACTCCTTTATAGAACATATTTCACAGTAGGCTATTTGAATTCAGCAGTTTCACAGCTGTCACCACAAGCTACGTAACTAACACCCACTATCATAGCTATCACCACAGATATTCATAATTCTGCCTCATTTCACAGCTGCCACCATAGGTTAAATGGCCATCACCGCTTATTCAAAGATATCACCACAGGTTATTTAGTTTTGAGTATAGTTTTATAGCTGTCACATCAGACAACTCAGCATCACAACAGGAAACTCGGCATCAGAGCTTTCTCAATGTGTTATTTTGATTTCAGCACAGTTTTACAGCTTCACAACAGATAACATAGCTGTCAACATAGTTTCACAGCTATCACCACAAATTATACAGATTTCAGCACAGTTTTACAGCTTCACAACAGATAACATAGCTGTCAACACAGTTTTACAGCTTCACATCAGATAACATAGCTGTCACCACAGTTTCACAGCTGTCACCACAATTTTATGCAGATTTCATACGTAGTATGACCCATCTTCTTTCTTATGAATGTTTTCATTGCTCTTAAAGGAACTCATTTTTGATTTGCCTTCACTGCAGCTGGTGTTGTGCCGTGTGGCGGCCGTAAAACGTCTCCCCGTACATCAACCATAGTGCAGTTTATATTTTACTTTTGGTCCTTTGAGATCAGCGTGAATATTCTGGGAAATCAGAAATAAATTATTGGTTTAGACTCATATTCTAGACAGGTTTTTAATTATTTGGACCCCATTTTGATTTATATCAGTCTTTGTATCGACTGCCTATTCGAAATCTGCAAAATTGCAGTATGTTTCCTCTGGCTTTCTTTGCCGGATCTTTATAGGGTCACGGATGAGGCTTTATTAGCTGAAACTACGTAGCATGACCCATCTTCTTTCTTATGAATGTTTTCATTGCTCTTAAAGGAACTCATTTATTATTTTTATTCAGTACATTTTCACAGCTGTCACACAGATACTTGGCCATCACCAAACTTTGGCAGGTATCACCACAGGTTATTCAGATTTCAGCACAGTTTCACAGCTGTCACCACAGGTTAAGTGGCTATCCCCAAAGTTTGCCATCGATCACCACGGACTTGTACATTCCATGCTTTTAGGCTCTGCTGAATATTCCCTGCTTCCAAATGATAAGCCTTTCATAGAACGTATTTGCTGTGACTATAGCTGGCGTTAATGGAGTGTGTGGCGGCCGTAAACTGTCTCCCCGCCTTTCGTCTCAATGTAGTTTAAATTTTCTTGTCCTTCGGGATCATAACTGGAATTTTGAAAATATTGCAGGGCCACTGATGAGACCTATTTGGCCGAAACTAGCTGCTCTGGCTCAGAAAACTTGTGCACTCCATGTTTTACGGATCTGTTCTTTATTCCTTGCTTCCAAACGATAACTCTTTCATGGAACATATTTCAAAGTAAGTTATTTTGAATCCAGCAGTTTCACTGCTGTCACCACAGGCTACGTGACTAGCACCACTGTTTCAAAGCTATCATCACAGGTTATTTATAATTCAGCATCAATTCATAGCTGTCACCATAGTTTAAATGGCCATCATCGCTGTTTCACAGATATCACCCCAGGTAATTTAGTTTTCAGTATAGTTTTATAGCTGTCACAACAGACAACTCGGCATCACAACAGGTAAATCGGCATCACCACAGTTTCGCAGCTTTCTCAATATGTTATTTTGATTTCAACACAGTTTTACAAATTCACATCAGATAACATAGCTTCCACCACTGTTTCATAGCTGTCACCACAAATTATACAGATTTCAGTACATTTCCACAGCTGTCACACAGACATTTGGTTATCACCAAACTTTCGCAGGTATCACCATAGGTTATTCCGATTTCAGCACAGTTTCATAGCTGTCACCACAGGTTAAAGTCTTTCGCTGCCGTAAAATGTCTCCCGCCTTTCGTCATAATGATGTCTATAATTTCTTGTCCTTCGGGATCATTGGTTTATTGTGGAATTTTTAAAATATTTCAGGGCCAATGATGAGGCTGAATTGGCCGAAACCAGCTGCTCTGGTCCAGAAAACTTGTGCACTCCATGCTTTTCTGATCTATTGTTTATGCCTTGCTTCCAAAGGATAACTCCTTTATAGAACATATTTCAAAGTAGGCGATTTGAATTCAGCAGTTTCACAGCTGTCACCACAAGCTACGTAACTAACACCCACTATCATAGCTTTCACCACAGATATTCATAATTCTGCCTCATTTCACAGCTGCCACCATAGGTTAAATTGCCATCACCGCTTATTCACAGATATCACCACAGGTTATTTAGTTTTCAGTATAGTTTTGTATCTGTCACAACAGACAACTCAGCATCACAACTGGAAACACGGCATCAGAGCTTTCTCAATGTGTTATTTTGATTTCAGCACAGTTTTACAGCTTCACAACAGATAACATAGCTGTCAACATAGTTTCACAGCTATCACCACAATTTATACAGATTTCAGCACAGTTTTACAGCTTCACATCAGATAACATAGCTGTCAACACAGTTTTACAGCTTCACATCAGATAACATAGCTGTCACCACAGTTTCACAGCTGTCACCACAAATTATACAGATTTCAGTACATTTTCACAGCTGTCACACAGATACTTGGCCATCACCAAACTTTGGCAGGTATCACCACAGGTTATTCAGATTTCAGCACAGTTTCACAGCTGTCACCACAGGTTAAGTGGCTATCACCACAGTTTGCCATCAATCACCACGGACTTGTACATTCCATACTTTTAGGCTCTGTTGTATATTCCCTGCTTCCAAATGATAAGTCTTTCATAGAACATATTTGCTGTGACTATAGCTGTCGTTAATGGGGTGTGTGGTAGCCGTAAACATGACCACAGGCTATTTATAATTCAGCATCGCTTCATAGCTGTCACCATAGGTTAAATGACCATCATCGCTGTTTCACAGATATCACCACAGGTCATTTAGTTTTCAGTATAGTTTTATAGCTGTCACAACAGACAACTCGGTATCACAACAGGTAAATCGGCATCACCACAGTCTCACAGCTTTCTCAATATGTTATTTTGATTTCAACACAGTTTTACAGCTTCACATCAGATAACATAGCTTTCACCACTGTTTCACAGCTGTCACCACAAATTATACAGATTTCAGTACATATCCACAGCTGTCACACAGATACTTGGTTATCACCAAACTTTGGCAGGTATCACCACAGGTTATTCAGATTTCAGCACAGTTTCACAGCTGTCACCACAGGTTAAGTGGCTATCACCACAGTTTGCCATCAATCACCACGGACTTGTACATTCCATACTTTTAGGCTCTGTTGTATATTCCCTGCTTCCAAATGATAAGTCTTTCATAGAACATATTTGCTGTGACTATAGCTGTCGTTAATGGGGTGTGTGGTAGCCGTAAACATGACCACAGGCTATTTATAATTCAGCATCGCTTCATAGCTGTCACCATAGGTTAAATGGCCATCATCGCTGTTTCACAGATATCACCACAGGTCATTTAGTTTTCAGTATAGTTTTATAGCTGTCACAACAGACAACTCGGTATCACAACAGGTAAATCGGCATCACCACAGTCTCACAGCTTTCTCAATATGTTATTTTGATTTCAACACAGTTTTACAGCTTCACATCAGATAACATAGCTTTCACCACTGTTTCACAGCTGTCACCACAAATTATACAGATTTCAGTACATATCCACAGCTGTCACACAGATACTTGGTTATCACCAAACTTTCGCAGGTATCACCCCAGGTTATTCCGATTCCAGCACAGTTTCACAGCTGTCACCACAGGTTAAGTGGCCATCTCCACAGTTTGCCATCAACCACTACGGACTTGTACATTCCATGCTTTTAGGCTCTGTTGTATATTCCTTGCTTACAAATGATAAACCTTTCATAGAACATATTTGCTGTGACTATAGCTGGCGTTAAGGGAGTCTTTGGCTGCCGGGAAATGCCTCTCCGCCTTTCGTCATAATGTTGGCTATAATTTCTTGTCCTTCGGGATCATTGGTTTATTGTGGAATTTTTAAAATATTTCAGGGCCAATGATGAGGCTGAATTGGCCGAAACCAGCTGCTCTGGTCCAGAAAACTTGTGCACTCCATGCTTTTCTGATCTGTTGTTTATGCCTTGCTTCCAAAGGATAACTCCTTT
Source organism: Lucinisca nassula (assembly GCA_963580285.1). Classification (NCBI taxonomy): domain Eukaryota; kingdom Metazoa; phylum Mollusca; class Bivalvia; order Lucinida; family Lucinidae; genus Lucinisca; species Lucinisca nassula. Next base: position 155,839,868 of record OY757011.1, on the reverse strand, counting down.
ATAGAATATATTTCACAGTAGGCTATTTGAATTCAGCAATTTCACAGCTGTCACCACAAGCTACGTAACCAACACCCACTATCATAGCTATCACCACAGTTATTCATAACTCTGCCTCATTTCACAGCTGTCACCATAGGTTGAATGGCCATCACCGTTGATTTCAGCACAGTTTTACAACAGATAACATAGCTGTCAACATAGTTTCACAGCTGTCACCACAAATTATACAGATTTCAGTACATTTTCACAGCTGTCACACAGATACTTGGCCATCACCAAACTTTGGCAGGTATCACCACAGGTTATTCAGATTTCAGCACAGTTTCACAGCTGTCACCACAGGTTAAGTGGCTATCACCACAGTTTGCCATCAATCACCACGGACTTGTACATTCCATACTTTTAGGCTCTGTTGTATATTCCCTGCTTCCAAATGATAAGTCTTTCATAGAACATATTTGCTGTGACTATAGCTGTCGTTAATGGGGTGTGTGGTAGCCGTAAACATGACCACAGGCTATTTATAATTCAGCATCGCTTCATAGCTGTCACCATAGGTTAAATGGCCATCATCGCTGTTTCACAGATATCACCACAGGTCATTTAGTTTTCAGTATAGTTTTATAGCTGTCACAACAGACAACTCGGTATCACAACAGGTAAATCGGCATCACCACAGTCTCACAGCTTTCTCAATATGTTATTTTGATTTCAACACAGTTTTACAGCTTCACATCAGATAACATAGCTTTCACCACTGTTTCACAGCTGTCACCACAAATTATACAGATTTCAGTACATATCCACAGCTGTCACACAGATACTTGGTTATCACCAAACTTTCGCAGGTATCACCCCAGGTTATTCCGATTCCAGCACAGTTTCACAGCTGTCACCACAGGTTAAGTGGCCATCTCCACAGTTTGCCATCAACCACTACGGACTTGTACATTCCATGCTTTTAGGCTCTGTTGTATATTCCTTGCTTACAAATGATAAACCTTTCATAGAACATATTTGCTGTGACTATAGCTGGCGTTAAGGGAGTCTTTGGCTGCCGGGAAATGCCTCTCCGCCTTTCGTCATAATGTTGGCTATAATTTCTTGTCCTTCGGGATCATTGGTTTATTGTGGAATTTTTAAAATATTTCAGGGCCAATGATGAGGCTGAATTGGCCGAAACCAGCTGCTCTGGTCCAGAAAACTTGTGCACTCCATGCTTTTCTGATCTGTTGTTTATGTCTTGCTTCCAAAGGATAACTCCTTTATAGAATATATTTCACAGTAGGCTATTTGAATTCAGCAATTTCACAGCTGTCACCACAAGCTACGTAACTAACACCCACTATCATAGCTATCACCACAGTTATTCATAACTCTGCCTCATTTCACAGCTGTCACCATAGGTTGAATGGCCATCACCGTTGATTTCAGCACAGTTTTACAACAGATAACATAGCTGTCAACATAGTTTCACAGCTGTCACCACAAATTATACAGATTTCAGTACATTTTCACAGCTGTCACACAGATACTTGGCTATCACCAAACTTTGGCAGGTATCTCCACAGGTTATTCAGATTTCAGCACAGTTTCACAGCTGTCACCACAGGTTAAGTGGCTATCCCCACGGTTTGCCATCAATCACCACGGACTTGTACATTCCATGCTTTTAGGCTCTGTTGAATATTCCTTGCTTCCAAATGATAAGCCTTTCATAGAACATATTTGCTGTGACTATAGCTGGCGTAAATGGTGTGTGTGGCGGCCGTAAACTGTCTCCCCGCCTTTCGTCACAATGTAGTTTATATTTTCTTGTCCTTCGGGTTCATTGGTGGAATTTTTAAAATATTTCAGGCCCACTGATGAGACCTATTTGGCCGAAACTAGCTGCTCTGGCCCAGAAAACTTGTGCACTCCATGCTTTACGGATCTGTTGTTTATTCCTTTCTTCCAAATGATAACTTTTTTATGGAACATATTTCGCAGTAAGTTATTTTGAATTCAGCAGTTTCACTGCTGTCACCACAGGCTACGTGACTAGCACCACTGTTTCACAGCTATCATCACAGGTTATTTATAATTCAGCATCACTTCATAGCTGTCACCATAGGTTAAATGGCCATCATCGCTGTTTCACAGATATCACCACAGGTCATTTAGTTTTCAGTATAGTTTTATAGCTGTCACACTAGACAACTCGGCATCACAACAGGTAAATCGGCACCACCACAGATTCGCAGCTTTCTCAATATGTTATTTTGATTTCAACACAGTTTTACAAATTCACATCAGATAACATAGCTTCCGCCACAGTTTCACAGCTGTCACCACAAATTATACAGATTTCAGTATATTTCCACAGCTGTCACACAGATACTTGGTTATCACCAAACTTTCGCAGGTATCACCACAGGTTATTCCGATTTCAGCACAGTTTCACAACTGTCACCACAGGTTAAGTGGCTATCACCACAGTTTGCCATCAAACAACCACGGACTTGTACATTCCATTCTTTTAGGCTCTGTTGTATATTCCTTGCTTACAAACGATAAACCGTTAATAGAACATATTTGATGTGCATATAGCTGGCGTTAAGGGAGTCTTTGGCTGCCATTAAATGCCTCTCCGCCTTTCGTCACAATGTTGTCTATAATTTTTTGTCGTTCGGGATCATTGGTTTATTGTGGAATTTTTAAAATATTTTAGGGCCAATGATGAGGCTGAATTGGCCGAAACCAGCTGCTCTGGTCCAGAAAACTTGTGCACTCCTTGCTTTTCTGATCTGTTGTTTATGCCTTGCTTCCAAAGGATAACTTCTTTATAGAACATATTTCACAGTAGGCTATTTGAATTCAGCAGTTTCACAGCTGTCACCACAAGCTAGGTAACTAACACCTACTAACATAGCTATCACCACAGGTATTCATAATTCTGACTCATTTCACAGCTGTCACCACAGGTTAAATGGCCATCACCGCTGTTTCACAGATATCACCACAGGTTATTTAGTTTTCAGTATAGTTTATAGCTGTCACAACAGACAACTCAGCATAACAACAGGAAACTCGGTATCACAGCTTTCTAAATGTGTTATTTTGATTTCAGCACAGTTTTACTGCTTCAAAACAGATAAAATAGCTGTCAACATGGTTTCACAGCTATCTTCACAAATTATACAGATTTCAGCACAGTTTTACATCTTCCCAACAGATAACATAGCTGTCAACACAGTTCTACAGCTTCACATCAGATAACATAGCTGTCACCGCAGTTTCACATCTGTCACCACAAATTATACAGATTTCAGTACATTTTCACAGCTGTCACACAGATACTTGGCTACCACAAAACTTTGGCAGGTATCACCACAGGTTATTTAGATTTCAGCACAGTTTCACAGCTGTCACCACAGGTTAAGTGGCTATCCCAACAGTTTGCCATCAATCACCACGGACTTGTACATTCCATGCTTTTAGGCTCTGTTGTATATTCCCTGCTTCCAAATGATAAGCCTTTCATAGAACATATTTGCTGTGACTATAGCTGGCGTTAATTGAGTGTGTGGCGGCCGTAAACTGTCTCCCCGCCTTTCGTCACAATGTAGTTTATATTTTCTTGTCCTTCGGGATAATTGATGGAATTTTTAAAATATTTCAGGCCCACTGATGATACCTATTTGGCCGAAACTAGCTGCTCTGGCCCAGAAAACTTGTGCACTCCATGCTTTACGGATCTGTTGTTTATTCCTTGCTTCCAAATGATAACTCTTTTATGGAACATATTTCACAGTAAGTTATTTTGAATTCAGCAGTCATACTGCTGTCACCACAGGCTACGTGACTAGCACCACTGTTTCACAGCTATCATCACAGGTTATTTATAATTCAGCATCGCTTCATAGCTGTCACCATAGGTGAAATGGCAATCATCGCTGTTTCACAGATATCACCACAGGTCATTTAGTTTTCAGAATAGTTTTATAGCTGTCACAGCAGACAACTCGGCATCACAACAGGTAAATCAGCATCACCACAGTTTCACAGCTTTCTCAATATGTTATTTTGATTTCAACACAGTTTTACAGCTTCACATCAGATAACATAGCTTCCACCACAGTTTCACAGCTGTCACCACAAATTATACAGATTTCAGTACATTTCCACAGCTGTCATACAGATACTTGGTTATCACCAAACGTTCGCAGTTATCACCAAAGGTACTTCAGATTTCAGCACAGTATCACAGCTGTCACCACAGGTTAAGTGGCTATCACCACAGTTTGCCATCAATCACCACGGACGTGTACATTTCATGCTTTTAGGCTCTGTTGTATATTCCTTGCTTACAAATGATAAACCTTACATAGAACATATTTGATGTGAATATAGCTGGCGTTAAGGTAGTCTTTGGCTGCCGTAAAATGTCTCTCCGCCTTTCGTCATTATGTTGTCTATAATTTCTTGTCCTTCGGGATCATTGGTTTATTAAGGAATTTTAAAAATATTTCAGGGTCAATGATGAGGCTGAACTGGCCGAAACCAGCTGCTCTGGTCCAGAAAACTTGTGCACTCCATGCTTTTCTGATCTGTTGTTTATGCCTTGCTTCCAAAGAGTAACTCCTTTATAGGACATATTTCACAGTAGGCTATTTGAATTCAGCAGTTTCACAGCTTTCACCACAAGCTACGTAACTCACACCCACTATCATAGCTATCACCACAGGTATTCATAGTTCTGCCTCATTTCACAGCTGTCACCATAGGTTAAATGGCCATCACCGCTGTTTCACAGATATCACCATAGGTTATTTAGTTTTCAGTATAGTTTTATAACTCTCACAACAGAGAACTCAGCATCACAACAGGAAACTCGGTATCACAGCTTTCTCAATGTGTTATTTTGATTTCAGCACAGTTTTACAGCTGCACAAGAGATAACATAGCTGTCAAAATAGTTTCACAGCTATTACCACAAATTATACAGATTTCAGTACATTTTCTCAGCTGTCATACAGATACTTGGCTATCACCAAACTTTCGCAGGTATCACCTCAGGTTATTCAGATATCAGCACAGTTTCACAGCAGTCACCACAGGTTAATATGTGGCTATCACCACAGTTTGCCATCAATCACCACGGGCTATTTAGATTTCAATACAGTTTCACAGCTGTCACCCCAGATTATTTCGATTTCAGCACAGGTCAAAACTGTCACCACTGGTCGCCTGGCCATCGCAACTGTTTCACATTTTTTTTTTGTACTATTTCAGGGTCCTGATGAGGGTCATTGGACGAAACAAGTTAGTTTGGCCAAGGAATACATGTATACTTTATGCATTTCATAGAACATATTTGATGTGACTATAGCTGGCATTAAGGGAGTGTGTGGCGGCCGTAAAATGTATCCCCGCATTTCGTCATAGGTAGTTTATATGTTCTTCTCCTTCGGGATCATTGGTTTATTGTGGAATTTTGAAATTATTTCAGGGCCACTGATGAGGCCTAATTGGCCGAAACTAGCTGTTCTGGGCCAGAAAACTTGTGCACTCCATGCTTTTAGGATCTGTTGTTTATTCCTTGCTTCCAAAGGATAACTCTTTTATGGAACATATTTCCGGTTGGTGTTTTTGAATTCAGCAGTTCAACAGCTGCCACCACATGCTACGTGACTAGCACCACAGTTTCACAGTTTTCACCACAGGTTATTTATAATTCTGCATCGTTTAATAGCTGTCACCATAGATTAAATTGCCATCACCGCTGTTTGACAGATATCACCATAGGTTATTTAGTCTTCAGTATAGTTTTATAACTGTCACAACGGAAAACTCGCAATCACAACAGATAACTCGGCATCACCACAGGTTTACAGCTTTTTTTTTTCATTTCAGCACAGTTTCACCGCTTCACAACAGATAACATAGCTGTCACCATAGTTTCACAGCTGTCACCACAGATTAAAGATTTCAGCACTTTTTCACAACTGTAACACAGATACTTGGCTCTCACCAAACTTTGGCAGGTATCACCACAGGTTAATCAGATTTCAGCACAATTTCACAGCTGTAACCGACGATTATGTGGCTATGACCACCGTCTTATAGCTACCACCACAGGTTATTTATAATTCAGCACCGTTTCACAGCTGTTCAAATGTCCATCACCGCTGTTACACAGATTATCACCGCAGGTTATAGTGTCAACTCCGCATCACAACAGGTAACTCAGCATCACCACAGTTTATCAGCTTTTCCATATGTTCTGTTGATTTCAGCACAATTTCACATTTCGTGTTGTGAAGCTCTAGTGATAGCCATTTTTCCTGAGGTGACAGTGTGAAATGGAGGTGATAGCCATATTACATACATTAATGGCTATGGGACTCAGATGATAGCAATACAACCTGAGGTGATATCGTTGTTACCTGTAGGGACAGCTCTGAAACTCGGGTGATAACCATTCTAACTTTTGTGACAATTATTAATCATAGTTGACTGCTGTATTACCCGTGGTGACGACTGTCAAACTTAGGTGATAGCGATCTTACTTTTGTGAAGGAAAGCTGAGAAAGTAAGGTGATAGCCATATTACTTGCTGTGATAGCTGAAAACTAAAATGATAGCCATACTACCTATAGTGACAGCGGTGAAACTGAAATTATTGCTATATAATATGTGTCAACAGCTGTGAAACTAAAGTGATAGCCATATAACCTGTGGTGATGTGATGAAAGCTAAGAAATTGAGGTGATGGCGATATTACCTTTGGCGATGGCTGTTAAACTCTGGCGATAACCATACTACCTGGGGTTATAGCCATATTACCTGTGATGACAGCTGTGAAACTTGAAAAATCACGTGATAGCCATATTACTTGTGGTGATATCTGTGAGACTTATTTGAAAGCCTTACCACCTACGGCGACATTTGTGAAACTGAAACGATAGCCATAATACCGTAGTGGTAACTGCTACTCAGGTAATGACCATATAGCCTCTGGGAATAGCTGTCAAGCTAAGGGGATAGCCAAACAAGCTATGGGAATAGCTGTGAAACAGACTTGACTGCTGTATTACCTGTGGTGGCAGCTGTCCAACTGAGGTGACAGGCATATAACCTGTAATGCTAGCTGTGCAATTCAAATGATAGTCATACTGCTTCTTGGGAAACTCAGGTGATAGCCATATAAGCTGTGGTGGTAGCTGCAAAACGGAGGTTATAGCCATATTACCGGCGGTGATGCGTCTGACTGGCGATCAGAAGTACGCGGGTTCGATACTTGCCGGGGTTGGCAGTATTCTTTCGTGGAGATTGATTATGAAATCTTTTCTACGGTCATTCTTTCCAGGAAAATTCTGGATAGGTAACCTGACTGGCTCAAAAATGACAAAATAGTGTTGATTTGGCCATTAAACTCCAATGCAAACAAAAAACTGTGAACTCCTGTGATAGCATTAATTACTACCTGTTGTGACAGCGGGGAAAATCAGGTGTTAACCATCCTAGTTGAAGTGACAGTTGTGAAACAGAGGTGATTGTTGTATCACCTGTTGTGACAGATGTCAACCGAGATGATAGCCGTATTGCCTGTAACGATAGCTCTGAAATTCAGGTGATACTTATTTTTTGTGGGAAGCTCAGATGATAGTCATAGTTCCTGTCGTAAAAGCTGTGAAATGGAGGTAATATCCATATTACCTCTGATGATAGCTGTGAAACTCAGTTGGCAGCAATATAACCTGTGGTTACATCTGTCAAACTGAGGTGACAGCCATGTTACCTGTAGTGATAGCTGTGAAACTCAGGTGATAACCATTCTACCTGTTGTGTCAAGTGTGAAACACAGTGGATTGCTATATTACCTTTGGTGATAGCTATCAGTCTGATGTGATAGCGATACGGCCAGATGATAACCATACTACCTGCGATAACCACACTACCTGTTCTGAGATTTGTGAAACGGAGGTCATTGCTTAATAATCTGTGGTGACAGCCGTAAAACTGAGGTGTTTGTCATACCACCTTTGGTGATAGCTGTGAAATTTGGTTTAAAAATAGAGGTGAAGGCAATGATCAGGAACGAATACAATTACCCAAAATCTCCCGACAGAGACACCAATGGGAAAGAAATACGAACATAAAATAGCTAAACCCTAATGAAAACACCACAAGCGGATAGCCAAAATCACAAATAGTTTCACACAAAATGGCCAAACAGCTGTAGAAAATAAAAAGACATAAGCAATACATACATGCGAAGACGCAATATAACAAAAATAAACCACAACAGAAGAACCGCCTTGGAACGGTCAGCAAAAGTCTTCCACTCGAGGGCTTAAATCCATTGTACATGGCTTTGGTTCTTTTATGGTTTAGACAAATAATCGTTTAAGTCCGCATTAGGTCACATCACATGTGATGACAGCTGTGAAACTGGAAACTCAGGTGATGGCCATATTACCTGTGGTGATATCTGTAAGACTAATCTGAAAGCCTTACTACCTGTGGTGACAGCTGTGAAACTGCGGTGATAGCCATATTATATATAGTGGTAACTGTTATTCAGGTGGCGGCCATATATAGCCTGCGGTGATAGAGGTGACTGCTGCACTACCTGTGGTGACAGCTGCCAAACCGAGGTGATATGTATATTACCGTTAATGACAGGTGTAAAATTCAGGTGATAGTCCTACTACTTCTTGTGTAATACAGGTGACAGCCATATTACCCGAGGTGAAAGATATGAAACTGAGATGACAGCCATATTACCCGTGGTGGCTGCTGTTAAAGCCATATTACCTGCTCAGGTCTAATAGCCTTACTACCTGTGGTGACAGCTGGGAAACTCAGGTGATATCCATACTCAATTTAGTGACAGCTATGAACAGAGGCGATTGCTATATTACCTTTGTTGACAGCTGTAAAACACAGGCGATAACCGTATTACCTGCGATGATAGCTGTGAAAATCAGGCGATAGTCATATTTTTTGTTGTGAAGCTCAGGCGATAGCATATTTCCTGAGATGACAGCTATGAAACGGAGGTGATAGCCATATTACCTATGGTGATAGCTGTGAACTCTGGTGAAAACGATATGAACTGTGGTGACAGCTGTTAAACTTAGGTGATAGCCATGTTACCTGCAGTGATAGCTTTGAAATTCGTCCGATAACCATACTTCCTGTTGTGAAAAGGTGAAACATAATTGATTGCTATAATTATTACCTATGGTGACAGCTGTAAACTGATGTGATAGCGAAATAACCTTTGGCGATATATATGAATATTCTGGTGATAGCCATACTACCTGCTGTGAAGGAAAGCTGAGAAAGTCAGGTGTTAGTCATATTACTTGTGGTGATAGCTGTGAAACTAAGGTGATAATCATAATACCTCTAGTGACAGCGGTGAAACTGAAATTATTGCTATAATATACAAGGTGACATTGTGGAACTGAGGTGATAGCCATATTACCTCCCGTGTTGTTGTTATCCCTGAAAAACTCGGGTGATAGCGATATTGACTTTGTTGATAGTTGTGAAACTCTAGGAACCATATTACCCATTGCGACTTTTGTGAGACAGAGGCCATTGATCAATAACATGTGGTGACATTTGTAAAACTGAAGAGTTAGCCATATAACCTGTGGTGATAGCAGTGAAACTTGGGTTCCAGTCATATCACCTGTGGTGATAGCTGTGAAACTCAGTTGATAGCCATATTTCATGCGGTGATATCTGTGAGAATAAGTTCAAAGCCATACAAGCCAAAATATTAATGGTAAAAGCTGTTTACGGCATCAGTTGTGATAGCCATTCTACCTGGCCATTCAACCTGTGGTGACAGCCGTATAACTCAGGGAACAGCCTCATTACCTGTGGTGATAGCTGTGAAACTCACCCGTGTAGACATACATGTATATGACTCAGTTGACAGTCATTCTTGCTGTGATGATAGCTGTGCGCTAAGATCATAGCCATATTAACTGTGGCAATAGCTGAGATTTGTTTGTCTTTGGTTTTTACGTCCAAGGCAACACCATTTAGGAGATTTAGGGGTTGCTTTCTGTTTTGAGGGATTTTTACCTGACACTGAGATAAACTGACATCTAAAGGCCTACCGCCCAAAGAAACCGCAAGGGTTTAAAAGACGGTCCGTCTCGCACCACTTTTCCTGGAAAGAACTGAACAAATTATTTGTCTAAATCGCGACGGAAGTAAGGGCGAGGATTGTGGCCACGTAAAATCGATTTAAGACCCCCGGTGGAAATCTTCCACTGACCGTTCCAAGGCGGCTCTTCTGTGGCGATTTATTTATGTTGTTGTTTGTTGCTTATTGTGTGTATCACTTGTGTCTTTTAATTTTGGATGGCCATATGGCCATTTTGTGGGAAAGTAACTGTCCTTATGGCCTTCCTTTGTTTAGGTTTCCATTATGGTCTGGTCGCTTAATGTTTGTATTTCTTTCCCTTTGGTGTCTTTTTTGGGTGGAGTAAGTTAATTGTATCAATTCCTGATCTTTGTTTTACTTCTACTTTTTAGATCTTCTAAGCGGTAAGCCGTTATTGCATCGATTCCTGATCATTGCCTTCAGTTCGATTCCATTAACGTTTCTAACACGTTTACAGACGTCATTTTACTGTGCGAATATTTCGGCAATGTTTCAAAAACGTCATTTATCAAGGGCGTCTCTTGCCTGATGCCTCCAGTTGACCTGTCTCACGAGCTACGTCGGTCGGTGTGTGCTGGGAGGGGTGTGTGCTGTGTTTGCCGGATCTTGTCCATCATCCGTTTCGGTTTCAGAACTTTGGGGTTGAGACACACTGCTGAAGATTAAATATCAGAAAGGCCTCTGTGTCACTAAATTAGGTATAATTACGCCTTAATTATCAAACGTTTCTCTGCTTACATTTGCGAATGATTTCATCAATGTTATTATACCCGCTTTTTCAAAGAAAAATCGGGTATATTGTTTTCGTACCAGAGTTGAGTGAGCGTCTGTCCGTCCGTCTGTCTGTCCGTCCGTCACGTTTCTTGTAAATGGATCTCCTCTGCAACCACTGAAGTTACACTTTCGAAACTTTGCATGTGGATAGTTCATGGTATGTAGATGGCAGTGGGTTACTTTTTGTGACCTTGAACCCAACGTGGCCCCAAGGTCAAAAGTCAGAAAGTAGGACATTATCATATCTTCTAAACTGTTGGGATTGCACTTCCGAAACTTGATTATTGGATAGCCCTTGGAATGTAGAACATATTGGAATACTTTTCGTGTGACTTTGACCCCAACATGACCCCTGGGTCAAAGGTCAAAAAGTAGGACTTTATCATATCTTCTAACCTGTTGGGATTGCACTGCCGAAAATTGATTATTGGATAGCCCTTGGAAGTAGAACATATTGGAATACTTTTCGTGTGACCTTGACGACAACATGGCCCCAGGGTCAAAGGTAAAAAATATGACATTGCCATATCTTTAGTGTTATTCACAGAAAAATCGGGTATTTGCGATGGTATACCATCGACTGCGCCATCTAGTTTTGATGCTTTAATCACAATTTTAATGACATTATAAAACATTGGAAAATGCATTAGCTCTTCAATTCAGTACTTCTGTCAATGGGGCCCATTGTGAAAACACACACATCTTACACTGCTTTCTGTCAATTTTTCTCCATCTATGGAAGTTTGTGACACTTTTCTTACTTCTGGTTCAAATTTAGATAAATGGTGTTCATTAGAACAGACTCTTCGAAGCAGTTAGAAAAAAACGACCAGTGGGTCACGTATACCCCAGGCCAGCGCCGCCCTCTAATATAGCTTTTGAGCTGGTATGTAATATTAATGAAGAAGTCAAGAAGCTATAAGAATCTATATATGTGCTTGTAAGAGCTAAACCAAACATAAAAATTCTAAATGGACCACCGAGTGAGGGCATCAAAGTTACTGAAGGGTTGGGGGCATCAATGTTACTGAAGCAGCAGGGTGGGATATGCATCAATAAAATCTTTGGACTGCTAAGCAAATTCGATGCAAGTATAAATTGGATTTGTCTTAGAGTTAAGAACATACAGGCATCTATAAACTTTGTCATAAAACTTTAAACAAATGTAAAATTTCTAAGTCTGTGACCTTGAGATCACCTTGGGTGGGGGAAGGACAAACATAACGAAATCTTTGGACTGGTTTGCAACATTGATGCAAGTATCAACTGAATTTGTGTTAGAGTTTAGAACATACAGGCATCTATAAACTTTGTCATAAAACTTTGACCAAATATAATTTTTAAGTCTTTGACCTTGACCTCAAGGTCACTGTGGGGCTAGGACATGCATCAATGATATCTTTAGACCAGTATGTAACTTCAGTGTAAGTATCAACTAAATCTATCAAAGGGTTCAGAAGATATAATATCTTAGAAACTTTGACGCAAAACTTTAACCACAATGTTTACGGACGGAAGAATAAGCCCCCGCCCATAGGGGCTTGAAGAAATATATGGGCTGCATGATGCTTCCACGCAGAGCTGAATCTGGCCCGCACACTAGTACTGGTAAACCGCTAAGAGGATCTAAGCCTGTCCAGGAACCGCGGTGCGAGGCGGACCGTCCATGCTAATAAACCCTATTGGTTTCATTGGGCGACAGGGCTTGAGATGTCATTTCATCTCAATGTCGGGTAAAAGTCCCACAAAATTGGAAGCAACGTCTCCAAAATGACCTTTACAGTGTTGACGGGGACGTTAAACCTCAAATCAAACAAACAAAACAAACGGACGGAAGAAGGATGGACGGACATCGGGCGGACAGATGGACGGACGGACAGACGGAAAGACTAACGGAAGAACGGCAGGACGAAAGCATTATACCCCATAGCATACCTCGTATACCGGGGGTATAATGAGTACATAGTACGTCTATGCTGTGGATAAGATTATGGTAAAAATGTATGCCCTTGCCAACCCTACTTTCATCTATATGAAGTGGGGTCTAAATGGGTATGCATTTCCCGGACTTGTTAGTTTGTTTTAACAGTATAGGCATAATTTATTTCAACAGCAGCTTTGTGACCATAAAGTATCTCAGTGGCTCAGTTGAATGCGCAAGTTGCTAATGATCAGCTCGTGCGATTGATCCTCTCTAGGCTGAGGATGTTTCTTGCAAGTGATCTTGATCACGATCTATGTTCTATAGCATCTCGACTTCTTCTGCTTATCTAAGGACCGTTGTCAGTTTCTAAAAGACGAATGTTCACTATACTTGCACTGGTTATCAGCATATTGGTGATCTATTTACATTTTTCTAATGAGTCCCGTTGAAATCGCTATGTCCCAATCTATAAGTTCCACTGCAAAATTATTTGTACAAAACACAGTTTTCCTAAGTATTTCGAAATAATGGTGAGTCTTGGGACTTGCAAAATTTAATTTGTAAGTCCCTCGGAGAAATTATGAGTTGTTTGTTTGATTTGAGGTTTAACGTCCCCGTCAACACTGTAAAGATAATTTTGGAGACGTTGCTTCCAATTTTGTGGGTTTATTTGTCGATTCCTGATCATTGCCTTCACATCTATTTTGTGTGCTGGTGGATGAACAAACAAATGGACAGAAAAATAGGTCCCTAAGTCGTGCCATGTTAAAAGCAGGCATGACCAAAAAAAAATTGAAAGTAAGCAAGAAAACAACTGAATTTCGTTGCCAGACAATATTTCATTTATTTCTTAATTATAATTCATTTCAATGCTTCCAGCCTTTAGCGTCTTTTACTGTCCTTCTTCCCCTCGATGTTGATTCTGAAACACAAGGAAAATTCCATCACAATTTAAATATAGGAGACTGACAGATACTAATGGTCATTTTTGAGAGGGATGCGAGTCATGCAAACGTGCACACATGTACACATGCACATATGTATGCATGCACAAACACATGCACACAAACATGCATGCATGCACAAACACATATGCATGCACACACACGCTTGCATGCGCACACACAAATGCATGCATGCACTCTTGTATGCACACATACATACAGCATGTACATGAGTGTGCACACACGCAAGCATGCATACAAGCACACATGCATGCACACATACACTCATGCAAGCATGCATACACACACTCATGCAAGCATGTACACATACATGCATGTATGCACTCACATATGCAGGCACGCATACATGCACACATGCATGCATGCAGACGCACACACAGGTATGCATGTATAAATGCAATATCCCTACCCCTAACAGCTTGGTTGTGCGAGGGAGATGATAACTGTTTATGTGTGTTTATGAAGAAAAAAAGAAAAGAAAAGAAAAAAAAAAAAAAAAAAAATTTCCATTCCTCCACCGGCGTTTGAACTCACGACCCTCTGATTCATAATCGACAATCTGATTCGTAGTTCAGCACTCTATCGACTCCACTGGCACACGTTTCTTACGCTATGCTATGCATCAAAAAACATACAATGTACAAATACCCAAAGTGACAAAAGGCCATAACTCATGATTTATTTTTTCGGAATTTAGTCAAAAGTTCATCAGGTCATCTACTCATCACAACCAATCTATTTACCAACTTTCAAGGCTCTAGCTCTTATAGTTTTTGAGATAGTTTGCTGACAAGATTTTATAAAAAAAAAAATCAAAGGGCAATAACACTTGAAAATGGCATAATCCGGATAAGGAGAAAAAAACACGTGTCTGCTAATTTTACATGAGAAGATTATATATGAAATTTCAAAACCCTAGCATACACGGTTCTTAAGTTATGCTATGCATCACAAAATATACAGAGGTACAATGTACAAATGTCCAAAGTGACAACGGATCATAACTCATCACCACAAAACTATTCACCAACTTTCAAAGCTCTAGCTTCAATGGATTTTGAGATATTTTGTTGACAAAATTTTATCAAAATAAAAATCAAGGCAATAACTCTTGAAAGGGGCATAATCCGAATGAGAAAAAAAATCGTGTCTCCTAATTTTCCATGAGGAATCCATATATTACATTTCAAAGCCCTAGCATACATGGTTCTTAAGTTATGCTATGTATCACAAAGCATACAATGTACAAATACCCAAAGTAACAAAGGGTCATTACTCATGAAGTATTTTTCGGAATTTAGTCAAAAGTTAATGAAGTCATCTAATCATCACCACCAAATTATTCACAAATTTTCAAGGCTCTAACTCTTCTAGGTTTTGAGATATTCTGCTGAAAAGATTTTATCACAAAGAAAAATTCAAACTCTTGATAGGGATGAGAAAATAATACGTGTCACCCAATTTTCTATGAGGTTATGAAATTTCAAGACCCTAGCATATAGGTTCTTAGGTTATGTTATGCATAAAAAGTAGAAGTAAAACAAAGATCAGGAATTGATACAATTAACTTACTCCATCCATAAAAGACACCAAAGGGAAAGAAATACAAACATTAAGCGACTAGACCATAATGGAAACCTAAACAAAGGAAGGCCATATGGACAGTTACTTTCCCACAAAATGGCCATATGGCCATCCAAAATTAAAAGACACAAGTGATACACACAGTAAAGCGTAACGGACGGACGGACAGACGGACGAACGAAGCAGAATCAATATGTCCTTCCAACTTCTTTGAAGTTGGGGGCATAATGAACATGGACAGATCTATACATTTTACAGAAATTTTAAAATTTGTAACATTCATCACAATAGAGCTAAAGTTATACCTATATACTTGCATATTTTTATATTCTAAAAGTGACGAAAAACTACTATGTGTTTATCTATACCTCTCAAACATGCATATTTGGCTTGAAGATTGTTAGATACATGTAGTACACTAGCTGGTCATAATAATGTAGAAGTGGAGTCAATGATCAGGAGTCGATACCATTAACCTACAACTCCCATCAGAGACACCAAAGGGAAAGAAACGCAAACATGAAACAACAGACGCTAATGGAAACATCAATAGCGGATAGCCAAAAGGACAGTTACTTTCCCACAAAATAGCCATTAGGCTATCCAAAATAAAATGATATAAGCGACACAAACACCCAAAGACAAACCATAACGAAAATAAACCACGACAGAAGAACCGCCTTGAATAAGTAATGTTTACAGATTCATGGCCTTGTTGACAGTTGCATGGGCAATGCTGATATCTGTATGAGCCAAGATGGCAGCTATAAGAGTAGTTATATGATCCATGATGGTAGCGACGGTATATGAATCATGGGGACAGCTGTATGACACACAATTACAGCAGTACGAATCATGGCGATAGCTGTATAACAAATGGTGATAGCTATAAGAGTAATTATAAGAGTAAGACTAAAATATGATTCCTGGTGAAAGCTGTATGAGTCATGGTGATGGCTTTTTGAGTTATAGTGAGAGTTTGAAGATTAATCATAACAGCTGCATGAGTATTTGTGGTAACTGCATGAGTCATGTTGACAGTTGTATGAGTCATGGTGATAGCGTATGTGCAAAGGTAATACAGGCGTAATCGTGATAGCAATATGATTCGTGGGGATAGCTGAATGAGTCATGATGACAGCTAAATGAATCATGATGATAGTTGTATGAGTTATGAAGGCAGCTAAGGGTGACATCTTGATAGCCATTTGATACATGGTAATAACTGTATGATGTTCTATATAATGGGCAATCCTTTGGAAGCAAGGGCTCCAATACGGAACCGAAACCCGTAGTGTACAAGTTTTTTCTGGAACAGACTAGCTAGTTTCCACAATTAGGCCTAGCCAATGACCCTCAACTATTCTCAAATTTTCGCAGTGGAATCAATGATCCAAAATGACTTGAAAATATAACCCACGCTATGATCAAGGGCAGGGAGACGTTTGACGGCCGCCACACATTCCCTAAATACAAGCTGTGGTGAAGTCATGTATAATAATCCTTTGGAAGCAAGGACTACAACACGGAACAGAAAATCATAGTGTACAGGGTTATCTGGGCTATGTGATTCTTGTGATAGTCATTGTGACAACTGTATTGGTCTTGTGACAGCTTTATACGTCATAGGGACAGCTGTATGAATCATAGTGGCAGCTTTATGAGTCATGGTGATAACTTTAGGAGTCAATGTGCTAGCTGTGTGAGTTGTGGTGATGGCTGTATTAGTCATATTAATACCAGTATGATTAATGGGAATAGCTATAGGAGTAATGTTGGAAGCTGTTTAAGTCCTGGTAATAGCTACCAGAGCCATGACAATAAATGAATGTGTCCCTGTGGTAGTGATACATACATGTACCAGTCGTAGTGATTGCTGTAGTCGTCGCGGTGGCAGCGGTTTAAGTCATGGTGACAGCTCTGTGTGTGTGTGTGCGTGCGTGCTGGGGCATGTTTCGTCCCACCAACAGCTAAGATCATATAGAAACGGGACCTCGGTTTAAAGATTTATCCGAAAGTCTGGAGAATAAAAAGCTGAAAGGTTGCCTTTGGAAATAAAGAACACATACAAGAACGAAAATCGGAGACTCGGTTTTATTGAGTCTCTTCATACACAGCAATATAGTTTGCAAGGCTGCATACGCCTCCTACCACCGGCTTAAGCGATATTCGATTTTCAAACGCAATGATCCCAGAGGCTAAGAAAATATAATCTGCACTATGATGAAGGACGGGGAGACTTTTTACGGCCGCCACACGGCACTTAACACCAGCTGCAGTGAGGTAAGTGTTGCCTTTGGAAACAAATCAAATAAAAGAACGAAAATCGGAGACTCGGTTTTATTGAGTACCTTCAGAAACAGCAATATAGTTTGCAAGGCGTATGATCCCAAAGGAAAAGGAAATATAATCTGCACTAAGAAAATATGATCTGCCCAAATCGAACCCAAGATACCTGGTTTCTTAGACGAGTAGCTTAACCGCTACACCCGCGGAGGCTTTAATGGTGGTGACAGCTGAATGAGTCATGGTGATAACATTGTAAGTCATGGGGCTAGCTGTATTAGTCATGGGGACAGTTGTGTGAGCAATGGTGAGAGCTATGCGAGTCATGCTGATAGCTGTATGCGTCATGATGACAGCTGTATGTGTCATGGCGACCGCTGTGTGAGACATGATGACACCTAAAGTAGTCATGGTGACAGTTGTAGGAGTCGTGAGGACAGCAGCTGTGTGCATCATGTTGATATGGACAGCTGTATGACCAATGGTTACAGCTGCACGAATCATAGTGACAGTACATGAGATAAAATGGCAGATGAAAGTGTTATGGGTCTTGGTGATAGCTGTATTTGAAATTAAGATATCGTTATAGTCATGCTGGTAACTGTATGAATCATGGTGATGGTTGGAGAAGTCGTGGTGGTAGCTGCGTGAGTCACGGTTACAACTGTATGAGTCATCTTAATAGCAGTATGAGTTATGGTAATAGCTACAAGAATCATGGTGATAGATGTATGCGTGACTGCGATAGCTGTATTAGTCTTTCCTTTGTTGATCTGAATAGAGGTTTACGGGGCTTGCTGTATTAGTCATGGTGATAGCTATATTGATCATGGTGGTCACAAAATGAGTCATTGTGACAGCTGTTTGATTCATGCTGATAGCTGTATGAGGCGTGAAGACAGCTTTAGGCATACTCATGTTATTCAATCATGTTATTCAATGCATCAGGCATAGTGTAAGCTTTATGGCACCTGACGAAATATAAGCGATGCTTATAGCTGTATGAGCACGGAGTGATGGCTGTATGAGTAACGGAGATAGCTGCATGAACCAAGATGACAGTTGTATTCATAATGGTGATAGCTGTAGTGATAACGGTTAGAGCTGCATGAATTATGGTGACAGTTGTAAGCGTCACGGTGAAATCTGTTGTCATGGTGATAGCTGTGTAAGCCATGCTGACAGCCGTATGAGCCATTTTGAAAGGTGTATTAATTATATTGACAGCTGTAGACAGCATTTGCCATGATGACAGATGTGTGAGTCATGGTATGATTGATGTTAACAGCTGAATTGGAAATGGTGACAGCTGTATTGGTCATGGCAATAGCTTTAAAAGTCAAGGTGACATCTAAATGTTTAATAGCGGTATATGTATGTGTCTCAGTGAAAGATTAAAAAGGCGTGCTGATAGATATCAGAGTCATGGTAAAAGCTGTATGAGTTACGGTAATAGCTGTATGTGTCGTGGTGGCAGCTGTATGAGTCATGTTGACAGCTGTATGAGTCACCGTGATGGCTGTATTAGTCATTATATGACTCGTCGTGGCAGCTGTATTAGTTATAGTGATCGCTGTATTAGACACTATAAAAGCTATATTAGTCTTGGTGAGAGGGATGCGAGCAATGGTGATAGCTGTATGAGTCATGGTGACAGCTATAAGTGTCATGGGTACCATTGTAAGAGTCATGGTGACACCTGAAGTAATCATGGTGACAGCTGTAGAAGTCGTAAAGAAAGCCGTGTGAGTCATGTTGACAGGCTTATAAGCGATGTTGATTGCTACATGAACAATGGTTACAGCTGCATAATTTATGCTAATAGCTACAGGAAATATGACTGTTGAAAACGAAATAAGTTTTGATGGCAGCTATATATGAAATTAAGATATCCGAGTCATTTTGGGCGCCGTATGATTCGTCTAGAAGTCGTGTTGATAGCTGTATGAGTCATGATAACAGCTGTATGTGTCATGGCGACCGCTGTATGAGACATGATGACATCTGAAGAAGTCATGGTGGCAGCTGTAGGAGTCATGAGGAAAGCTATATGAGTCATATTGATATGGACAGCTGTATGAGCAATGGTTCATAGTGACAATACTGGAGATATGGCTGATGAAAGCGCTATGGGTCGTGGTGACAGTTGTATGTGAATTAAGATATTTGTATGAATCGTGGTGGTAGCTGTATGATTCATGGTGATAGTTATAGATGTCGTGGTGATAGCTGTGTGAGTCCTAGGGACAGCTGTATGAGTCATCTGAATACGAGGGTAGGCTGGGAAGTTCTGAGCCTGACCAAGAAGCAGGCATCGAACAGCCATGAAATTTTGTATTCATTAAATCCAAACCTTTATTTCTTGATTTGACTCAAATGAGTTCAAGTTTACCTGCAATAACGTAGAAATTCTAGACTTTGCAAATTGATACTAACACGTTTTTGAGAAAATGGACAAAATCTGGCATCGTGGTGTCATCAAGTACCTCCATAAAAAGGGGTTAGCTCCTAAGGACATTCATACCAATATGGTTGCTACATTAGGGAATGATGCTCCTTCGTATGCAACCGTAAAAAGGTGGGCAGGATATTTTAAGATGGGCAAGGACAGCCTTGAAGATGATGACCGTTGTGGACGACCCTAGACGGCAACAACTGAGGAAACCATCAGCCAAGAGCACACGGCCGTGATGGATGACAGGCGTTTAACTGTGAATCAGTAAGCTAACACTGTTGGCATCTCCCGTGAACGAGTAGAGAACATTCTACACAGTGAGTTAGGAATGTCGAAGGTTTCCGCCAGATGGGTGCCACGGCTTTTGACGCCTGACCAGACTGAACCTGTCACAAGCCAACTTGGCTATATTTGAAGCAGACCAAGATGGTTTTCTTGACCGTTTTGTCACTCAGGATGAGTGTTGGGTTCATCACTTTGAGTCAAAGACCAAAAGACAATCCATGCAATGGAAGCACCCTGGCTAACCCCCTCCAAAGAAGGCAAAGGTCGTCTCCTCTGCAGGGAAGGTGATAACATCATTGTTCTGGGATGCCAAGCGTATAATATTCATAGATTACATTCAAAAGGGCAGACCAATTAATGGGGAGTATTATGCAGATCTGCTAAAACAAATGCGAAAAGCAATTAAGGCTAAACGACCCGGAAAATTGACAAAAGGGGTCTTGTTCCATCAGGACAATGCGCCTGCTCAGAAATCGGTTGTCGCAATGGCTGCTGTGCATGACTGTGGCTTCACACTTGTCGATCACCCTCCGTATTCACCTGATCTAGCTCCATCAGATTATTTCCTGTTTCCAAACATGAAAACGCACTTGGCTGGGCAGTATTATCGGTCAGACGAGGAGGTGATAGCTACTGTGGAGGAGTTTTTCAGGGACCAAGATGAGACCTTCTATACCACTGGGATCCAAGGACTCCAGCATCGCTGGAGGAAGTGTGTGGACAGGAAGGGAGACTATGTTGAAAAATAAGGCACTTTCAGCATGGACAAACCATTGGATCTTGGTCAGGCTCAGAACTTTTTAGCCTACCCTCGTAGCTGTATGAGGTACGGTAATAGCTACAACCCTCATGGTGATAGCTGTATGAGTGATTGAGATAGCTGTATTGGTTTTTTGTTTGTTTGTTTGAATAGAGGTTTAACGTCCCCGTCAACACTATTTAGGTCATTTTCGAGACGTTGCTTTCAATTTTGTGGGCCTTTACCCGACATTGAGATGAAATGAAATCGCATGCCCTGCCGCCCTATGAAACCAAAAGGTTTATATGCATGAACGGTCCGACTCGCACCACTTGCCTGAACAGGCTTAGACCTATGCTGTATACTAGTACTCGAGTGCGGTCGGTTTCAGCTATGCGTGGAAACACTTTGCATCTTAATTTAATTCTCCAAGTCCCGATGGGCTAAAGCTTGCTGTATTGGTGATGGTGATAGCTATATGGCTCATGGTGGTCACTGAATGAGTGATTGTGACAGCTGTTCGAGTCATCCTGATAGCTGTATGAGGCATGAAGACAGCTTTAGACGTAGTCATCTGGTTCATTGTTACAGCTGTATTAGACATAGTGTTTGCAGTATGAACCCTGTCGACAGCAATATGTGCGAAGCTTTAAGCTGTATGAGCACAGAGTGATGGCTGTATGAGTCACGGAGATAGCTGTACGAGCTGTGGTGACAGCTGTATTCGTCATGGTGATAGCTGTCGGGATCACGATTAGAGCTGCATGAATTTTGGTGACAGTTGTAAAAGTCTCTGTGAAAGCTGTAAGCATTGGCGATAGCTGTATAAGCCATACTGACGGTCGTATAAGCCATTTTTAAAGATGCATTAGTCATATTGATAGCTGTAGTAGTTATACTGACAACAGCAGTAGTCATGATGATAGATTAGTGAGTCATGGTGGCAGCTGTATGAGTAGTGTTAACAGCTGTATTGGTCATGGTTACAGTCGCTTAGGTCATGACGATAGCTATAAAAGTCAAGGTAACACCTGAATGAGTAAAGGTGGTAGCTATATGTGTCTTGGTGAAAGCTTTAAAAGTCGTGCTGATAGATATCCGAGTCATGGTAATAGCTGCATGAGTTATGGTAATAGCTGTTTGTGTCGTGTTGACATCTGTATGGGTTATCGTGATGGCTGTATTAGTCATGATATGGATCGTCGTGGCAGCTGTATTAGTTATTGTGATCGCTGTATTAAACATGATGAAAGCTATATAAGTCCTAGTGGAAGGGATGCGAGTCATGGTGGTAGTTCTATGAGTCATGGTGACAAGGTGTCATGGTTATCTTCGTAAGATTCATGCTCACACCTGAAGTAGTGATTGTGAGAGCTATAGAAGTCGTAAAGAAAGCTGTGTGAGTCATGTTGACAGCCTTATAGGTGATGGTGACAGCTGTATGAACAATGGTTAGAGCTGTAAAATCCATGCTGATAGTTATAGGAGATATGACTGTTGAAAAAGGAATAAGTCTTGGTGGCAGCTGTATATGAAATTAAGATATCCAAGACATTGTGGGCGCTGTATGATTCATGGTGATGGCTATAGAAGTCGTGGTGATAACTGTATGAGTTATGGTGACAGGTGTGTGAGTGTCCTAATTGCTGCATGATTCATTGCAATAGCTACAGAAGACATAGTGTATGAGAGACTTTGTGACAGCTGTATGGGTCATTGTGATAGCTGTATGAGCTTTGGAGACAGCTGTAGGTGTCAAGTGAAGGCTCAATGACCAAAAGCGGCAGCTATATGAGTCATGCATATAGCTGTATGAGACATACTTATGGCTGTAAGAGTCACGGGGACAGATGTATGTGCAAGGGTGACAGCTGCTTTCGTCACGGTGATAGCTGTAGGAATCACGCTTAGAGATACATGAATCATGATGACAGTTATATGAGCCATTGTGATAGCTTTGGGATTCATGGTGAATTCGGTAGGAATGAAGGTATTAACTGTGTGAGTCATCTTGATAATTCTATTATTTATAAATGAAATACTGAATGCAATATCAGTGGTATCACACACTGCAAAGCATACATGGCATACACTATATATATGAAATAATAGCATAGTAAATCAGTGACATGTGTATGTGCAACCAATTAGCACAGAAAGACTATTTAAACTACAATGGGCCAAAGTAGCACAAAGTTGTAAATATTATATGTAAATATTACCACAGTTATTTCTAACATTTCAATTAAAATAGTAATGTTGCTCTTCTGGGACATTTATATTTTACAAACATATACTGAGAGGCAAAAGTAAGTATACAGGTTACTGAACGCTGATTTGCGTCCCAATGTCTCCCTCTCTACATACATATGTGGCATCATAAATAAGAACAACCACTTCTGCGTGATTTGCAGCAGTTTCCGTTAAAATTGATTAAAGGATAATGAAATTTCGTCACTTGAAATGGACAGGGGGCTCTCATCCAATATTTTGTCTTGAGTAGTTTCCCTTTAAACATGTGTTTCGAATAAGTGTTATTCAATAAATGATTTTTTTTCTGCAACAGATTCAAAGAAGGGGAACTGATTGGCAAGAATATATCCCATATTTAAATTAAACACAAGGTAAAATGCAACATTTTTTGTCAAAGAAAATGTCATTTTCGCCTTTTACGTTCTTCCTTTGATTAAATGCTTTATGTTACTTTGGGATTTGTTTGTACTGGTGATTAACTTTTCTTTGAGTAATTTTCGAGGCATCACTATGGAGTAAGTATAAAAATGCCGAGGAAAACAAAAAATATGTGAAAGTTTCAAATGAATATCTTACACGATTTGAAAAAAAGACTCATTTCATTCACTATGATTTTAATTGAAAGGGAGATAATCCGGAACAGGCAGAAATTACAATTGAGTTTGAAGCTGTTTGTTTGTGTTTAATGGCAAAGTAATGATGGCGTCTTATCGATGAACGTTCGTACATGACTTGTGCGATGCGCATAAGTTTGAATGTCATGTACAACACGAGATTATGTTGGAAATATTGATTATCAATTAAGGGCAATAACTCCATCATGGATGACTGCAACAGGAAAAGAATTGGACTTCTACAAACTTAGACGTTTGGGAAAAACGGACATAGGCATATTTTATGACAGACAGCAATATAAGACCCGGTATTCCAAATCAAAAACTGTTTACTTTTTATTGCCTCTGAGTATATTTAAAATAATACCTATATGAATCCTAGTGATAGATTTATTAGTCATCGTCATACATGTATGAGTCATACTGACAGCTGTTGCAGTCATGGTGACAGTTGTAGTAGTCATGGTGGCAGCTGTAGGAGTCATGATGATAGCTGTGTGAGTCATGATGACAGGTGTAAAAGTGATATTAACAGCTATATTGGTCATGATGACAGCTGTATAGGTCATGGCGGTAGTTATAGGTGTCATGTTAACAGCTGTACAAGTCATGGCAGTAGCAATAAGAGCCTTGGTAAAAGCTACAGAAGTCGTGCTGATAGATATAGGCGTCATGGTGACAGATGTATGGTTATATCTATGTAGGTCATGGTGACAACTGCATGAGTCAGCTGTATGAGCCATCATGATAGCTGTATAAGTAATGTTATGAGTCTTCGTTAGAGCTGTATTAGTCGATGTGATAGCTGTATTAGTCACGGTTATAGCTATAATTATGATAAGTAATTGTGAAAGCTTTATGAGTCATTGTGTCAACTGTATAAGCCATGGTACCAGCTGAATGCATCATCGTGACAGCCGTATGAGCTAAGATGACTGCTGTTTGATTTACGGTGTTGTATAATTCATGGTAGTAGTCATTAGCTTCATGGGTTTTGCTGACAACTGTTTGAGGCGTCGTCACAGCTGTAGGAGCCATGCCATCTGCAACTCGTGACAACATGATGAGTCATGGTTACAGAAGTACGAGTCATCGTGACAGCTGTATTGGTAAGTGTGACAGTTGTGTGAGTCATAGCATGGGTAAACGAGTCAAAGTGACAGGGAGTGATATGTGATAGAGTCCTGATGACAGGTGTATGAGTCATAATGATAGTTGTGTGTGCTAGTGATAGCCGTATGAGTCATCATGACATGTGTATGGGGCGAGGTGATACCTGTATATTTCACGGTGACAGCTAAATCAGTCATGGTGATAGCTGTATGCATCATGGTAGTGGTAGTCATGGTCATGGCTGTATATGAGTCGTGATTTGTGACAGATGTATTAGCCATCATGTCATGCAACTGTATGAATCATCGCGACAGCTGTTCGAGCCATGATACATGTCGATAGCTGTATGAAGCTGGTTGATATCTGTATATGAGTCATGGTTAAAGCTGTACGGATCATGGTGACTGCTGTGTGTGTGCCATGTTAACTGTTCTATGAGTTATGGTGACTGCTGAAAGGCATCGTGACAGTCCTATGAGTCGTCGTGACAGGTATATGAACAATGGTTACAGTCGCATAATTCATGCTGAGAGCTATAGGATATACATGTATGTCTGTTGCAAACGGAATATATCTTGGTGGCAGTTGTATTTGAAATTAAGATATCCGAGTCATTGTGGGCGCTGTATGGTTCCTGGTGATAGCTGTAGATGTCGTCCTGATAGCTGTATGAATTATGGTGACAGCTGTGTGAGTGATCAAATTGCTGTATGAGTCAATGCAATAGCTACAGGATACATGGTGGTAGATGTTTGCTGTATTCATGGTGATAGCTGAATAGGCCATGGCAATCGCTGTATTAGTAATGGTGGAAGCAGTATGAGTCGTGGTGATTGCTGTAAGAACCACAGAGACAGCTGGAAGAGCCATGATAATAGCTATATGAGTTATGCTGGCAGCACTATGATAGTGTTGTCAGCATACGTCATGGCGATAGCTGTTTGAGTGATGATGACGGCTTAATCAGTCACGCTGGCAGCAGTTCGAGTCATGATGATAGTTGTATGAGTCATGGAGACAGTTGTATGAGCCATGGTTACAACTGTATTAGTCATATTTGCAGCTCTATGGGTCATTGCGACAGCTGTATGGACCTTGGAGACAGCTGTAGGTGTCACGGTGAATGCTCAATGACCCATGACGACAGCTATATGTATGAGTCATGCTTATAGCCGTACGAGACATACTGATGGTTGTATGAATTACGGAGACAGATGTATGTGCCGTGGTGACAGCTGCTTTCCTCAAGGTGATAGTTGTAGGAATCACGCTTAGAGATGCGTGAATCATGATGACAGTTATATGAGCCATTGTGATAGCTGTGAGATTCATTGTTAAAGCTGTAGGAATGGAGGTATTAGCTGTGTGAGTCATGTTGATAGTTTTATCATTTATCAATGAAATACTGATTTACGGTGTCGTATAATTCATCTCTGTAGTTTTTTGATTTGTATGTTCTCGGAGATGTTACACTGATGAGTTAGGAAGCCTTCATGTGGACTAAACAAAATTAGTGTATACCGCGACAGAGGTAAGGGCGAGGATCATGGCCATGTAAAATCGGTTAAAGCCCCCCCCCCCCCCCCCCCAGTGGAATTCTTTCCACTGATCGTTCCAAGGCGGTTCTTCTGTGGCGGTTTATTTATGTTGTTGTTTGTTACTTACTGTGTGTATCACTTGTGTATTTTTATTTTAGATGGCCATTTTGGCCATTTTGTGGGAAAGTAACTGTCCTTATGGCCTTCCTTTGTTTAGGTTTTCACTTTTGTCTGGTCGCTTCATGTTTGTGTTTCTTTCCCTTTGTTGTCTTTTGTGGGTGGAGTAAGTTAATTGTATCGATTCCTGATCTTTGTTTTACTTCTACTTTACAATATCAGTGGTACCATACATTGCAAAGCATATATGACACACACAATATATATGAAAAATAACAGGACTCTTGCATTATCAGGGGTAGTCCTAGGAAGATAAATGAATATGGGGTGCCGAATTACTATCAATATTTTGGTATCATAAAATGTAATCATTGATATGTAATATATATTTATTGATGTCTATAAATTTGTTTAATGATATCCATTATTCCTTTACATATAACGATATCTAAAATCCAATTATAGATACCATTTAAAGGCTGGATAATAGATATCACAGATTTGAATAATGGATATCAAAAAATATATTATGGATATCAATAAATGTAATTATTGATATCCTGATATGTTCATCCATATTTGATATCTATATATTGAATAAAAGATATCTATAACTTGAATTATACATATCCCTTAACTCATTATGGATAAAATGAAATAAATAATACATATCTAATATTATTTATAGATATATAATAATATTTGTTGATATCCTATATTTTTATTACAGACATCTATATATCAATTTGTAGATATTTATAAATCAAATTATAGATATCTATAAATCAAATTATAGACATTTATAATTAAAATTATTGATATTGGATATTTATTATTTATTTCATGATATCTATAATATGTAAAGGGTTATCAATAATTCCAATTATAGATATCTTTTACTTGATATATAGATACCAAAGATTGAAGAGCATTTGAGGATAACAATATTTTCATTTATTGATGTCAATAATGTATTTTATGATATCCATTATTGAAAATTGTGATATCCATAATTCAGCCTTTTAAATGATTTCTATAATTTGATTTTAGATATTTATATATGCAAAGAAATAATTGATATCATAAAACAAATATATTAATATCAAGAAATATATATAACATATCTTGGATTTCATTTTATGATATCAAAAAATACAGATAATTATAGATATCAATAATGATAATTGTACATATCTGTAATTTGTTTTAATGATATTTATAATTTGATTTATAGATATCTGTAATTAAATATAGGATATCAATAATTATTATTAACTATCTATAAATAATATTAGATATCTATTATTTATTTTATGATATTTGAAATATGTTTAAGGATATCTATAATTCAAATTATTGATATCTATTATTCTATATATAGATAGCAAATATAGAAGAACATTTTAGGATATCATAAATATCATTTATTGATATCCATAAAATATTTTCTGACATTCATATCTAAAAATAATGTTAGATATCTATTATATATTTTATGATATCTAAAATATGTTAAGACATATCTATAATTCAGTTATAGATATCTTTTATTCGATATATAGATATCAAATATTGAAGAACATTTTAGGATATCGATAATTACATTTATTGATATCCAAAATATATTTTCTGCTATCAATTACTGAAAATTGTGATATCTATAATTCAGCCTTTGAAATGATAACTATAATTGGATTTTTTTTTTGATATCTATATATGCAATGGAATAATTGATATTATAAAATAAATTTATAGATATCAAGAAATATATTTTACATATCATTGGTTACCTTTTTTATGATATCAAAAAATATCGATAATTACAGATATAAAAAATGTTACTATTAGTTATCTATAATTTGACTAAAAGATATCTTGGTAGGTCAGTCAGATGCAGGTCTGACTGGTGATCAGAAGGACACGTGTTCGATTCCTGTTGGAGTCGGCAACATTCCTTCCTATCTTTTCTATTTTCATTTTCTCCCTTCTGCTGATTCAAGAAGGGCAGTTGTCAGTTTCTGTGAAAGAATGTGCACTGTATTAGTTAACCGCTAACGTATAAGCTTGCCCAGGAAAAGTGTGGATAAGTTAACTGACCGATTCAAAAATGTCCTAAATGGGGTTGCCTGGGCCTTTAAACTCCAATACAAGCAAATAACTAAATCTTGAAATTCAATTAAATAGTAAAACAGCACCTCATAAATGAAGGTAGGTAAGTATTTGTTGAAGGATACTTTGTTTGTCGCAAAGAGCTTATGAATGCAACGTTGCTACACAATGGCAAGCCATTTTACTATTTATTATGGAATGTAGATATCTTATTTATTATATAAGATATCTTATTTATTATATAAGATATCTCATATAGGATATAAGATACCTTATATCCTAAAGTAGATATCTTATATCCTGTATGATATATCTTATTTAATTCAGCAATGCAGATATCTGATATGATATATAAGTTATCTTATATCTTAAATAAGATATCTTATATAACATATCAGATATCTTATATATTATATAAGATATCTGATTGTCTTAATTACTAAAACATATAAGATATCTTATATGCTATATAAGATACCTAATATACTAAATAAGATATCTAATATAGCATATAAGATATCTTATATAACATATCAGATATCTTATATATTATATAAGATATCTTATTTATATTGGTATATAAGATATCTTTATTGGTATATCAGATATCTTATTCAACATATAAGATATCTTATAAAGCGTATAAGATATCTTATTTAACATATGATATATAAAGCGTTTAAGATATCTTATTTAACATATGATATCTTATATACATTTGATAAATAAGATATCTTAATCAACATATAAGACATCTATGTAAATTCGAAAGAAATAATATAGTCGCTCCCTCTCATACCTATATGCACAAAAGACTGCTACACAGACAGAGAACTGGAGAAAATTGATTATAAATGCATTCTTGAAGTGTGTTTATAAATAAAACGGGTTTCCCAAACAGGTGCGATACATCTTTTTTTTTTTTTTTTTTTTTAAGGGAGAGAGAGAGAGAGAGGGGGAGAGAGAGATATATAGATAATAAATCCAGCTTGCTTTTATTTGTATAATTTAATAATCCTCCCTTACAAAAATTCTTCAGATAGTAGAAGTCTTAATTGAACTTCAAACTCTGAGTTATGCCAAGCGCTGCTCGCTGCATGTATTTTGAAAAAAAAAAAAAAAAAAAACAAAGCCTCTTACCAGACTGTGCATATATTCAGCATGGTTTCTGCCTCTACTTTTCGCATAATTAGTTCAATATTTCTTTGTCCCTTTTATCCCTTTTTACCAAATGGAATCATCCTCCTTATATATGGCAGGAGTCCATTTTGAATATTAGGTATGACAGGTTGTGTAATCTGAAAATTGTTGAACGTTTTGAAAATAGTGTAGGCCCTGATCTGATCTGGGCCTGCACTGTTTGCAAGGGGTTCTGGCACAAAATGGGTAATGGAATGTTAGGCATAAATGGGGGTAGTCATTTCCAGATATGCTTTTGGCAGTTTGGGGTAGACTTCAATATGTTTTTTGGTAAAATATATTAGATATCTTATTTGTCAAATAAGATATCTTATATATTTAGGTAAATAAGATATCTTATATATTATATAAGATATCTTATATGTTGTATAAGATATCTAATATATCAAATAAGATATCTGATATAGGATTTAAGATATCTTATTCACTGGAATATATAAGATATCTGATATGCTAAATAAGATATCTAATATACCAAATAAGATATCTAATATAACATATAAGATATCTTATATAATATATCAGATATCTTATGTATCATATAAGATATCCTATTTCCATCTTTAAATAATATATCTTGTATAATAAATAAGATCTTATATAATAAATAAGATATCTTATACAATATATAAGATATCTGATATGCTACAAAATATATCTCATATGCTATATTAGCTATCTTATTTAGTATATAAGCTATCTTATACATTTTGTAAATAAGACATCTTATATCCTTTATTAGATATCTCATATCCTATATAAGATATCTAATATAATAAATAAGATATCTAATAAAGCATACACAATATCTTATATGACATCAGATATCTTATATATAAAGATATCTTATATATTATATAAGATATCTTATATGCTATATAAGATATCTTATATAATAAATAAGATATAAAGATGTCTCATATATTATATAAGATATCTTATATGCTATATAAGATATCTTATATAATAAATATCTAATATAATATATATCTTCTATGATAAATTAGATATCTACATTCCATAATAAATAGTAAAAAGCCTTGCCATACTTCCCAGTCACCACGGCAGCCCCCGCCCATTCGGGCTTGAAGAAATATATGGGCTGCATGATGCTTCCAGGCAGAGCTTAATCCGGCCCGCACACTAGTACTGGTAAACCGCTTAGAGGATCTAAGCCTGTCCAGGAACCGCAGTGCGAGGCGGACTGTCCATGCTAATAAACCCTATTGGTTTCATTAGGTGACACGACTTGAGATGTCATTTCATCTCAATGTCGACTAAAAGTCCAACAAAATTGAAAGCAGCGTCTCCAAAATGACCTTTACAGTGTTGACTGGGACGTTAAACCTCAAATAAAACAAAAACCAGTCACCACGGAGCTTCCCAGTCACATTTGCCGCACTAGTACCATGACGAATTTATGGACAATTTTCTCTCCAGCGGACAATTCAATTGACAGAGGATGTATGAATACAAATTATGGCCCCAATTGTACCATATGCAAGAATTAACATATGACACAATCTTATTCTAGTGTGTGAGGATTCTGATAATTAATTATTACCCAAATATTCTCATGTGAACAAATTACTCGGTGTCAATAAAGGCCTTCAGTAAATCGAAAGTAGGAAATCAGGCCGGAAATGCAAAACGTGGAGCCAGCACTCCAGTCGGCGCATGCGTATTGCATGGTGACTGGCATGGTTACTGATTCCAATAACCATCTCCGTATATACCTCTCTTTTCTGGTGTCTACA
The DNA here is from genome assembly GCA_963580285.1 of Lucinisca nassula. NCBI lineage: Eukaryota > Metazoa > Mollusca > Bivalvia > Lucinida > Lucinidae > Lucinisca > Lucinisca nassula. The sequence goes on along the minus strand of OY757011.1, from coordinate 155,807,978 downwards.
CCGGAATATTGTCTTTCAAGTCAGACATATTCCGGCATGTCTGAATATAATGCCTTTAATTTATCTCACACAGACCGAATTCTACTGAATGGTCTTTCAGTCAAGAGATTGTTTTCAACTTTTTGGACTGTCCTCCATGGGATCTTTTTTGCCACCAGATTGAATCATTCTTTCCCTGTTGATATCTCCATTTCTGGACCAGAGGGCTCGTACAGTGGACACAATGTCTCTTGAATGGAAGATTCTATTGTAATATGTCTTCTCTTCATTCAAACTTGTTCCTCTCGTTCCAAACAAGATCAAAGAATTCAACAACCGGTTTCTTTTCTCATACATCCTTTTTGGCCTTAGATGGCTTGGGTTTCAGTTATTCTGACTTTTATGTCAGATTTTCCGACAGAACTGCCGGATCTTGAATCTCAATTCCAGGGCTCAGTGCTTCATTCCAATCCATCAATGTTGCATCTTCACACCTGGATGTTGTCAAATCAGAGTCAAATCAGAGGTAGACATATTTTTGAGACATATTTTTTTGGACGAGTGCTTGACTCTGAACCAGAGGGTCCGGGTTCAATTCCAGGTGGAGGAATGTTCTTTCTTTTTTCTTTCTTAAAAACACATAAACGTTTTTAGTAGTTGCAAGTTTGTAAAATTTCTTCTTCTTCTTTTCGTCAAATATATAAATTTCGTTTTGTGACAATGCAAAGCCTTGAAAATTTCTTGTTCATTTTTAGGGGTACTTTTTGGTTCTCTTTCAGTTGCTGCAGTCTGTTTAACTCTTTTACATATAAGAAAATGTCTTTTTGACGGGGTTTTGGATGGTATGCATACATGCATGCATGCTCACACTCAGGCATGCATACACATGCACACACACACACACACACACACACACTTGCCAGCTCACATGCATGTATGCACACTTGCCTACATACTTGCATGCATGCATCATGCATGCACACGTGATGCATGCACTCTTGCATACATGTATGCATACATACATGCATGCATGCTCACACTCATGCATGCATGCATGCACATACACATGCATGCACACATGCTTGCATGCACACATGCATTAGTGCATGCATGCACACATACATGCACTCATACATGCATGCACACACACACATACATGCATGCACTCATGAGTGCATGCACACACATGCATAAATGCACCCACACACACATGCATGCAAGCACTCGTATGCATGCACACACACATGCATGCACACACAGAGTCATGCAGGAATGCATGTACACACGCATGCGTGCACTCACACATGCATGCACATGCACACCAATACATGCATGCACACATGCATGCATTCATGCATGCTTCACACACACACACACGCATGTATGCATGCCACACATGCATGCATACATCATGGACTCATGTATTCATATACACATGCATGCATGTACTCACGCATGCATGCATGCACGCACACACTCATTCAAATGTTGGGTATATAAAATTGGTATTTCAAGCAATATCTACTTTAAGGGTCCTGAGCTCAAGGTCAAGGTCACTATCTATTTTTAGAAAACCTTTGTCAGCGTCAGTGCTTCATATAAATGTTGTGTATGAATTGCTGCAGTCTGTTCAACTCTTTTTACAAAACAAAATGTCATTTTGGGGGAAAAAACCTGTATAATTGAAATTTTATTTGGTTAGGCACCTGTAGGTGAGCTATGTTGCCTTCCGCCAACTCTTACTACATATGCAGGTTGCAGCTTTGCTGACGTCAAAACTACTGAAAAACCCGTCCCTAATGCTGTTAGGCATTTTTCTTGTTAAACATTTTATTAGATTTTTTTCTGCTACCCTTTTGATACCTTTAAGCTATCAATAGCTCCTATTTAGGGTTGCCGTTCCACAATTTCTAACACCCTTTAGTTTTCAGAATTTACCGACTGTACTGCTGACCCAATATTTTCGGACCTTATTGAGGTTTTGCCCTTAGGAGGCCAGTTACCAGATCTCTTACCCTCAAATTGAATCTCACCTGTGTGCTTTGGTCTCTGACTAAAGCTCCTTATGAACCTTTGAAGTCAGCTGATCTCAAACATTTCACTCTTAATGCAGTTTTTCTTCTTACATTCGCTTCTGCTACTAGTGAGATTCATGCTCTGTCAGTTAAGGAAGGTTGTTTTCGATATGATCGTAACTCAGATTCTGTAACCTTTCTCACTCAACCTGGGTTTTTGGCCAAAAATCAACTTCCTGAGACTTTACTGGAACCTGTTATCATACCAGGTTTGACTCCAGTTAAGAGCTATTACAATTGTGTAGGCTAATTCTGCACATCTGCCAATTCTGCGCATTGGGATTATTTCAAAACCAAATGAACCAGATTAAATGTTTTAATTTTCCTTTGACGGGTACCTAATAAAGCTTCATATATTATTTTGAATCAGACTTGGACTGAAAACTGGGCGAATGAAATCCATTTTTGCTTTTACCTTTGTCAGCACCACAAGCCCTTGTTTAATTTTGAAAAAAAAAAACAAAAAAAAAAAACATGTTACTGGCAGCTATTTAATTTTATGTAATGTTGGCTGGTGCCTGATGCCCTGTTTCTGGTTGGACCCATCGGTGTCTTACTGTTGGTTTTCTTTTGCTCCAGCATTTCAATGGTTTTATTGCTGTTGAATCCTCACCATTGTTTCATCTCTGTGTTGTTTTTTTGTGTGTGTGTGTTCACGGAGATGTTGCATTGATGAGTTAGGATGCATTCATGCGGACTGAACAAATTATTTGTCTAAATCGCAACGGATATTAGGGCAAGGATTGTGGCAACGTAAAATCGATTACCGACCGCACATGAGTGCTGGTAAATCGCCTAGAAAGTCTAAGCCTACCCGGTAAAAGTGATGCATGTCGGACCGTCCATGCATATAAACACTTTGTGTTTCATTTGGCACAAGGCTTTAGATGTCATTTTATCTCCAGGCCGGGCAAAAAGTCCAACAAAATTGGAAGCAGCGTCTCCAAAATGACCTTAATTGTGTTGACGGTGACGTTAAACCCGAATTCAAACAAACAAATCTATCTATCTATCTATCTATCTATCTATCTATCTATCTATCTATCTATCTATCTATCTATCTACTTAAAGAAATAGATTGGGCTGCGTGATGTTTCCACGCATGAAACCGACTGCAAATGAGTACTGGTAAACTGCTTAGAGGTTCTAAGACTGCCCAGGAAAAGTGGAGTGAGTCGGACCGTCCATGTCTTATAAACCCTATTGGTTTCATTGGGTGGCACAGCTTGAGATGCCATTTGATCCCACTGTCGGGTAAAAGTCCTGCAAAATCATTTGTCCTCTAGAGCAGCCTTGAAGTCCATGATGTCAGTGATAGCCATTGGTAGGGTGTGTGGGCAATGGTGCGTGGGCAAAATGGATACATGAACAGGTCGACAGTCTCTTATAGGCTTCTAGAGTCCTTTTAGGAAATGCAACAGTGACCTTGAGCAAGTAAATAGTCCCAGGTCGGTTTCTAGAGACTGATAACCAGATCTTAGAGGTCAACTAAATAGTGCTCTGGGGGTTCCTAGAGACTGTTGCAGAGGCTGTCAGAACAGGAAAACACTCATGGGAGCTTCTTTGTTCCTGTTATACTAGAAACTTCATTTATCAGGTAAATCGTGCCAGAAGCATTGTAGGGGAAGTTTCGATAGGTGTTCACAGAGTTTGCCCCAGACAGGTAAAACAGTCGTAGAGAGGTTTTTAGAAACTGTAGTCCAGCCTGTATTAAGCAAGCACCTATGGGATAATCAAAAGGTGCTTGCTTAAGACAGGTACTTGCTTAACACAGGTGAATTTTAATACATTTTCCTTTTTCGGGAACTGAAAGCCTGCTTGCTTAAGACAGGTTGCTTGCTAAATAGAGGTGGCCACTAAGACAGGTTTTACTGTGTTTACCTGTTCTTGGTGGTTCTTTGAACAGGTAAACAGTCCCATATAGCTGCTCTGACTATTTCAGAGCCTCCAAACTGTTCATTGAGCCGTAAAACATTAGAGGAAGGTTCCAGAACACTGATTACGTTTTTAACTCATCTGTCACAATCACATTTTGTCCTTTGTGCATGCGTCCATCCGTGCGTGCGTCTGTAAACAATTTCAAATAAGTATATCTCTAATACCCCAAGGCCACTCTTGGTCAAATTTCATGAGAAGCATCATCAGGTAGGGGGAAAGGCTGCATAAGGTTTTTTGGCTGATCAGATTGGAATTCTGGTTGCCATGGCAACATATAGCTCCCATAGACTTAAAATGGGAAAAATAAAATAACAACTTCTTCTCTGAAACCACAGGGCCCATAGCTTAGATATTTAGCTTGAAACAATGTCAAGTAGTCACCCACATAAATCATGCCCCTGGGGTTCAAATTGGCCATGCCCCAGGGACCCTCAGCTCCCATAGAATTATAATGAAAATAAAGCTTAAAAATCTTCTTCTCTGAAACCACAGGACCAAGAGCTTAGATATTAAGCATGTAGCAATGGCAAGTGGTCACCTACATAAATTGTGCCAATCATGCCCCTTGGTTCCAAATGGGCCACACCCTGGGGCCCCTTAGCTCCCATAGACTCATAATGGAAAACAAAACTTCAAAAATCTTCTCTGAAACCACAGGGCCCAGAGCTTAGATATTTAGCATGTAGCAACGGCAAGTGGTCACCTACATAAATCCTGCCAATCATGCCCCTGAGGTCCAAATATACCACGCCCTGGGGCCCCTTAGCTCCCTTAGACTCATAATGGGTAAAAAGCTTCAAAAATCGTCTTTTCTGAAACCACAGGGCCTAGAGCTTAGAAATTTAGCATGTAGCAACAGCAAATGGTCACCTACATAAATCCTGCCAATCATGCCCCTGGGTTCCGAATGGGCCACGCCCCCGGGGCCCTTTGGCTCCCACAGACTCATAATGGAAAAAGCTTCAAAAATCTCCTTCTCTGAAACCACAGGGCCCAGAGTTTAGATATTAAGCATGTAACAAATGGAAAATGCTCACCTACATAAATCCTGCTTATCATGCCCCTGGGGTCCAATTGGGCCACGCCCCGGATCCCCTTAGCTCCCATAGACTCATAATGGAAAAAAGCTTAAAAAATCGTCTTCTCTGAAACCCAGAGCTTAGATATATAGAATGTAGCAACGACAAGTGGTAATCTACATAAATCCTGCCAATTATGCCTCTGGGGTTCAAATGGGCTACGCCCCGGGCCCCTTATCACCCGTAAAGTCATAATGGAAAAAAAGCTTCAAAAATCTTCTTCTCTGAAACCACTGGGCCCAGAGCTTATATATTTAGCATGCAGTAAAGGCAAGTGGTCACCTACATAAATACTGCCAATCATGCCCCTAAGGTCCAAATGGGCCACGCTCCGGGGCCTCTTACCTCCCATAGACTCATAATGGAAAGAAGCTTAAAAAATCTTTTTCTCTGAAACCACAGGACACAGAGCTTAGATATTTAGCATGTAGCAACGCCAAGTGGTCACCTACATAAATCTTGGCAATCGTGCCCCTGGGGTCCAAATGGGCCACACCCCGGGGCCCCTTAGCTCACATAGACTCATAATCGAAAAAAAAACCTTCAAAAATCTTCTTCTCTGAAACCTCAGGGCCCAGAGCTTAGATATTTAGCATTTAGCAATGGCAAGTGGTCACCTACATAATTCCTGCCAATTATGCCCCTGGGGTCCAAAAGGGCCATACCCCGGGGCCTCTTAGCTCCCATAGATTCATCATGGAAAAAAAGCTTCAAAATTCTTCTTCTCTGAAACCACAGGGCCCAGAGTTTAGATATTTAGCATGTAGCAAGGGCAAGTGGTCACCTACATAAATCCTGCCAATCATGCCCCTGGGGTCCAAATGGGCCATGCCATGGGGCCCCTTAGCTCACATAGACACATGGAAAAAAGCTTCATTAATCTTCTTCTCTGAAACCACAGGGCCCAGAGCTTAGGTGTTTAGATGTATCAAGAGCAATTGGTTACCTACATAAACCCGGCAAATTATGCCCCTGGGGTCCATATGGGCCACGCCTCGGGGCCCATTATCTCCCATAGACTCATAATGGAAAAAAAGCTTCAAAAATCTTCTTTTTGAAACCTCTTCTTTGAAACCACAGGGCCCAGAGCTAAGATATTTAGCATGTAGCAACGGCAAATGGTCACCCACATAAATCCTGCCAAACATGCCCCTGGGGTCAACATGGATCACGCCCCAGGGCCCCTTAGCTCCCGTAGACTCATAATGGAAAAAATCTTAAAAAATCTATTTCTCTGAAACCACAGGGCCCAGAGCTTAGATATTTAGCATGTAGCAATGGCAAGTGGTCACCTACATAAATCCTGCCAATCATGCCCCTGGTTTCCAAATGGGCCATGCCATGGGGCCCCTTAGCTCACATAGACACATGGAAAAAAGCTTCATTAATCTTCTTCTCTGAAACCACAGGGCCCAGAGCTTAGGTGTTTAGATTTATCAACAGCAATTGGTTACCTACATAAACCCTGCCAATTATGCCCCTGTGGTCCAAAATGGGCCACACTCCGGGGCCTCTTAGCTCCCATAGACTCATAATGGTAAAACGTTTCAAAAATCTACTTCTCTGAAACCACAGGACCAAGAGCTTAGATATTTAGCATGTAGCAATGGGAAGTAGTCATCTACATAAATCCTGCCAATTATGCCCCTGGGGTCCAAATGGGCCACACCCTGGGGCCCCTTAGCTCCCATAGACTCTTAATGGAAAAAAAGCTTCAAAAATCTTCTTCTCTGAAACCTCAGGGCCCAGAGCTTAGATATTTAGCATGTAGCAACGGCCAATGGTCACCTACATAAATCATGCCAATCATGCCCCTGGGGTCAAAATGGACCACGCCCATTGGCCCCTTAGCTCCCATAGACTCATAATGGAAAAAAGCTTCAAAAATCTTCTTCTCTGAAACCACAAGGCCCAGAGCTTAGATATTTTGCAGGTAGCAACGGTGAGTGGTCACCTACATAAATCCTGCTAATCATGCCCCTGGGGTCCAAATGGGCCACGCCCCGGGGCCCCTTAGCTCACATAGACTCATAATGGAAAAAAAAGCTTCAAAAATATTCTTCTCAGAAACTGTGAAGCACAGAACTTATATATTTAGCATCTAGCCACATAAAATAGCCAGCTACATAAATCCTGCTAACCCTGCCCCTGGGGACAAAATTGGCCGCGCCCGAGCTCATCAGCTATTATAGACTTATAATGGAAAAAAAACACTTAAAAAATCTTCTATGAAACCATAAGACCCACAGCTTAGATTTTTAGGATGTAGCAACGTCAAGTGGCCACCTACATAAATCCTGCCAGTTATGCCCCTGGGATCCAAATTGGCCACACCCCAGGGCTCTTTAGCTACCATAGACTTACAATTGGAAAAACTTCATAAATCTTCTTGTCTGAAACCACAGGCCCAGAGCTTAAATATTTAGCATGTAGCAATGTCAAGTGGTCACCTACATAAATCCTGCCAACGATGTCCCTGGGGTCAAAATTGGCCACGCCAATGGGCCAATTAGCTCCAATAGATTTATAATGGCAAAAAAAAAAAAAAAAAAAACTTCTCCTCTGAAAGCATAAGCCCCAGAGGTTAGATATTTAGTATGTAGCAACATGAAATGGTCATCTATAGAAATCATGCCAACCATGCCCCTTGGGCCAAAATTGGCCACGCCCATGGGCCCATTAGCTGCCATAGACTTAAAATGAAAAAAAAATAAAATAGGGAAAAAATCTTCTTCTCCAAAACCATAAGTCCCCGAGCTTAGGTATTTAGCATGTAGCAATGTCGATTGGTCGCCTACATAAATCCTGACAATCATGCCCCTTGGGTCCAAATTGGCCAAATCCTGTGGCCCCTTAACTCCAACAAACTTATAATGGAAAAAAGCTTTAAACATCTTCTTTGAAACCATGAAGTACATACCTTAGATATTTAGTATATAGCAACACAAAATGGTCGCCTACATAAATCCTGCCAACCATGCCCTTTGGGTCAAAATTGGCCAAGCCCCAGCGCTCATTAGCTCCTATAGACTTATACTGTAAAAAAATTCAAAAAATCTTCTTCTCCAAAACCATAAGGCACATATTTTGTTTGATTTTAGGTTTTACATCCCCGCCAACACTGTATAGGTCATTTTGGAGATGTCTCTTCCAATTTTGTGGGACTTTTAGCCGTCATTGAGATGAAAGGAAATCTCAAGCCCTGTCACCCAATGGAACCAATAGGGTTTATAAGCATGGACACCGCTTTGCCTGAGCTTAGATATTTAGTATGTACCAATGTCAAATGGTCTCCTACACAAATGATTTTCTGGTACACAGGTGAGCGATATAAGGCCATTGGACCCTCTTGTCTGAGGTTCCCTGAACAGGTTAACAGGTCTCGGCTGTTCCAAGAGATTGTTCCAGAACTTATTGGAATAGGCAAATCAGCCCTTATGAGATTTCTAGACACTGCTTACCTGTTCCGTAGGTTAAACAGGGGCCCATTAAACACTCCCTGTTAGCTTCCTTGATACTGTTTCAGAGTCTCCAAGAGGTTCCATGAGCTGGAAAACAGTCCCACGGAATTTACTTGTTCTTTGAGGTTCTGTGAACAGGCAAGCTCCTATTGCAACTGTTTCAGAGCCTCGCTGATCAGGAAAACAGTCCCTGGTAGGCTTGATAATCCAGATGCTAGACAAAGCTTTGTCTAGTGTCTGGATGATCAAGACTACCATGGACTGTTTTCCTATTCAGTGAGGCTCTGAGACAGTTTGTTGTGATTTCATGATCTTGATCTGGATCACTGGAACAGCTTGGTGAACAAGACTAAGTCCCTGGAAACTTTTTAGACCGTTTACCCGGAAACAGATCTTCCTCAGACAAGTAAACCGTTTCCCGGGTTTATCCTAGATAGATCAGTGTCCGCTTGGGATCTATCTATCTTCTAATCTGTCAAATCTGGCCAACACCTCAGTTCAGAATCAGAATAAGAATTGTTACTGGTGACCCCTGAAATGACAGTCATTCACCAGGACATATGATATGGGAAGTTAGTCCCTAAAAATCTAATAGACCAGATAGTAAGTCGGCTTTTCCTGCTGAAGGAGACTTCATGGTGTCCCTTTCCGTTAAAAACCAATCTGAAAACCAATCATTGAAGCCTTAAGCTCGGCTTCTAGATATTTGGATGATTCATCAAATATTGACAATACCTATTTCGATGGTTTGATCAGTCAAATCCCCCCCCCCCCACACACACACCGCCCCTGAACTTAAATAAAGCAAATTCTTCTGATGCTGATGCTCCGTTTACATCCATCTGTTGTATTCGTAGATGGCCCTAACACTCCTGATACCTGAGATTGTTAAAACCCAGTGTATTTTGAGTTTGACCTTGACCTGTCCCATATGAAATTGTTGTCACGCACATACAGACCTCATTAAGAATGCATATGCAAATGCAAAATTTGAACTCAATCGGTGAAGAGATGATGGAGCAGTTCGCATCACAAGATTATTCTATTGTTAGCAACAGTGACTTGACATTGACCTGGCGCATATGAAATTTATGTCGTGCACATCTACATCTCATTATGAATGCATATGAAAAATTTGAACTCAATCTGTGAAGAAATATGGAAATTATTTACATCACAACAGTTTTCTTTTTTAGCAACAGTGACCTTGACCTTAACTTGACTCATATGAAGTTTATGTCACGCACATCTACACCTCATTGTGAATGTATATGCAAAATTTGAACTCAACAAGTGAAGAAATGTGAAAGTACATCACATCACATGATTGTTGTCATGGATTTCTATTCTATTTTAGCAACAGTGACATTTTCGGTGAAGAAATGTGGAAGTAGTTCACGAATGGATTTCTATTCTATTTTAGCAGCAGTGACCTTGACCTTGACACATATGCAAATTATGTCATGTACATCTAAACCACATTCTGAATGCTTATGCAAACTTGAAGTTAATCGGTGAAGAAATGTGGAAGTAGTTCGCAGAACAAGATTGTTGTGATGTATTTCTATTCTATTTTTAGCAACAGTGGCCTTGACCTTGCATTGACGCACATGAATTTATGTAACGCACATCTACATCATATTGTGAATGCATAGTATGCAAAATTTGAAGTTAGTCGGTGAAGAAATGTAGAAGAAGTTCGCATACAAGTCACGGAAGGACGGATACACAGACCAACCAGCCAACCGACAGACTGACGCCGATATATCCCCTACGGGAGTATGACAAGATGGCCAAGATGGCCGTGAATCGCTCACCTGATTTCAAGATGTCGTAAAGCTTCTCAAAAGTCATGTGGATAACTGACAACTATTTTATTCCATGCAGCATAACAGCAGACATAGTCCTCGCCGTTGTTTCAACTCTGTGGTTGACTGATTTTTTTGTTCACGGAGATGCTGCACTGATGAGTTAGGAAGCTTTCATGCGGACTGAACTGAACAAATTATTTACGGAAGTAAGGGCGAGGATTGTGGCCACGTAAAATCGATTAAAGCCCCCCAGTGGAATTCGTTTCACTGACCGTTCCAATGCGGTTCTTCTGTCATGGATTGTTTTTTTTTATGTCTTGTCATTGAGTGTGTGTATCGCTTATTATTTTTTGCTTTGGATAGCCAATTGGCCATTCTGTGGAAAAGTAACTGTCCCTTTGGCTTTCCGCTAGTGATGTTTCCATTAGGGTCTAGTTGTTTCATGTTTGTGTTTCTTTCCCTTGGTGACTCTGATGGGAGCTTGGGGTTAATTGTATCGATTCCTGATCATTGCTTTCGCTTCTGTCTTTTAATAGATAGACGGTCACTGCGGCAATATTCTTACAAAGTTTAAATAAAACTGACCGTTGCAAGGCGATTCTTCTATCGAGGTTTATTTTTGTTATGGTTTGTCTTTGAGTCTGTGTATCGCATTTATTTTTGTTTTGGATAGCCAATTGGCCATTTTGTTGGAAAGTAGCTGTCCTTTTGTCTTTCCGCTGTTGGTGTTTCCATTAGGGGTTTGTGCTTCTTTCCTTATGGTGTCTCTGATGGGAGCTGTGGGTTAATTGTATCAATTCCTGATCATTACCATCATTTCTGTTTTGCATATCAGGGCTGTTTCATTTGTGTCGTATGGTGGCTGTAAAAGGTCACCCCGTACGTGCATTTAATGCTCTTATTTTTCCGATCTTCAGATATTGCATTTACAATTGCTTTTCGCCTTTCGTAAATTTGACATCCTTTAGATACTTGTTGAACGCCTTAATTAGACAGATGTTCGTACCTTGTTGAATAACAATTGTTTGTTTGATATCTATGGGCTTTTTGTAGGCATGGCTGTTTTGTGGGCTTTTGTTATACCCTCCTTCTATTTGAAGGATTTACTTTCAGTTCTTTAATATACTGTTTAACTTAATGACCGGTATGAATATCGCCCATGAGTAACACAAATAAATTTAAACTTACAATCTCTCCCCTTAGGGCGCCCCGCCCATCGGGACCTGGAGAAATAGATTGGGCTGCATGGTGCTTCCGTACAGAGCTGAAACCGACCGAACTTGAGTACTGGTAAACAGCTAAGGTCTAAGCCTGCCCATGAAAAGTGATGCGAGTCGGACCGCTACTTAAACCCTAGCGGTTTTTATGGGCGGTAGGACTTGAGATGTCATTTCATCTCAATGTCGGGTAAAAGTCCCACAGAATCGGAAGCCACGTCTCCAAAAGGACCTTAATAGTGTTGACGAGGACGTAAAATCTCAAGTTAAACAAAAACAAAATCTCCACGTAGGATACATTGTGCTTCTTCTGTACGGATTCCCCATTCTATTAATAACTAGAGTTATGTTGCTGTCGATATTGGTCAGACTTTTAACTGTTTTCTGCCGCTTCCGTTCATTTCAGTGGAGCCGTTTACAAATAATCCTAGAGTTAGCAAATCGCCCCGAAAATATACCGATCGTTCAAAAGAAGTGGAATGTATCCTACTATTTCTAAGTGCAATACTTAGAGGTCCAGGTGCTGTTCACATTTATGCGCTGCGTCTACCGTTTCTTCATCTGTAAACGGTATACGCTTTTCTCTAGTTAACATGTCCGATTTGACATGTAAGTCTGGATTTGATATATGTGATAATCTGACTAATCGCATATTGAAAACAAGATTTAACGAACACTATCGTAGAATGAGTAAGCCTAAAAATGACACTTTCTTGTAACGTCATTTTCAATGTACAGGTCATTCTGTAAATGATATTTCTATACAACCAGTGGAAAAAAAATACTATGAAGTAAATTCTACAGCTAGGTTTAAAGTTATTTAATGACATGAAACTGAATTTAAGTGGATTAAATTATTACAAACATCTTTTCAATTGGGCGTTAATGACAACATTTACCATGAGGGAAATATTTCTAAAATGCCCGACTTTGAAATTTGCACGCTTCTGTCTTGTCGACAGTCTGACCAATACCGACGGCAACATAGCTCTAAAGTTATTAATATTGTGATCATGGCTTGGAACAAATTATTAACTTCCCTACTCGTGATAAGAACACTTTGTATTTGATTCTTACAACTTTACCAGGACAATTTGAAGAGTGAGTGAGAGTTTGAGTTTTGCGTCTCACCAACAGGTAAGGTCATACAGAGACGGGTACTCGGTTTAAAGACCCATCTGAAAGTCTGGAGAAGCCCGGGATCGATCCTGCGATCCCTGGTTTACAAGGCGAGTAGCGTAACCACGACAATTTGAAGATATTCAGTCTCCAGACAAACTATGAGTCTGGATTTTTAAAAATCTCCAACCACCTATAAAGAAACCTTGTAGAAAGGTGTACTTATATCAAACTATGAAGAAGGATGCGCTAAAATTTGCAAAGGAGAAATACTTTAATGGTCGTTCAGACGCTCGGTCTGTCCAGGATAACTTTGACTTGATAAAGTCTTTCATTCAAGCTTCGACCGAAAATCATATCCCCTCCAAAACTAGCTGGTCTGTATCTTCAATTCCTTTGATCACAACAGAAATAAGAAGAAAGATTCGGAGAAGAAATAAGATTCGCGCTGAAGCAAAAAAGTTGGGATATTATAAACTCTGGGCAAAATGTGAAAACTTGAATCGAGAAATTAAAAATGACATAAAAAACAAATCAGCATGATCTGTAGGTAGGTGTTGTAAAGGCAAATTCCAGAGACTCCTACAGATGTATCAATAGCCAGACGAAAGACGGGCAAGGTAGGCCACCCTTTGATAATAGAAGAGGGAACGGGGTTGCTGAATCGGACTCTTAAAGGGCAGAGGAATTGGTCAGTTCAGTGATGTGTTTAATAAAACTGAGTTCAACGAGGTTCCATTGACTGGAAGATCGGCCAACCTTCATGGAAAATATTGTTGAGTCGTCGGCGGGAGTGATCATGTTACTTAAAGGCTTGAATCCGTTGAAAGCTTTGGGACCTGATGAGCTTCATCCTAAAGTCCTCAAGGAACTAGCAAATGAGTTAGGTCCATTTTTTGAACATCTTTTCCATACGGGTGAAATCCACAAAGAATGGCTTCTAGTTAACACTTGCCCACTTTTCAAAGAAGGAGACAGGGCTCTTGCTCGTAATTATTGCCCGGTCACGGTGTCACTGACCTGTTTTCTATGTAAATTGCTTGAACACATAGTCTACTCAATCATCAGTCTAACTGTTGGTTTTCTTTTGCTCCAGCATTTCAGTGGTTTCTTGCTGTCGAGTCCCCACCGTTGTTTCATATCTGTGGTTGACTGATTTTTGTGTTCGCGGAGATGTTGCACTGATGAGTTAGGAGGCCTTCATGCAGACTGAACAAATTATAAGCTTACCTGATCGAAGGTCATGGTGAGCTTTTGTGACCATGAGATATCAGGCGTCGTCGTGAATCGTGCGTCGTGCTTAAACTTTTCTTTTTAACACTCTAGAGGCCACAGCTTTAATCCAATCATCAAACTTGGTCAGAATGATTATCATGACACTGTCTCGATCCAGTTCGAATATGGGTCATGTCGGGTCGAAAAGTAGGTCAAATTATAGAAAACCTTGTTAACACACTAGAGGCCACAGTTTTGGTCCAATCATCTTCAAACTTGGTCAGAATGATCATCCTGACAATATCTCGGTCAAATTCGAATATTGGTCTTGTCGGGTCAAAAAGTAGGTTGTCTTTGTTTGTTGGATTTGAGGTTTAACGTCCCCGTCAGCATTGTAAAGGTAATTTTGGAAATGTTGCTTCCAATTTTGTGAGACTTTTACCCGACATTGAGATGAAACGATATCTCAAGCCCTGTCGCCCAATGAAACTAATAGGGTTTAGGAGCATGGACGGTCCGCCCCACCCACATTGCCTGGGGAGGCTTAGATCCTCTAAGCGGTTTACCAGTGCTCGTGTTTCAGCGCTGCGTGAAAGCATCATGCACCCTATCTATTTCTTCAAGCCCCGATGGGCGGGGGCTACAAAAAGTAGGTCAGTAGGTCAAATCATAGAAAAAAAAACATGTTCACACTGAGGCCACAGTTTTGGTCCATCATCCTCAAACTTGGTCAGAATAATCATCCTGACAATATCTAGGTCAAGTTCGAAAAATAGGTCAATAGGTCAGAAAGTAGGTCAGTAGGTCAAATCATAGATAAACCTTGTTAACACTCTAGAGGTCACAATTTTGGTCCAATCATCCTCAAACTTGCTCAGAATGATCATCCTGATAATATCTGGGTCAGGCTCGAATATTGGTCTTGTCGGGTAAAAAGTAGGTCAGTAAGTCAAATCATAGAAAAACCTTTTTAACACTCTAGAGGCCACAGTTTTGCTCCAATCATCCTCAGACTTGCTCAGAATGATCATCCTGACAATATCGTCAAGTTCGTACATGGGTCATGTCGGATTAAAAAAATGGGTCAGTAGGTTAAATTATAGAAAAACCTTGTTAACACTCTAGAGGCCACAATTTTGGTCCAGTCATCCTCAAACTTGCTCAGAATGATTACCTGGTCTCATTAAAGTTCGAATATGGGTCATGTCGGGTCAAATAGAAGGTCAGTAGGTCAGATCATAGAAAAACCTTATGAACACTCTAGAGGCCATAATTTTGGTCCAATCATCATCAGTCTTGCTCAGAATGATCATCATGACAATATCTAGATCAAGTTCGAATATGGATCATGTCCGGTCAGAAAGTAAGTCAGGAGGTCGAATCATAGAAAAACATTCTTAACTCTCTAGAGGCCACAGTTTTGGTCCAATCATCGTCAAACTTGCTCAGAATTATCATCTTGACAATATCATGAGAAGCCTGTAAATGGTATGAATGTGTCGTCAAACCGACCTAGTACTAAGAACCACCCTTTTTCAGCACAAGGCATTTTAAGTACGTTCATCTGAGTCTGGTGCACTAGTGCCTGTGCATCAATCTCCACAAGGTGCCCAGATAGTGACATACAAGTCAGCTCTGTATTGTCAAATGGATGACCCCCCAATCCCTTGCCACCATGAGTCAGAGCCTGTTCATCTCCATCTGGTGCACTAGGACCTGAACCTCAATGTCCACAAGGTGCCCAGATAATGACATACATGTCAGCTCTGTATTGTTAGAGGGATCAACCCAACCTTGCCCCCACCCCAACACACACAGCCCCTTGTCACCATGAGTCACTGATAGTTAGATTGGGCCTGTTCATCTCCGTCTGTGCTCAGAATTATATCTTGACAATATCATGAGAAGTCTGTAAAGGGTATGAATGTGTCGTCTAACTAAATTAGTACTAGGAACCACCCATTGTGACCACAGGGCATTTTAAGTTAGACTGAGTACGTTCATCTCCGTCTGGTGCACTAGGACATGTCCCTCAATGTCCACGAGGTGCCCAGATAGTGACATACAAGCCAGCTCTGTATTGTCAAAGGGATGACCCCTCCCCCCGATCCCTTGCCACCATGAACCAGAGCATGTTCAGCTCCGTCTGCTGCACTAGGATCTGACCCTCAATGTCCACAAGGTGCCCAGATAGTGACATACAAGTCAGACTGAGCCTGTTCATCTCCGTCTGGTGCACTATGATCTGACCCTCAATGTCCACAAGGTGCCCAGATAGTGACATACAAGTCAGCTCTGTATGGTCAAAGGGATCAGCCAACCCTGCCCCCCCACCCCACAACCCCTGGTAACCATGGGTCATTGATACTTAGACTGAGCCTGTTCATCTCGGACTTGACCCTCAATGTCAAAGGGATCAAGGTGCCCAGATAGTGACATGCAAGTCAGCTCTGTATCGTCAAAGGGATCAACTCCACCCAACCCCTACCTCATCACCATGAGTCATTGATAGTTAGACTGAGCAGGTTCATCTCTGTCTGGGGCACTAGGACATGGCCCTCAATGTCCACAAAGTGCACAGATAATGACATACAAATTTTATCTACCCCCTCCCCTTCCTCCCACATTCCACCTTTAATTACCTACCATTTCATTTTGAAAAATAAGGGTCAGGTGAGCGATTCATGGTCACCATGACCCTCTTGTTTGTCTAAATCGCGACGGAAGTAAGGGGCGAGGATTGCGACGATTTAAGCCCCACCAGTGAAATTCGTTTTACTGATCTTTCCAATGCGGTTCTTCTGTCACGGTTGGTTTGTCTTTGAGTGTGTGTATCGCTTATAAATAAATTGGTTTTTGATAGCCAATTGGCCATTTTGTGGGAAAGTAACTGTCCTTTTGGCTTTCCGCTATTGGTGTTCCCATTAGGGACTAGTTATTCCATGTTTGTCTAGAGGCCACAGTTTTAATCCAATCATCATCAAACTTGGTCAGAATGATTATCATGACAATGTCTCGATCAAGTTCGAATATGGGTCATGTCGGGTCGAAAAGTATGTCAATAGATCAAATTATATAAAAACCTTGTTAACACTCTAGAGGCCACAGTTTTGGTCCAATCATCTTCAAACTTGCTCAGAATGATCATCCTCACAATATCTCGGTCAAATTCGAATATGGGTCATGTCGGGTCAAAAAGTAGGTTTTCTTTGTTTGATTTGAGGTTTAACGTCCCCGTCAGCATTGTAAAGGTAATTTTGGAAAGGTTGCTTCCAATTTTGTGAGACTTTTACCCGACATTAAGATGAAACAACATCTCAAGCCCTGTCGCCCAATGAAACTAATAGGGTTTAGAAGCATGGACGGTCCGACCCGCACCACATTGCCTGGGGAGGCTTAGATCCTCTAAGCGGTTTACCAGTACTCGTGTTTCAGCGCTGCGTGAAAACCTCATGCAGCCCATCTATTTCTTCAAGCTCCGATGGGCGGGGGCTACAAAAAGTAGGTCAGTAGGTCAAATCATAGAAAAAAAAACATGTTAACACTCTAGAGGCCACAGTTTTGGTCCATCATCTTCAAACTTGGTCAGAATAATCATCCTAACAATATTTAGGTCAAGTTCGAAAAATAGGTCAGAAAGTAGGTCAGTAGGTCAAATCATAGAAAAAAACCTTGTTAACACTCTAGAGGTCACAGTTTTGGTCCAATCATCCTCAAACTTACTCAGAATGATCATGCTGAAAATATCTGGGTCAAGTTCGAAAATTGGTCTTGTCGGGTAAAAAGTAGGTCAGTAGGTCAAATCATAGAAAAACCTTTTTAACACTCTAGAGGCCACAGTTTTGATCCAATCATCCTCAAACTTGCTCAGAATGATCATCCTGACAATATATCGTCAAGTTCGTACATGGGTCATGTCGGATTAAAAAGTAGGTCAGTAGGCTAAATTATAGAAAAACCTCGTTAACACTCTAGAGCCCACAATTTTGATCCAATCATCCTCAAACTTGCTCAGAATGATCACCTGATCTCAGTAAAGTTCGAATATGGGTCATGTCTGGTCAAAAAAGTAGGTCAGTAGGTGAAACCATAGAAAAACCTTATTAACACTCTAGAGGCAATGATTTTGGTCCAATCATCATCAGTCTTGCTCAGAATGATCATCATGACAATATCTAGATCAAGTTCGAATAGGGATCATGTCCAGTCAGAAAGAAAATCAGGAGGTTGAATCATAGAAAAAACATTCTTAACTCTCTAGAGGCCACAGTTTTGGTCCAATCATCGTCAAACTTGCTCAGAATTATCATCTTGACAATATCATGAGAAGCCTGTAAATGGTATGAACGTGTCGTCAAACCGACTTAGTACTAAAAACCACCCTTTTTAAACCACCCTTTTTCAGCACAAGGCATTTTAAGTACGTTCATCTAAGTCTGGTGCACTAGTACCTGTGCACCAGTCTCCATCTGGGATGGGACCATAACTGTGACCTCTAGAGTGTTAACAAGGTTTTTCAATGATTTGACCCACTGACCTATTTTTTGACCTATTGACCTACTTTTCGAACTTGACTTAGATATTGTCAGGATGATTATTCTGACCAAGTTTGAGGATGATGGACCAAAACTGTGGCTTCTAGAGTGTTAATATGTTTTTTTTCTATGATTTGACCTACTGACCTACTTTTTGTAGCCCCCGCCCATCGGAGCTTGAAGAAAAAGATGGGCTGCATGATGCTTTCACGCAGCGCTGAAACACGAGTACTGGTAAACCGCTTAGAGGATCTAAGCCTCCCCAGGCAATGTGGCACGGGTCGGACCGTCCATGCCTCTAAACCCTATTAGTTTCATTGGGCGACAGGGCTTGAGATGTCGTTTCATCTCAATGTCGGGTAAAAGTCTCACAAAATTGGAAGCAACCTTTCCAAAATTACCTTTACATTGCTTACGGGGACGTTAAACCTCAAATCCAACAAACAAAGACAACCTACTTTTTGACCCGACATGACCAATATTCGAATTTGACCGAGATATTGTCAGGATGATCATTCTGACCAAGTTTGAAGATGATTGGACCAACACTGTGGCCTCTAGAGTGTTAACAAGGTTTTTCTATAATTTGACCTATTGACCCACTTTTCGACCCGACATGACCCATATTCCAACTTGACCGAGACATTGTCATGGTTATCATTCTGACCAAGTTTGATGATGATTGGATTAAAACTGTGGCCTCTAGAGTGTTAAAAAGAAAAGTTTAACCACGACGCACGATTCACGACGAACGACGACGCCGCATACCTCATGGTCACAAAAGCTCACCATGACCTTCGGTCAGGTAAGCTAATAATTTGTTCAGTCTGCATGAGGACCTCCTAACTCATCAGTGCAATATCTCCGTGAACACAAAAATCACTCAACCACAGATATGAAACAACGGTGAGGACTGGACAGCAAGAAACCACTGAAATGCTGGAGCAAAAGAAAACCAACAGTTAGACTGCGATGGACCCGACCAGAGACAAAGCATCAGGCACCAACCAACATTACATATTCTCAGTAAGCCTTTACGCTGGAACAGTCATAGAATCTAAGGACCCACCGGCGTGCAATTTATGTTCATCCAAGTTGGTCATGATGTTTGAGTAGACTATGTGTTCAAGCAATTTACATACAACGCAGGTCAGTGACACCGTGACCGGGCAATAATTACGAGCAAGAGCCCTGTATCCTTCTTTGAAAAGTGGACAAGCGTTCACTAGAAGCCATTCTATGGGGATTTCACCCGTATCGAAAAGATGTTCAGAAAATGGACCTAACTCATTTGCTAGTTCCTTGAGGATTTTAGGATGAAGCTCATCAGGTCCTTAAGCTTAAACCGGATTCAAGCCTTTAAGTGACTTGATCACTCCCGCCGATGACTCAACAAAATTTTCCATGAAGGTTGGCCGATCTTCCAGTCAATGGAACCTCGTTGAACTCAGTTTTATTAAACACATCACAGACTCATAGTTTGTCTGGAGACTGAATATCTTCAAATTGTCGTGGTTACGCTACTCGCCTTGTAAACCAGGGGTCCCAGGATCGATCCCGGGCTTCTCCAGACTTTCAGATGGGTCTTTAAACCGAGGTCCCGTCTCCGTATGACCTTACCTGTTGGTGAGACGTAAAACTCAAACACTCACTCACTCTTCAAATTGTCCTGGTAAAGTTGTAAGAATCAAATCCAAAGTGTTCTTATCACGAGTAGGGAAGTTAATAATTTGTTCCAAGCCATGACCATAATATCAATAACTTTAGAGCTATGTTGCCGTCGGTATTGGTCAGACTGTCGACAGGAAATAAGCGTGCAAATTTCAAAGTCGGGCATTGTAGAAATATTTCCCTCATGGTAAATGTTGTCATTAACGCCCAATAGAAAAGATGTTTGTAATAATTTAATCCACTTAAATTCAGTTTCATGTCATTTAATAACTTTAAACCTATCTGTAGAATTAACATTATAGATGTAAGATGTGATACTGGCATTCTATCATTGATGTTGCTGTTGTTGTTATTCGGTACAGGAAGCAGATCCGGACATGTTGTTCGTCGCATTTATTTACTTATCCTAGGTATGAAGAACAAGCCTACGGCTATTATCTGAAGTTGCTACGTACTTAAATAGAATGTGGGAGAAGAACTTTATCACACCATTGTACTTTACTAAGCCCGGTACCTACATGTTACACTAATGCAGAATGCAGGCGGCGATGACCTGGATTCGACTGTACAGTTGCTCAAGCGGGACAAGGCCATCGCTGTCTCCATGTGCGATAAGGGCACTTTAATGATGATCACGCAGCATATAAGTTGCATATTCTCCCTCATACTATTAATAGTTTATAACCTTGTACCACCTTAGCTACCATATATCTGTATTAATATGTCATTCCTTATATGTCATGTAAATGACTGAAGAGAATAAAGTTTTGTCTGTCTGTCTGTCTGTCTGTCAGTAATTTTTTCCACTGGTTGTGTAGAAATATCATTTACAGAAAGACCTGTATATTTAAAATGACGTTACAAGAAAGTGTCATTTTTAGGCTTACTCATTCTATGATAGTGTTCGTTAAATCTTGTTTTCAATATGTGATTAGTTAGCCCGACAGATTATCACATATATCAAATCCAGACTTACATGTCAAATCGGACATGTTAACTAGAGAAAAGCGTATACCGTTTACAGATGAAGAAACGGTAGACGCAGCGCATAAATGTGAACAGCACCTGGACCTCTAAGTATTGCACTTAGAAATAGTAGGATGCATTCCACTTCTTTTGAACGATCGGTATATTTTCGGGGCGATTAGCTTACTCTAGGATTATTTGTAAACAAATTAGTATTGCCTGCCCCATTGAAATGAGCGGAAACTGCAGAAAACAGTTATAAGTCTGACCAATACCAATAGCAACATAACTAGTTATTAATAGAATGGAGAATCCGTACAGAAGAAGCACAATGTAACCTAAGGGGAGATTTTGTTTTTGTTTGAGTTGAGGTTTAACACTTTTAAGGTCCTTTTGTAGACGTTGCTTCCGATTCTATGGGACTTTTACCCGACATTGAGATGAAATGACATCTCAAGTCCTACCGCCCATAAAAAACCGCTAGGGTTTAAGGAGCGGTCCGACTCGCATCATTTTTCCTGGGCAGGCTTAGACCTAAGCTGTTTACCAGTACTCAAGTTCGGTCGGTTTCAGCTCTGCGCGGAAGCACCATGCAGCCCAATCTATTTCTCCAGGTCCCGATGGGCGGGGCGCCCTAAGGGGAGAGATTGTAAGTTTAAATTTATTTGTGTTACTCATGGGCGATATTCATACCGGTCATTAAGTTAAACAGTATATGAAAGAACTGAAAGTAAATCCTTCAAATAGAAGGAGGGTATAACAAAAGCCCACAAAACAGTCATGCCTACAAAAAAGCCCATAGATATCAAACAAACAATTGTTATTCAACAAGGTACGAACATCAGTCTAATTAAGACGTTCAACAAGTATCTAAAGGATGTCAAATTAACGAACGGCGAAAAGCAATTGTAAATGCAATATCTGAGGATTGGAAAAATAAGAGCATTAAATGCACGTACGGGGTGACCTTTTACAGCCACCATACGACACAAATGAAACAGCCCTGATATGCAAAACAGAAATGAAGGTAATGATCAGGAATCGATACAATTAATCCACACCTCCCATCAGAGACACCATAAGGAAAGAAGCACAAACCCCCAATGGAAACATCAATAGCGGAAAGACAAAAGGACAGCTACTTTCCCACAAATTGGCCAATTGGCTATCCAAAACAAAAATAAAAGCGATGCACACACTCAAAGACAAACCATAACAAAAATAAACCGCGACAGAAGAATCGCCTTGCAACGGTCAGTTTTATTTAAACTTTATGTTGCCTAAATGACCGTCTATCTATTAAAAGACAGAAGTGAAGGCATTGATCAGGAATCGATACAATTAACCCACAGCTCCCATCAGAGACACCAAGGGAAAGAAACACAAACATGAAACAACTAGACCCTAATGGAAACACCACTAGCGGAAAGCAAAAGGGACAGTTACTTTTCCACAAAATGGCCAATTGGCTATCCAAAGCAAAATAATAAGCGATACACACACTAAATGACAAGCCATAACAAAAACAAACCACGACAGAAGAACCGCCTTTGAACGGTCAGTGAAACGAATTCCACTGGGGGGCTTAAATCGATTTTACGTGGCCACAATTCTCGCCCTTACTTCCGTAAATAATTTGTTCAGTTCAGTCCGCATGAAAGCTTCCTAACTCATCAGTGCAACATCTCCGTGAACACAAAAATCAGTCAACCATAGAGATGAAACAACGGTGAGGACTATATCTGCTGTTATGCTGCATGGAATAAAATAGTTGTCAGTTATCCACGTGACTTTGAGAAGCTATATGACATCTTGAAATCAGGTGAGCGATTCACGGCCATCTTGACCATCTTGTCATACTCCCGTAGGGGATATATAGGAGTCAGTCTGTCGGTTGGCTTGTTGGTCTGTGTATCCGTCCTTCGGTGACTTGTATGCGAACTTCTTCCACATTTCTTCACCGACTAACTTCAAATTTTGCATACTATGCATTCACAATATGATGTAGATGTGCGTTACATAAATTCATGTGCGTCAATGCAAGGTCAAGGCCACTGTTGCTAAAAATAGAATAGAAATACATCACAACAATCTTGTTATGCGAACTACTTCCACATTTCTTCACCGATTAACTTCGAGTTTGCATAAGCATTCAGAATGTGGTTTAGATGTACATGACATAATTTGCATATGTGTCAAGGTCAAGGTCACTGCTGCTAAAATGGCTTATTTCTGGGGTACCCATACCTTGAGGTCTATTTTTATTAAAAAAACCTATTTAAGAAAGGGAATCAAATAAAGGAGGAAATGCATCTTTACAAAGGACCTATCCCAGGCTACAACTATGCATAATATTGTTAGATTATGTGCGTGGACAGAGTCCTATGTTAATTTACTATAGGCTTATACTTCGCCCTTGATTCAAACTTCAGCCTCGATAGCTCAGTGGTTAACGCGTTCGACTCATGATCGAGAGGTTGTGCGTTAGAATCCGGCACCCGTATCGAAGTGTGTCCTTGGGCAAGACACATAATGACACTGCCTCACTCCACCCAGGTGTAAATGGGTAGCAGTAATAAGAAGCTTCCATCGCAATCGAACTAAAATAAAATAGTATATACTAAACTTCGTAGGAATGTTGCTAAGATGACGCTCTACAGTAGAAGCTAAACAGTTCTGCTTGGGTGAGCGATGGTGAGTATTCCAGTCATACTTCCAGTTTCAAAGCTGTAATTGCTCGTAAGAAATCTAGCTGCCCTATTCTGATTTTTAGCTCACCTGGGCCGAAGGCTCCAGGGGAGCTTATAGAATAGTGGGTCGTCCGTCAGTCCGTCCACGCTTTTGAGCAGCTATATCTCTGCAGCCTGCATGCTGATCTCAATCATTTCTCATCTGTAGCATGCCTCTGGTGGGGCATTGATGATATAAACTTTTTTTTTTCGAGTCGCTCTTAAACTTTGGTTGTTATGGCAACCACAAGGTCCTTTAGACTTACTATGGGAAAATGCTTGTCATCACCGTAGCGCCTTCAGTTTTGATCGGATCTTTCTGAAACTTATATGTAAGGTGGCTGGGGATAAAAACTCGAATGAGTTCGAAAACCGGCCAAGTCGGACCATTTATCATAGAGTTACGTTCCTTTGTTTGCTGAAAATGCCGATTTTTGACCTTGTCATCACCGTAGCCCCTTCAGTTTCGATCAATTCTTTCTGAAACTTATATGTAAGGTGGCTGTGGATAAAACCTCGGATGAGTTCGAAAACCGGCCAAGTCGGCCCATTTATCATAGAGTTACGTTCCTTTGTTTGCTGAAAATGCCGATTTTTGACCTTGTCATCACCGTAGCCCCTTCAGTTTCGATCGAATCTTTCTGAAACTTATATGTAAGGTGGCTGGGGATAAAAACCTCGGACGAGTTCGAAAACCAGCCAAGTAGGCCCTTTTATCATAGAGTTACGTCCCTTTGATTGCTGAAAATGTCGTTTTTGTTTTTTTACCTTGTCATCACCGTAGCCCCTTCAGTTGTGATCGAATCTTTCTGAAACTTATATGTAAGGTGGCTGGGGGTAAAACCTCGGATGAGTTCGAAAACCGGCCAAGTCGGCCCATTTATCATAGGGTAACGTCCCTTCGATTGCTGAAAATGATGATTTTTGACCTTGTCATCACCGTAGCCCCTTCAGTTTCGATCGGATTTTTCTGAAACTTATATATAAGGTGGCTGGGGATAAAAATTCGGATGAGTTCGAAAACCGTCCAAGTCGGCCCATTGATCATAGAGTTACATCCCTTTTGATTGCTGAAAATGCATATTTTTGACCTTGTCATCACCGTAGCTGCTTCAGTTTTGATCGGATCGTTCTGAAACTGATATGAAAGGTGGCTGGGGAAAAAAACTCGGATGATTTCAAATACCGGTCAAGTCGGCCCATTTATCGTAGAGTTACGTCCCTTTGATTGCTGAAAATGCCGATTTTTTACCTTGTCATCACTGTAGCCCCTTCAGTTTTGATCGAATCTTTCTGAAACTTATATGTAAGGTGGCTGTGGATAAAACCTCGGATAAGTTCGAAAACTGGCCAAGTCGGCCAATTTATCGTATAGTTACATCCCTTTGATTGCTGATAATGTTGTTTTTAGCTCACCTGGGCCGAAGTCTCCAGGGGAGCTTATAGTATAGTGGGTCCTCCGTCGTCCGTCCGTCGGTCGTGCTTCCGTCCACACTTTTGAGCAGCTATTTCTCTGCATCCTGCAGGCTGATCTCAATCATTTCTCATCTGTAGCATGCCTCTGGTGGGGCATTGATGATATAAACTTTTTTTCGAAATCGCTCTAAAACTTTGGTTGTTATGGCAACCACAAGGTCCCATAGACTTACTATGGGAAAATGCTTGTCATCACCGTAG
Organism: Lucinisca nassula; assembly: GCA_963580285.1. Lineage (NCBI taxonomy): Eukaryota > Metazoa > Mollusca > Bivalvia > Lucinida > Lucinidae > Lucinisca > Lucinisca nassula. The sequence goes on along the minus strand of OY757011.1, from coordinate 155,782,506 downwards.
CGCCTTCAGTTTTGATCGGATCTTTCTGAAACTTATATGTAAGATGGCTGGGGATAAAAACTCGGATGAGTTCGAAAACCGGCCAAGTCGGCCCATTTATCGTAGAGTTACGTCCCTTTGATTGCTGAAAATGCCGATTTTTGACCTTGTCATCACCGTAGCCACTTCAGTTTTGATCAATTCTTTCTGAAACTTATATGTAAGGTGGCTGTGGATAAAACCTCGGATGAGTTCGAAAACCGGCCAAGTCGGCCCATTTATCATAGAGTTACGTCCCTTTGATTGCTGAAAATGTTGGTTTTTAGCTCACCTGACCGAAGGTCATGGTGAGCTTTTGTGACTGTGAGATGTCCGGCGTCGTCGTTCGTCGTGCGTGCGTAAACTTTTCTTGTTAACGATCTAGAAGCCACAGATTTGATCCAATCACCCTCAAACTTGCTCAGGATGATCATCTTGATAATATCTTGGTCAAGTTCGAATATAGGTCATGGCGGGTCAAAACGTAGGTCAGTAGGTCAAACCAGAGAAAACCCTTGTTAGCACTCCAGAGGCCACAGTGTTGGTCCAATCATCTTCAAACTTGCTCAGAATGATTATCCTGACAATATCTCGGTCAAGTTCGAATATGGGTCATGTCGGGTCAAAAAGTAGGTCAGTAGGTTAAATCATAGAAAACCCTTGATAACACTCAAGAGGCTACAGTTTTGGTCCAATCTTCCTCAAGCTTAGTCAGAATGTTCATCCTGACAATATCTCGGCCAAGTTTGAATATGGGTCATTTCAGGTCAAAAAGTAGGTCAGTAGGTCAGTTTATAGAAAAACCTTGTTAACACTCTAGAGGACACACTTTTGGTCCAGTCATCCTCAAACTTGCTCAGAATGATCATCCTGACAATATCTCGATCAAGATCGAATATGGGTCATTTCGGGTCAAAAAGGAGGTCAGTAGGTCAAACAAAAGAAAAACCTTGTTAGCACTCTAGAGGCCACAGTTTTGGTCCAATCATCCCCAAACTAGCTCAGAATGATCATCCTGACAATATCTCGGTCAAGTTTGATTATGGGTCATGTCGGCCAAAAAATAGGTCAGTAGGTCAAATGATAGAAAAACCTTGTTAACACTCTAGAGGCCACAGTTTTGGTCCAATCATCCTCGAACTTGCTCAAAATGATCATCCTGACAATATCTCGGTCAAGTTCGAATATGTGTCATGTCGGGTCAAAAAGTAGGTCAGTAGGTCAAATCATAGAAAAACCATGTTAACACTCTAGAGGCCACAGTTTTGGTCAAATCATCATCAAACTTGCTCAGAAAGATCATCTCTACAATATATAGGTCAAATTCGAATATGGGTCATGTGGGGTCAAAAAAGGGTCAAATCATAGAAAAACCTTGTTTACACTCTAGAGACTGCAATTTTAGTCTAATTATCATCAAACTTGCTCAGTATGATCATCTTTACAATATCTAGGTCAAATTCGAATATGGGTCATGTGGGGTCAAAAAGTAGGTCAGTAGGTTAAATCATAGAAAAACCTTGTTAACACTCTAGAGGCCACAGTTTTAGTCCAATAATCATCATCAAACTTGCTCAGAATTGTCCTCTTTTTGTAAGTCCTTGGTCAGGAGGGGTATTTTATTTAACAGAAAATGCTGTTAGCAAACAGTGCAGACCCGGATCAGATGCCACGTTCTGCGGCGTCTGATCTGGGCCTATGCTGTTTGCCAGGCTACTGCTTCAGGGTTTTCCTGCCTTTTAGGGGTTATTATAACTTTAAACAAATATTCTGTATGATAATACAGTATCTCAAGCCAATCAGACTATCAGGTTGTTTTAATCATGGTCAAAGTTCTTTTGGCTATTTTTAGAAAAAAACATTGTCATCACTCGACCTACTTTTATTTCATAATTTCCCCACCATAAGCATGCTACAGATTAGAAATGATTGAAATCAACCTTCAGGCAGCAGAAATATAAATGCTGTCAGGCATGAAGGGGCGGACCTTTCATCTCAATGTCGGGTAAAAGTCCAACAAAATTGGAAGCAACATCTCCAAAATGACCTAAATAGTATAAACCTCAAATCAAACAAACATGCTTGGTCAAATCATACTTGAGACTGCATGTTTGGTTCAAGCTTCATGAAACTTGCCAAGAATGTTTGCCTTTATAAAATCTTGAATATGTTTGAATATGGGTCATGTGGGATCAAAAACAAGGTGATGAATAGACTCTGGTGAGCGGTACAGGACCATCATGGTCCTCTTGTTTCAATCTCCTCCTGGAGGACTATTCCACGGGGGTCCCAGTCACAACTATCGTACTCAAAGATGGGATGAATGAGTCCCATATAAGCTGCTTCTTTAAAATCTTGGGCATTAATAAAGGTTTCGTCTCAAGAAGCCAAGTGTTCTATTAGCCTTAGTACACATGTTGCTAATATAAGTAATCCATCTAAGGTCATGTTAGATGGTCACACCAAGGTATTTAATGGAATCCACATTTTCGAGGACCGTTCCGTCTAAAGTGTAAGAAGCCTGAATTTTGTTTGTTCTTTTCCTAGTTATCTGCATGATATTGCATTTAACTGGCTGAAATTGCATACCCCATTTTCTAGCTCAACACCCTAATATATCTATATCCCTCTGAAGTTGCAGTGAGTCCTCTGCGTTTTTAATTTCACGATAGCAAACAATGTCATCTACGAACAGTCTTATTTTGGAATCAATATCAGTAGAAGTGTCATTAATGTACAAAGAAAACATGGATCCAGAACAATCCCTTGTGGGACACCAGACAAAACTGGAACCCACCCTGAAGTTTCCCCATTAGCGACAAATATGTTCTATAAAATGGTTATCTTTTGGAAGCAAGGAATACACCACAGAACTGGAAAATATGAAGTGTACATGTTTTCTGGGTGGTCAGACTAGGTAGTTTCGGCCAATTAGGCCTCATTTGTGACCCTCAAATATTACCAAAATTCCACAGTGGAATCAATGATCCCAAAGGACAAGAAAATATAAACTACACTATGATGTAGGGCAGTGAGACTTTTTACGGCCGCCACACATTCCCAGACACCAGCTGCAGTGACGTTAAATATGTTCTATAAAGTGTTTACCTTTGGAAGCAAGGAATACACAACAGAACTGGAAAATATGAAGTGTACGTGTTTTGAGGGCCTCGGCCAATTAGGCCTCATCAGTTTTCAAAATTCCACAATGGAATCCACGATCCCAAATGACAAGAAAATATAAAGTTCAACTACACTATGATGTAGGGCAGGGAGACGTTTTACGGCCGCCACACATTCCCAGACACTCGCTGTTTTCTGTAGCAAAGGAAAGAATCTGTCCATTTTAGGATATTTCCGCAAATGCCATAACGATATAGTTTACTTTTTAGTAGTTCATGAGGGGCCGTGTTAAAAATATTTTCAAAATACAGGCTAAATGTATCCACCTGTCCTCTTTTGTCCTAGATTTTTACCCAATTATTTATTACTTTGGTCAGCTGAGTTTCACAACTGTGCTTTTTCCTAAATGCATTTTGTCTGTCAGACAACAGTTGGTGTTCATCCAAGTGATCCATAATATTTGAGCAAACAGTATGCTCAAGCAATTTAAATGACACGCATGTCAGAGACACAGGACGATAGTTGCGAACAAGAGCTCAGTCTCCTTTCTTAAAGAGGGGACAAATGTTTGCAACCAGTATCCAGATCGTCAGACTGCTGAAACGTATGAAAACACTGGACCAGTTCTTTAAAGGCATTTATTCTTAGACGGTAGGACACAGCGTGTGTTCGTGATTGTTTTATTGCCCCCTGTGATATACTGTCTCCGGTTGAATCCTCTGACTGAGGCACTAAAGGGAAAAATCAATAAGGTACACTCTAGTTAACAGTTAGTCAATTATTGATTTTCCCCGAGGAGGCCCCTTACCTGTTGCTTGCAGACAAAGGACGTCTCTTGAGTCAGCACTGAGGGCTACATAATATTATGTAATGAAATGATAGTCCTCAATAATCAAGAATAAATGCCTTTATGGACTCTTCTCTGATGAAGCTCATCACGCCCTAAAGTAACTTTATAATGGAACCTCCTTGTACTCAGTTTTATTGAATGAATCATTGAACTAACCAATCAATTCTTCTGCCCGTTCAGGATTTGACTCTGCAACACCACTGCTTTGACTCTGCAACACCACTGCCATCCCTTTTTTTAAGGGGTGGTATACCTTGCCCGTCTTTTTTCTTACTGTTGACCTACCTATATAAATTTCTGGGAGTTGCCTTTACATCACCTATCAAGATCATGTTGTTTAATGTCTGTCTTAATTTCCCTTCTCAAAGTTTCAAATTTCGATCGAAGTTTACGGTTACCTGTTTTTTTTTTCCCTTGGCATGAATTTTATTCCTTCTGCGGATCTTCCTTCTTATCTCCGGAGTGATCCAACGAATCGAGGAAACCGTCCTACCAGTTTTGAGGGATGTGCTTATCAGCTGGACTTTGGGTGAAGGAAGTTTGATTAAAGTTCTCCTGAACAGATCGAGCACCTGTGTGGCCATTGAAATATTTCCCTTGCAAATCTTAACGCATCCTCCCTCATACTTCTGGTATGAAAACACTTTTCTCCTAGATTTTTTTTTGTGGGGTGGGGGGTGGGGGGGGGGGTGGAATGTGGAGCTTTAAAGATCCTGCAACAATGTCGTGATCATAAGTTTGTCTGGAGAATGAATATCTTCAAACTGACCTGGTAAACAGGCGATGATCAAGTCTAAAGTATTCTGATCACGGGCAGGGAAGTTAACCATTTGTTCCAAGCCATGATCATCCATAATATTCAATAGTATTTGTCCTTCAGACTGACTCAGCATTGTCTGTTTGTTTGTTTACTATTTTAAGTTCCTATGCGCCCACAATGACCAACCCAGTTGAGGTCACTTGATTTGGTCTCTGTGATTTCTGCTACACTCCAGGGAGACAAACTCATCATCCTGGGAGACTTCAATGCTAGAGTGGGCACAGACCACCAAACCTAGGAAGGAGTGGTTGGGAATGAAGGAGTAGGAAAGTGCAATAGCAATGGCCTCCTCCATTAGAGGAAGTGTGCAGAGCATAAGCTGTTGATCACCAACGCAGTCTTGCAACAAGATATCATGGATGCATCCTCGCTCCAAACACTGGCATCTCATTGATTATGTCACATCTAGAAGGAAGGACAAACAGGATGTCAGAGTGACAAAGACTGTGTGTGGTGCGGACTGCTGGACAGATCACAGGCTTGTTGTCAGCAAACTCAACATGCGTATCCAGCCCGCACGGAGACCACAAGGCAAGAAAGTGCCCAAGAGAATGGATGTCTCGAAGCTGAAACAAGACAGCAAGAGGCAAGCCTTCACCCATGACATCTGCAGCAGACTAGATGTAATGGAATTCAGTTCAGCTGATCCAGAAGAGAATTGTTCATTCTTCAGCAATAGATTCCCTAGGTCCAGTATCTCGCAAACATCAAGACTGGTTTGACGAGAATGATGAAGAAATCCAGGGTCTCCTTGAGGAGAAGCACCAAAGGCACAGGGAATACCTCAGTGATACCGGCTCAGTATCTAACAAGGAGGCCTATTCAGATTTACGCAAGACAGTCCAAACAAGACTCAGAGACATGCAAGACTCCTGGCTAAGCAAAAAGACTGCTAAAATCCAGTCCTTTTCAGACAGAAATGATATGAAAAAGTTAGACAGAAATGATATGAAGAAGTTCTTTGATGCACTTTAGACAGTTTATGGTCCCCAGAGCTCAGGAACCACTCATCTCCTCATTGCAGATGGAACTAGTCTTCTGTCTGTGTTACAGAAGGCCAAGACAAGCTTCCTACGTTATATTGGTTACCTAAACTTCATAAAAGACCATACAAAGCACGGTTTATTGCAAATTCAAGCTCTTGTACAACCACTGAACTCTCCAAGTTATTAACTTCATGTTTGACTGCCATCAAAAAGCATGTGATAAAATATTGCGACAAAGTAGAAGTAAAACAAAGATCAGGAATCGATACAATTAACTTACTCCACCCATCAAAGACACCAAAGGGAAAGAAACACAAACATGAAGCGACCAGATCATAATGGAAACCTAAACAAAGGAAGGCCCTACGGATAGTTACTTTCCAACAAAATGGCCATATGGCCATTCAAAATAAAAAGACACAAGTGATACACACAGTTAGTAACAAACAACACCATAAATAAACCGCCACAGAAGAACCGCCTTGGAACGGTCAGTGGAAAGATTTCCACTGGGGGGGGGGGGGGGGGGGCTTAAATCGATTTTACGTGGCCACAATCCTCGCCCTTACTTCCGTCGCGATTTAGACAAATAATTTGTTCAGTTCGCATGAAGGCCTCCTAACTCATCAGTGCAACATCTCCGTGAACACAAATAATCAAAGCACCACAGAGGTGAGACAACGGTGAGGACTCGACAGCAAGAAACCACTGAAATGCTGGAGCAAAAGAAAACCAACAGTTAGACTCCGATGGGCTCGACCATCGATAGAGTATCAGGCACCAACCAACATTACCTTGAATTAGATCTCTCTAATTCTCAATAAGTCTTTACGTTGGAACCGTCATAGAATCTGAGGCCTGACGTCTTCGAAAGATCGGGTAGAAATCTTTTTTGGTCTATAAAAATTCTAATGAAGTTTTAAATAAATTGAAATCCAGGCGGTTTCGTGCTTCAAGCCTGTCTACTTATGATTTTTCTACCCTTTACACTACACTTCCTCATAATCTTATAAAAGAAAAACTTAATGATTTAATTGAATGGACATTTTATAGGGAAGACTCCCTCTATCTTGCAAGTAATGTAAGAAATGCTTTTTTCACTTCTGAAGAGCATAAAAATTATACTTTATGGTCATGTCAGAAAGTGTGTGAAGCTCTCACCTTTCTACTTGACAATATTTACATAAGATTTGGTACTCGGTTATTTATACAAGTTGTGGGTATTCCGATGGGTACTAATTGCGCATCACTCGTGGCTGATTTGTTTTTGTTTTGTTATGAGAGAGACTTCATGATTTCCCTTTCTGCTGAAAACGAGTCTGAAATCATTGAAGCTTTTGGCTCCACTTCTAGATAACGGGATGATTTATCAAATATTGATAATACCTATTTCGATGTTTGATCAGTCAAATTTACCCCCAGAACTTCAGTTAAATAAAGCAAGTTCTTCTGATACCGAGGCCCCGTTTTTGGATTTACATCTATCTATTGTAGATGGGTTCGTTTCGTGCAAAATTTATGATAAACGCGATGATTTTGATTTTAGGATTGTAAATTTTCCTTTTTTTGGATGGTGATGTTCCTCGTGCGCCATCCTATGGCGTTTATATTTCGCAAGTAATTCGATTTGCCAGAGTGTGTAGTCGTGTAACTGACTTCAACACTCGTAATAAATTGTTAACGGCTAATCTTCTTAATCAGGGTTATCGGTACCATAAACTACGCAAAGCATTTTCAAATTTTTATAGACGTCATTCTGATTTAATTTCAAAATTCAACATTGGACTTAAATCTCTTCTGTAACAAGGTCTATCGGAACCCGAATTTTATGGTGACTTAGTATACGAATTCAGAAAAATTTATAACCGCTATGACTTAGCACCCAATTTCGTAAAATCATTCTTCGATATAAAAAAGATCGAGTACAATATAAATGTTATACGACAGACTGCATGCATGGTAGTTAACCCAATCACGGTTGACAACTTTGCTTCCCTCTTGAATTGCCCGCCGGTGGGTCAGGCCTCAGAGTCTATGACGGTTCCAGTGTAAAGGCTTATTGAGAGTTAGAGAGATCTAATTCAAAGTAATGTTGGCTGATGCCTGATGCTCTATCTCTGGTCGGGCCCATCGAAGTCTATCTTGGTTTTCTTTTGCTCTAGCATTTCAGTGGTTTCTTGCTGTCGAGTCCTCATCGTTGTTTCATCTCTGTGGTTGTTTAACTATTTGTGTTCACGGAGATGTTGGACTGATGAGTTAGGAGGCCTTCATGCGGACTGAACAAATTATTTGTCTAAATCGCGATGGAAATAAGGGCGAGGATTGTGGCCATGTAAAATCGATTTAAGCTCCCCCCCCCCCCCCCCCCCCCCGAGGAATTCGTTTCTGCTGACCATTCCAAAGCGGTTCTTCTGTCGCGATTTATTTTTGTTATGGTTTGTCTTTAGGTGTTTGTGTCGCTTGTGTTATTTTATTTTGGATAGCCTGTTGGCCATTTTGTGGGAAAGTAACTGTCCTTTTGGATTTCCACTGTTGATGTTTCCATTAGGTTTGTTGCTGCATGTTTGTGTTTCTTTCCCTTTTGGTGTCTCTGATGGAAGCTATGGGTTGATTGTAACGATTCCTGATCATTGCCTCTACTTCTATTCTGGCTGAAAAAGAGGCTATCTTGAAAAGATGGACTGAGCACTTTGATAGTGTTCTTAATCGGCCAGCCTCTTTCAATGATGGTGCTACCAGCAGACTACCACAGGTTGAATGTGATATGCTGCTTGACAAGGTCCCAGCCGTTATTGAAACAGTTAAAGCAATAAAACTTCTGACATCTGGGAAGGCCCCAGGACCAGATGCATTATCTGCTGTAATTTACAAAGCATGAGGTACTCCAGTTGCAAAGAAGTTGACAAGTTATTTCACAGTATGGGGAGAAAAGAAGCCATCCCTCAAACATAAACCTTTACAGAAGGCATTTACTACACCTGATATAAAGGGACTGTTTGTTCACCGGCATTTTTTCACTGTTGTTCTTGTTTCTTTTAATTACTTTCAATTTTAGGAAAAAAAAAGGTTTATATTTCTCAATCGTTACTAGCAAGTATTTAAGCTGAATAAATTTATTTTGGAGTTAAACGACAAAGTCAACTCTTTTTAGGTCATTTTTGAGCTGGTAAGTTTACCTAGCCACATTTTTCGGAATTTTGAAAATATTTGAGGGTCACTGATGCGGCCTATTTGGCCGAAACTAGCTAGTCTGGTGTCTCTTGGTGGTGATTAGGTGGTGATGCAGTAATGCCAATCACTCTCTTGTCATAATTTCCGGTTACTCGATGCACCGCACGAGATAATTATCCGGATAATTTAAACAAATCCAATTATCGAGAACGTCCAACCGCAATTCCATGCGCATGTGCGTTGAGCTGTGTGTATGATAGCAGAAAAACAACATTGGAAATTTTCTGGTTGAATTATAGATTTTCATTCAGTTTCATTTGAAATGAGGTATTTATACAGAAGTCATATTGTTCTTTGTGCATATTTGGTGTTATGTACTGAATGCCATTTCATGTCAATGTGTTTGTTGACATTTTTACATGTTTTTTTCAACAGTCAACACACTGGCCTTGATCTGGGTCACTGACCCAATAACAAAATAAGCAAATAAAGCAGATTTCTACATTTTCTGCGATCAGTTATATTTTATTATTACAGATGGTGTACATTGCATTCTTGGCTTGTATTGGAGACGGTCCATTCAACACTATTTTAGGCCATTTTTGAGTCGGTTCTTGGCAGGCTTACATGCTCACTGAACATCCTTTCGCTAGAAACTGACAACTGGGGTAGATTCCACTTTAGCGGTCCCCAGTTCTTTGCACATCTTCTACTGTGCATTTTGTTTTTAACCGGCAAAGTGGGCTGTTTAAGCAACCATATATTTTTTTAACTTCAATCAAAGAGCCCAATGGCGATTGTGTTGTGTAGCGGGGGTGTGGGGGCGGCAGCCCCCATCAAGCAATGTACAGAATACAGTATAGCTCCGATATATCGCGGTAGTCGGGGTCCATAGCCCGAAAACCGCGATGTGGTCGGAGCGCGATATAAGTCGCGGTAGTTTGCCGAAATTCCAATACAAGTCGCGGCGATACCACGGGCCGAAAAATTATACAACAACAAAACTATCATTTTATTGTGTTATGATTTCGGGCAAGTGTAAAAAAAATCGTCTACAACTGTCAGTCTTTTTGTGAATTGCAATAATTGCTGCACTGTCAATTTGTTAATTGAGAGACAAACCATCTGTGTATTTATTACGGTTCAAGTATGACACTTGTTAATCCCTGTCATATAATTGCCACCCTGCGGTGCGTGTCGATAAGGTGTGAAAATATGGTCAAGTTATGTCGCTAATTGGCGTTTATTCTCCAATCATAAAATTTAATCCACAATCCATGTGAAAACGATTTAATCCCTCCTCAGACATTTAGCTACATCTAACGGTAGATGTTTGCATATTAAAAACGGACTTTTCTGCGATCTCGTGAATGTTTATGTTTTAGCGCCAAATAGCAGACGCTGGGCGGGAAAAGTCAAACGCTGTTGTTGGTTATTGACACGGAGCTTTTGGGGATAATTCGGGACCTGTGCAAAGCGCCGGTTTTCTATCCACCTCTATTCACAACCTTTTAGCTATCAAGAAAATATTTTTTACCGGTTTCAAACATTTTTTTTATGAAAGAGATACACACAATGACATTAAACATGTGTGGGGGTGCTGGAGTCGGATGACGTCATTTACCGATCGCATGCATGAAAATGGTAGCGGACATCGTTGTCTGATTGAGCATTGAGTGGATTACTCAGTTATGACAAGTTTGGGGATTAAGATTAATTGTTCGCCAATACCTGTTCTAACTGACGCTAATCGGATTATTTGGTTATAATGTGTGAACTGACAATTGGCGCCTGGTTTAACCTGGTTTTAAATAAATTTTAACAACTTAAAACTCTTATTTTTTTTAATTATGAATTTTTAAGGGGAAAAAAAAACGGGATCCACGGCGCGAGCGCGATAGATTGGACATCGCGAAATATCGGAACGCGATATATTGGAGCTATACTGTATAAAGAAAAGAACACACTAACTATATCAGATCGAACGGTCTTACCTGTTTTACGTCTGAAAATCGTCGAGGCTGGATGATGACACATTTAAGTTTACAATGTTGCAGAGGGGAACTCTTGCCACTTTGGTTGACTTTTCTGCGGTAGGTATAATATGCGAAATCAAGTTGATTTCGCGAAATCAGCACGATTTAGCGAAATCAACTCATAAAATCCACATTTTTAAAAACAGGCAAAAAATTGTTATTGCATATTATCTAGAATGTTAGTATACATTTATGAGCCAAGTTTCGTGAGAAAATATGAATATTTAGTATGTATTTGATCGGAAATCCTATTCTGCCACTTGATTTCGCTGGTAATCACATGTGCGAAATCAACTCATTTTAGCGAAATCAATGTATAAAATATTTCCCAAACTGAATAAAACATATTGGTGCATATTATTAAGAATGTTGTTAATCATTTATGAGCCATGTTTCATGGTGAAATTTGAATATTTAGTATGTTTTTGAGAGGAAAATCTATTCTGCCACTTGATTTCGCTGGCAATCGCATGTGCGAAATCAATTCATTTTAGCGAAATCAATGTAAAAAATACCTTTTTTTCCCAAAACTGATTAAAACATATGTGTGCATATTATTAAAAATATTGTTAATCATTTGTGAGCCAAATGATGGAATTTGAACATTTAGTAGGTTTTTGATAGGAAAATGTATTCAGCCACATGATTTCTCTTGCAGTCTCATGTGCGAAATTTACTCATTTTAGCGAAATCAATGTATAATAAAATAACCTTTTCCCCCAAAACCAACTAAAACGTTTTTATACATGTGTATTAACCCATTCAGTACCGAAAACCCCTAATGGGGGTAGGTGGTAAACAGTGCAGGTCCAGATCAGATGCCGCAGCAGAACGCGGCGCCTGATCAGGGCCTACACTGTTGGCCCCCCAAAAAATAGAAGAAAACACAGCCTGACACCCCTAAATTTTGAAATGGACTCGTGTTATATATATTGAGGAAGATTCCATTTGATACAAAATAGGGTTAAGAATGTTGTTCTACATTTATGAGCCACCGTTTTATGAGAAACTATTGATGTTGAGTTCTAGCTTTTGTTTCAGGCGTTATATCACCAAAACAAACAAGAAGCAGAGATAAAGGAAAATATCATTAGAAAGACCGGGCGATACATCACCAAAACACGCCTGTATAATTTCGATCCCCTCAAACCCCATTTGTATACAGAAAAACTGGGGCTAACAGGGCTGTAAATTATTTTTCTAGTTTTTGCTCAAAACATAGAATATGACTCATTAGAACGGCCTCACTGGTCCAGTCAGAAGGAATACCCACAATCTATGTTAAGAGCACAAATATGAAGAATATCGGAATTTTTCGCCAGAAAATTTTCATTTGTAAGGTGGCAAAATGTTCAATATAATTGAATCTGCGTATTTCCGTGTTATTTATCACGGATGCGTTATCAAATTGTTGTTGTTATTACTATTATTATTTCTAATCCAAAAATGCATTAAATAAGCACTAATTTGACGGGTGCATCGTCGGACAGACAGACGGACGAACTGACTGACTGACAAATGGACGGACGGCTAGATATATAGATGGACAGATAGACAGGAGTGAATAAACAGTGTGTTTGTTATTCACACAATCACAGGTAATAACGTGTGAAAGTCAGTAAACCGTAGTTTGATTAAATTACTTGGCGAGTGTTCGTTAATCTCTTTACCTGCTGTGTTAAGTACAGAAAGATGTCTTTAAAATTTAATTATGATTGCCTTAATAGCAAAATGAAGGAATGATAATCCCAATTATACTGTATCAGAACATAAGACTCCCAATTATACAGTATCAGAAACCCCGAAAGGGGTACCGTGGCAAACAGTACAGGCCCAGATCAGACGCCGCAGAATGCGGCGTCTGATCAGGGCCTTCATTGTTTGCTAAAATTTCAGTCATTTTCCAATTAAATTTTGATGCAAATACAATCAATTTAACCAATTTAGTATCCGAAACCCCGAAAGGAGAACCGTGGCAAACAGTGCAGGTCCAGATCAGGGCCTACATTGTTTGCTAAAAGTTCAGTCATTTTCCAATTAAATTTTGATGAAAATACAATCGATTTAACCAATTTAGTATCAGAAAGCCCGAAAGGGGTACCGCGGCAAACAGTGCAGAATGCGGCGTCTGATCACGGCCTACATTGTTTGCTAAAAGTTCAGTCATTTTCCAATTAAATTTTGATGAAAATACAATCTGACATCTCTAGAGGGGTACCGTGGCAAACAGTGCAGTCCCAGATCAGACGCCGCAGAATGCGGCGTCTGATCAGTTTGCTAAAGGAGGAGAAGGACGACGACATGGAGGACGACGATGATGATGAGGATGATGATGAAAAAAGCAGATAACAAGTATTGGAGTAAGTCTGTTGATTTTACCTGCTATATGATTTCGTTTGACTAATCAATTAGCAATATTTTGATATGCGTCTTTTATTCCAGACCATAATATTTTCAGATGAAACTTGGATCATAAATGTATACTGCCAGCATTCTTAATAATAGGCAAAACAAGTTTTTAATCGTTTTTGGAAAACAAATGCTGTTACACATTGATTTCGGATTTGATTTCGCACATATGCTTATCAGCGAAATCAAGTGACAGAATATATTTTCCTAACAAATATTTATATTTTCTCGTGAAATTTGGACCTAAAATGTTTATAAACTTTCTTAACAATATGCATTTTGATTCAATTTTGGGAAATATTTATTTTGAACATTGATTTCGCTAAAATGAATTGATTTCGCACATGTGATTACCAGCGAAATCAAGTGGCAGAATAGGATTTCCGATCAAATACATACTAAATATTCATATTTTCTCACGAAACTTGGCTCATAAATGTTTAACAACATTATTAATATGCACAAATATGTTTTATTCAGTTTTGGGAAATATTTATTTTATACATTGATTCCGCTAAAATGAGTTGATTTCGCACATGTGATTACCAGTGAAATCAAGTGGCAGAATAGGATTTCCGATCAAATACATACTAAATATTCAAATTTTCTCATGAAACTTAGCTCATAAATGTATAATAACATTCTAGATAATATGCAATAACAATTTTTGCCTGTTTTTAAAAATATTGATTTTATGAGTTGATTTCGCTAAATCGGGCTGATTTCGTGAAATCAACTTGATTTCGCATATTATACCTACCCACTTTTCTGGGGGAAGATTCGCTGCTTTCCTCTTCCGATATGTCTCTTTGTCCTCTTCTGTTGTTTCAAAGTTGGGCTGGTAAACAGTCTTGACGAGCTTGAGAAATTCAAGGAAGGGATCTTCTTGCACAGTTAAGAACTGTTTCCTCACACAGTACTGAGCAAAATATGTGTCGTATAAATTCTTTGTAGTCCCATGTTTAGGTAAAGATTTCTTCAAAGCCCTCCAGGTACTCTCTATAGTATTAGTATGTGCACCTGTTTCGGGATCGACGAAGTTTACAGAGTGGTTGACTGTTAGGTGGGAAAATCCTTCATTATTCAGTGAGCTATACGCTTTCCAGCAGTCTGAAATTACTGTAGTGCCTGGCAAAATAAACTCTTTGATTATACCTATCAATGTATCAGCAGTTCTGTCTCCTACACACTTGAAAAAACACTCTTTACTATCTCTTTCTATGCCCCCGAAAACCCAGACTCCATCCACTCTTCTTCCTTTATGATATTTTCTTTTTCCAAACTTGGACTCGTCGATTTCTACTATTTTACCAGGCCCTCCTATCTTCTTGCTAGAATTTTCTAATATACAAATGCAGACTTCTCGTGAAAAATTAAACCAGTCGACGATTGTTGTATGTGAAATTTCTAACTCATGCTCCACAAACGTTTGTTCAACTCTGTATACCCAGAAATATGTCAGAAGGACGATAGTTGCAAGGGGCAGATTGCTATTGGAAAACCAGGATCTGTGCCTTATTGATACCTTTTTTACCACAATCTTTATTTGAGCAACGCCAGCAACATTGGTCTGTGCTAAATGACAAGTCTTTCCGCAGCCCAAAGCATCCTTTTCCACAGAATTCACAAGAAACACCACCTAATTCAAGAACCAGACCCAACTGAAATAGCCATTGTATAAGTCTATCTATATTTTCTGTAACTTTAAACAAATCTCGCAGCCTCAGAGGCATTTAAACAGCCAATTTTGTAATTTTGTAGGTAAACAAGATTCACGTCAATCTGACAGCTCTTTATTTACATTGGAAACTGTGCGCGTGCTTCCGGTTACGTCACTAATGTCACATAATCCAATCAGCTGTTAAATCAACACAAATCAGCCATCCTTTTGAAGTTTAACCGCAGTATCAATTAATACCTTTCGGTATTAAAATACCGAAGGTATTAACATAAAATTTCACGACAAACAGGATTTTGGGGTTATTTTTTCATTTTGTTGCCTATTTAACAAATCGTCGCGCTATCGCGCGACTCTATATATAGGGAGTGCATCTAGCATAGCAACGTGCGCTACGCGCGCCTTGATTCTTATTCTACAGGCATTTCCTGGGGACCGCTATACTGGAAGTGTTCCGACAACTGCTAGGACGATTCATCGATAGATGGATGAGATTCCATCCGAGAACCCACGATAACATATAAATCGATACGGACCTCTCAAATGTATTGCTTTTTCAGCGTTCATTACATCCTGCAAAATCAGTTCGTGTCATTCATATAGGAGCTTTTTTCGTGACGTACTTCCGGTTCTAAAAATAGAACGGGAAAAGCCCTGGCCGTCATCTATCGTATTGCCTCAAAGGCAGTGGGAAGGTTAAGTGTTAATTACAGCGTAAAACAGTGGAATTCTTTTAAACTTTTTGGGAATTCTAATATAAGATAATGGGAGAAACACCGATATGCTGCCAGATGTGAAATTTCGCATTACGAAAATGATATATTGTACATACAATCTCTCTCTCTCTCTCTCTCTCTTAGCGCACCAACAATTAGCGAGCGCAGGCAAATGTAAATTACAGTTTGTCGTTAAATGACGCTATGTCAACCGACATGTAGCGTGTCAACAACGTCGTGTCTACATCAAACCAACTTCAAAGCGATGCATTGAATTTGACATTGCAACGTCGATGAAACGTCACAACGTTTCGTTGGCGATAATACGGCGTTGCTTAATAAAATGTCATTTGCCCAGTGCTCGGACCCATCAAGACTCAGTAGGATTGGAACATTAAATTCAAAACAAACGTAGAACACCCTTTCAGAGCATAAGGATGTTAAACACTCCTTCGCAAGTGCAAGATTATATAGTAAAATCTGGTAGATTTGTAGATTGGTTCAACCTGCCCAGCCCTTAGGTCTACATTAAGCCATTTGGTACCGGAAACCCCAAAAGGGGTAAGTGACAAACAGTGCAGGCCCTGATCAGACGCTTCAGAACGCGGCTTCTGATCAGGGCCTACACTGTTTGCCAAAAGTTCGGCTATTTTCCAAATAAATTTTGAAGAAAACAAAACCTGACACCCCTAAATTTTGAAAATGACTCCTGCTATATATAAGGAGGAAGATTCCATTTGGTTTATGGGCTTCTTGGATACAGGGATCAGTCAAACCATCTCAAAGGTCACGTGCCATTGAAGTGAGTTGGAGTGGTTGTCGACGTCCGTCTGTAAGTCCACTCATTGTTTTTTTTTTCGACTGGCAGTATGTTTATGTGTCTGTCTAACAGTCTGTCCGTTGGTTTGTTAGTCAGTCATTCAGCCAGTCGGTCTTTGTGTCGTCTGTCTACTGTCAGTTTGTCAGTCAATCCCCCTCTTTCTATCTCTCTCTCATGCCAACGGTCATGTGACAATGAAGTGAGTTGGAGTGGGTGTCGTTGGCATGACGTCGAATCAACATTGACTCAACGCCCCTCCGTCAGTCCACTCATTAGTTTATTTCGACTGTCAGTATGGACATTTAAATTGCACATGTATACAGATTTCTCAAGATAGACAGATAGACAGATAGATAGATAGACTTATTTTGTGAATAACGGTATCTCAAGCCATTGAAATGGGTCATTCACGAAAAGATTTTCGTCAATTAAAAACGGATTTAGGATAAATAAATTTGGTAATGAAAAGTAAAATATCATTCTTTCCTTCTCGAGGCATTATTTCAATGAAAACGGATATATTTTCTCTCAAAATATCTTAATATTGTTAGCATTTTAAGTTCCGCCAATACATTTGAATAGCGTTTGCGCATGCGCAAGAATGACGTCATAAACGGAATTCCTAAAACCTCCTATAACCAGTTCCGCAAATTATTAAGATGCAATACGTAATTTCATTCAGCAGGGCCTGACAAATCCATTGCCCGGCCACCAGGGACAAGTCTGAAATTGCGCCAGGCAGGTGCACTTTGACCTTACGAAGCTCGGTCGGGCAAGTGCAAAAAAGTCGTCAACAACTGTCTTTTGAGTCCTTAAATGCGGTAAAACTAGACCAGTAAGTAAATCACAAAAATTGCTGCACTGTCCTGCTTTGTCGACAATTCAGAGGCAAACTATCGGTTCAATTATGAAACTATTGTTAATCCCTGTCATATAATTGCCAATTAAATATGATTGCCCTGCAGTGTGTGTCTTTCATTTCTGGTGTATGGCGCTATCGATAAGCCAAATTGAACAAGGTTTGAAAATATGGTAAAGTTATGTCTCTAATTTGCGTTTATCCCCAAATCATAAAATTAAATCTACAGTCAATGTGAAAGTGACTTATTCTCGCTATATCAAACGGCAAATGTATATATAATAAAAAGGGACTATTCTTCTATCTCGCGAATGGTTATGTTTGGCGCCAAATGGCAGACACTTGGCGGGGAAAGTCGAACGCTGTTTTTGGTTATTGATACGGAGCTTCTGGGGATAATTCTAGAGCTGTGCAAAGCGCTGTTTTCTATCCACCTCTAGCTATCGAGAAAAAGTTTATTTTTTACCGGCTCCAAACAATTTTTTTTATGAAAGAAATACACCCCATTAAACTAAAACAATGACATTAATTTACACGTGTTGGTTGCTTGTGGCGGTCGTCAGATGACGTCATTCACCAATGGCATGCAGGAAAATGGTAGCGGTGGTTTGTGGGTGGCGATTTGGATGGCCGAAAACTTTGATGTTTGCACTGAACTTGCTTGTGTGAAAGTTTGGGCTAATTTTTTATGGAGGGGGCCTAATCTTGTGGTTGGATCATTAAATTGTAAACTAAACTGCTTTCTTTTAATCTTTAACTCGATGCCCTGACACTTCTGTGAGTATACAGGAGTCGAAATTATCCTTTAGACAAACTTGTCCTGCAGGGCAAGTGATCCAAAAAATTCACTCGTCCTTATGAATATTAACTTGACCTGCTTCTTTGGAGTGAAAATTGAAAAAAAAAATAAAAAAAAGATAAATCATTATTGTTTTCATTGATGGGTACGCAAGTGAGAAAAAGTAAGAATTTGGCCAGTTTTTGTAAAACACAACGGAACGCTTGATCGTCTTCAAAATGTGGGAAAAATGCAGAAGCGTGCGAGTATCATCAGAAAGCATGTATTTTACATTAAAATGTTGAAAACAACTTTACCTGTTCACCCTTGTTATTAATTTTTATGCCCCCGCCATTCGAAGAATGGTGGAAAGGGCGTTGCCCCTGTCTGTCCGTGCGTCCAAAACTTTAACGCAGTCAATAACTTCCTTATTTCTTGATGGATTTTAAAATTACTTGGCATAAATGTTAACCAGACGACTTGTCACGTGCAAAACCCAGGTCCTTACCTCCAAGGTCAAGGTCATACTTAGAGGTTAAAGGTAAAAAAACGGGTCCGAAACTTAAACGCAGTCAATAACTTTCTTATTTCTGGATGGATTTTGAAATTACTTTGTAGAAATGTTAACCATCATGAGGCGATGTGAAATGATCAAAACCCAGGTCCATACCTCCAAGGTCAAGGTCATACTTAGAGGTCAAAGGTCAAAAAAACTTAAAGCAGTCAATAACTAACTTATTTTTGGATGGATTTTGAAATTCCTTTGAAGAAATGTTAACCATCATGAGACGATATGTCACATGCAAACCCAGATCCGAACCTCCAAGGTCAAGGTCATACTGAGAGGTCAAAGGTTAAAAAAATGGTTTGAAACTTAAACGCAGTCAATAACTTTCTTATCTCTGGATGGATTTTGAAATTACTTGGCAGAAATGTTGGCCATCATGAGACAATCTGCCTAACACAAAACGAAGGTCCTTACCTCCAAGGTCAAGGTCATGCTTAGAGGTCAAATGTGAAAAAAGGATCCAAAACTTAAACACGGTCAATAACTTTCTATGGATGAATATGAACATAGAGATATTTTCAGACGGGGCATCCGTGTCCTATGGATGCATTTCTAGTTTCATTCTCAGGTGTAAAATTTCCCTAAAACTTACTCGCCCTTATCATCTAAACTTTTCATTTAGGTGCTAAAAATGAAGAAAAAGTAAGGTCAGTTTTGAAAACCTTACTTGCCCTTCCTTCAAACGTACTCGTAAATGCGAGCGGGCGAGTAGAATTTTACACCCCTGATTCTACTTTCTCTACATATAGGCCAATGTTAAATATGTGACATAAAAATATATGATTTATTGGAATAATAGCCTGCCAGTGATGGCTTGATCGACATGGTCCAAAGTCCGTGGTCATGTACTTATTCAATGATAACATGTTGACAAACAATCATGTATGATGTATGCTTGGTTGACAAAGAAAATAGGTTAAAAACTCAAACGCTTATAAGGCTGTTTGATTGTTGAGTTGAGGTTTTACATCCCCGTCAACATTATTAAGGTAATTTTGGAGACGTTGCTTCTGATTTTGTGGGACTTATACCAGACACCGAGATGAAATGATATCCCAAGCCCTACCCCACATAGAAACTGCTAGGGTTTAAGGAGCGGTCCAACTCGCATCACTTTACCTGGGCAGGTTTAGGCCTAAGCTGTTTACCAGTACTCAAGTTCGGTCTGTTTCAGCTCTGTGCCATGCAGCCCAATCTATTTCTCCAGACCCCGGTGGGCAGGGGTGCCTCATAAGGCTGTACATGTATGTATTGTGTTTGTTTGTTTTTGTCGAGGTTTTACATCCCTTTCAAAACTCTTTAGGCCATTAAATAGACATTGCTTTCCTTTTTTGAGCTTTTATCTGTTATTTCAAACCCTACGGCCAAAAGAAACACTTCTTTTCCAGTGCAGGCTTAGATCTAAGCGGTTTACCCGTACTCAAGTTTGGTCAGTTTCATCTCTGCGCGGAGTATCATGCAGCCCAGTCTATTTATCAAAGACCTGATGGATGGGGGTGCCTTACAGACCAGCCAGCGGTAAAACCCCAATTTATTTTTTTCCACCGTAAAAGGCCTTTTTTTTTCAGGTAGGTTTGTCCAGTTATCCTGGTAAATACAGTAGATCAATGAACAGCTGACCTGTTTACAGTTTAATTAACTCTTTTTGTACCAAATAGAATCTTCCTCCTTATATATAGCAGGAGTCCATTTCAAAATTTAGGGGTGTCAGGTTGTGTTTTCATCAAAATTGATTCGGAAAGTGGCTGAACTTTTAGCAAACAGTGGAGGCCTGGATCAGACGCCGCATTATGCGGCGTCTGATCTGGGCCTGCACTGTTTGTCATGGTACTGTTTTGGGGTTTCCGGTACTAAATGGGTTGAGATAACTCATATACTGTATATATATAATACACTCATAAAATAGTATCACAGTTTAGGTTAGGTGTCTAGTAAGTAGTTACATGTACTTTACACAGTTTTGGTTTAGCACTTTTTGTTTGTTTGTTTGATTTGAGGTTTAACATCCCTGTCAGCACTGTAAAGGTCATTTTGGAGACGTTGCTTCCAATTCAGTGGGACATTTACCCAACCTTGAAATGAAATGACATCTCAAGCCCTGTCACCCGATGAAACCAATAGGATTTATAAGCATGGGCTGTCGGACTCGCACTGCTTTGCCTGGGCGTGCTTAGATCTTCAAAGCGGTTTACCAGTACTCGGTTGGTTTCAGCTCTGCATGGAAGCATCATGCGGCCCATTTTTTTCTTCAATCCCTGATGGGCTGTGGCCGATTTGTTTGGCACTATGAAAAATTGTAAAACAGACAGTATTCTTTTTTTTATAGAAAATCAGGCCTTACATTTCATGTGAATCATCATGACCAGGGGTCGCAGGATCGATCCCGGGCTTCTCCAGACTTTCGGATAAGTCTTTAAACCGAGGTCCCGTCTCCGTATGACCTTAGCTGTTGGTGGGATGAAACACTCTCTCACTCATGTGAATCATCTAACCCTGCTGAGCACAGGACTCACATGAACTGTCTGCCAACACATTGAAGAACAGTGTAGATCCCGACCGAATGATGGATCTCATCAAGGCCTGAAAGTCTACAGTGTTTGCATGTTGCTTAAGATTTTTCAAAATATTCAGGAAATTAAAAAAATCATATATATCAGGTTTAATTAAGAATGGAATGTGTAAGTGTTAGATCTATTTATGACAGTGAATTTTCAATTCACCATATTTGCATTATTTGCTGGCTCCCGGCTTGCACATTGTCAATATATACATGTAGGAAAAACAGGTTACCAGACCCCCCTGACCTTCAAAGGTCAGGGGGGTCTGGTTACCTGTTTTTCCAACACTGATAACCTTCAGACTAGGAACCTGCATATAATGTAAATGAGGTGAATTGATGGCTGGAACACCGATGGCTTGTTTATCGTGGGAGATTCGAAATCATTTTTTAGTCTCTAGGAAATTCTTGCCATAAGTCGGGGTATGACATACATGTAGTTAGGTATAATTTAGAAAGATATTTCATTATGAAAAGGTATGTTGTGTTTACTCATTAGAATCACCTTAATGAGTTGATTCTAATCAGTACACACAGCACACTTTTATTTGTTTGATTTGAGGTTTAAAGTTCCCCGTCAACACTGTAAAGGTCATTTAAGAGACTTTGCTTCCAGTTTTGTGGGACTTTTACCTGACATTGAGATGAAATGACACCTCAAGCCCTGCCGCCCAATGAAACCAATAGGGTTTATTAGCATGGACGGTCCGCCTCGCACAGCATTATGCCTTCTTCCATGGCTAAATGAATCATTCTCAGTGACTCAATCTACCCCTGTCTCGAACGAATTTTCATGGTCCCAGAAGTGTTCGTGCCATCTAAGTGACTATGTTGTTTAACCCATTGTATGCTAGTGGACTCTTCCATTGCTATATGTTGGACAAAACCATTTGTCTTATAAGGGGTGTCAGGGCTATTTTTTCATTTTTATTCTATTTGTGACAAAAAATTTTGTTAGCAAATAGGGCAGGCCCTGATCAGATGTCTGATTTGGGCCTGATCTGTATGCCAAGGTACCCCTTAAGGGGTTTCCCACATGGAATGGGTTAAAAATCATCTGCCAAGGATAAGATACTGAAAAGCTGATACATGTATTAAAAGAACAAACAATGACAGCTGCAGCTACAGAGGAACATCAAGAATAATTTTTGTTATTGTTACTATATACTGAAGAAGCCATCTGATCAGGATCTACACTGACATTCAGCGTGAATTTGTAGGAATAAATTTCATCAAGTAAGCTGATTGGTTGAAAGTCAGAAATGGGAGTGGCTGAATTAGATAAGAACAAAAATGCCAAATGCGGCTGGAATGGACAACATGTTCTTTTTTCTTTTTCATGTTATTATTCTTTTGATATTAAAGCTGAATTTACATGAAATATTAAGGGTTTATTGTAGACATATTTGTACATATAGACCTCTTTATAACAGTTCATTTTTGGATATAACATGGTTTTCAGACAGATAACAAAAAATTGTAGATTATAGAAAAATGAACAGAAATGGTCATTTTTCTGTATAATGGTTTTGCATAGCAACAGGTAAGGTAAGTATTTTGTGATGATTGAAGGATAGTTTTTGTCAGTTTGCCATAAAAACCTATGCTGTGGGTATTCATTAGAACAGCCTCACCACAACATAGGTTTATTTGGAGAAATAAGGAAACTATCCTTCAGTTATCACAAAATACTCATCTTAACTGTTGCTATGCAAAAAAAAATATAACACTGTTGTTAAACATGGTTTCAGCTTTAGACCTCAACAAAAAGGCTGTGGTGTTACTTATACAGTTCACTTACTGGTAATCCGCTTAGAAGGACTAAGCCTGCCCAGGCAAAGTGGTGTGAGTCAGACCATCTGATGCATATAGGCATTTGGGTTTCATTGGAGGGCAGGGCTGGAGATGTCATTTCATCTCAATGTCGGGTAAAAGTTCCACAAAATTGGAAGAAGCATCTCCAAAATGACAGAAATAGTGTTGACCGGGATGCTAAGCCTCATTTTAAACAAACAAATCATGGTTTCATTTTTCATTTCAGACTGATGTATATATATATTTTAACACTTCAACACTGTAAGTTCAGCTAGTGAAGATGGCGAGAAAGTTAGATTGGTGGTTGGCCCCTCTCAGGGTCTGAAATATCCGCAGTTAACCTGATTCCATCTGGAGAGTAAAGGCTTCCCTCTGCAAGTGCAATAATTGCAAAGATCTCATTATAGTGGGAGAGGCTGTGGGCATAGAATGTCCTCAATTTCATCAACAGAGGATGACGGTGATATTGACTTTGGAGAAATATCGCTGTTTCCTTTGACGGAGTGCGGAAGTTACGAGTCGGAGTCGGAACATTTCAGTGAAACAGAGTCAAACCGGGATGCCTCTGATGAGCGAGACAGTGAGGATGACGAGAAAACAGAAGCTGACAGAAGTAAATCTTACTTGACATTACGACAGCGAAGACTGTCGAAAGCTTTAGCTGCTTTTGAATCCTTGAAGGTCGATGTTACCGAGGCACAGAAGAACTGGCTGCGGGCAATCCGTAAGGCCCGTAACATGGAGGATCCATGGGAAGAATTCCATTTGGATGATTATCCGACAGAGACCTGTATTCGTCATAGATACAGTGCCTTGAAAAAAGCCTGGGTGACGGATGAGGTGAGGGTTAAGATGGAACACAAGGTCAGTTTATGATTTATCATTATATTTGAGTCTGTAAATTGGAGTGACTTGAAAGATTAAAGGGCCTGCATAAGGATGCGGAACAGATAATTAGGGGATAATTATGTCTCCCCCTTTTCATATTGGCGTCTGTCTGTCTGTCAAAAAATCGTGTCCTCTCTTGTTCAAGCTATCTTCACGATACTTCATATTTAGTACCAGAAACCCCTAAAGGATGCTGCTGAATGCGGCGTCTGATCAGGGCCTACACTGTTTGCGAAATATTAAGCCATTTTCCTAATAAATTTTGAGGAAAACATAACCTGTCACCCTGAAATTATGAAATGGACTCCTGCAATATACAAGGAGGAATATTCCATTTGGTGCAAAAAGGGTTAATCAACATAAGACAACGAGCAGGGTGCAAGAACTAACTCTTGCATTTATACTTTTTGAGTTATTTCCCTTGGAAGCTTGTCGGTCACGAAATCGTGTATGCACTTTCTTATTTTTGGATGGATTTTGAAATTACTTGGTAGAAATGTTAACCACCATGAGACGATGTGTCGCGTGCATGACCCAGGTTTGTACCTCAAAGTTAAAAGTCATACTTAGAGGTCAAAGAATGTTTTTTTCTGATTGGTCAATAACTTTCTTATTCCTTGATGGATTGTGAAATTACTGGCAGAAATGTTAACCATCATGAGACTATAATTATGTTGTGCGCAAGACCCAAGTCGGTTTCTGCAAGGTCAAGGTCATACTTAGAGGTCAAAGGTAAAAAAGGGTCTTTTTTTGTGTTTGGTCAATAACTTTCTTATTTCTGGATGGATTTAGAAATTACTTGGCCGAAATGTTGACCATCATAAGACAATTTGTTGTGCGCAAGACCCAGGTCGGTACCTTTAAGGTCAAGGTCATACTTAGAGGTCAAAAGTAAAAAAAAGGGTCTTTTTTGTGTCCGCTCAATAACTGTTTTAAGCCCCCGCCCATGGGGGCTTGATGAAATGTAATTTATGGGCTGCATGATGCTTCCACGCAGAGCTGAATCCGGCCTGCACACTAGTACTGGTAAACCGCTTAGAGGATCTAAGTCTGTCCAGGAACCGCGGTGCGGGGCGAACCATCCATGCTGATAAACCCTATTGGTTTCATTTGGCGACAGGGCTTGAGATGTCATTTCATCTCAATGTCGGGTAAAAGTCCCACAAAATTGGAAGCAACATCTCTAAAATGACCTTTACAGTGTTGATGGGGACGTTAAACCTCAAATCAAACAAACAAACAAACAATAACTGTTTTATTTGTGGATGGACTTTCTAAAGTAACCTTGCAGAAATGTTCATCTTCATTACACAAAGGTGTTGTGTGCAAGACAAAGGTCCGTACCTCCAATGTCAAGGTCATAGTTACAGGTCAAAAGTAAAAAAAGGGCATTTTTTCGTGTACGATCATTAACTTCCTTATTCTTTGATCGATTATGAAATTACCTGGCAGAAATGTTAACCATCATGAGAGCATGTGTTGCCCTCGAGATCGAAGTCGGTACCTCAAAGGTCAAGGTCATTCTTAAAGTCAACTGTCAAAAAAGGAATTTTTTTTCGTGACCGGTCAATAACTTCCTTATTTCTTGAATGGACCGTGAAATTACTTGGCAGAAATGTTGACCATCATAAGACAATTTGTTGTACGCAAGACACAGGTTGGTACCTCCAAGGCCAAGGTCATACTTAGAGGTCAAAGGTAAAAAGGGCCTTTTTCATGTACTGTCAATAACTTCCTTATTTCTTGATGGACTTTTTAAAGTTACTTTGCAGAAATGTTCACCTTCATTAGATGATGTGTTGCACACAAGACCCAGGTTAATATCTCCAAAGTTCTCCATACTTAGAGGTGAAAACAGAATGGGGGGGGGGGGGCGGGTGAGACATCTGTGTTTTTGCAGAAAAACAAATTCTAATTGTTCCTCTTTCTTCTTAGATCTCAAACTCCAAGTGACCTGTTAACCCTTCTCTTGCTGTTCACAACAATCCCTATCTTTGCAAACAGTGTAGATCCAGATCAGATGGCTTCTGAAGAAGCCATCTGATCAGGATCTACACTGTTTGGCATTCATTTTATGAATATGTAGCAATAAAGTACATCAAGTAATTTGATTGGTTGATAGACAGAAATGGGTGTGACTTAAATGAATATTCAGCAAGAGAAGGGTTAAAAGAATCTTGAGTTATCAGTAGATTGAGATAGCCGAGATCTCATTGGAGATGAAATTGAAGCCTACAAGTTTAAATATATTCAATTAGTTTTTATTGCATAACCTCGAGCAGTGATATGTTAAAATTATCTGAAAATTTCAAAGTTATCACATTTACTGTTTAGAACATTTATTTTTTTGTCACATGAAGTACACAACCAATAACCCTGTTTTTGTGTTTTCTCATCGACAGTGTCATCAATACCATGCTGACGTCACATATTACATATTTCTTGACATTGTTTTTCTACTTAGTATTGTTATATCACTATAGATTTTGATAGAAAATGATTGAAATATGTCCGTTCATAAACTTCCAGTTGCACAAAGAAACAAACTTTTCAATATTGACCCTCATATGTTTAAAAAGAGAAGTAAGAAAAAGTAGCCAAAAATTAGTTTCTTTAAACTTACCATAGTAGTCCCAGTACTGTAGTTATAACATGTATCATTTCCATCTTCTTGCAGGCTTTCAACAAAGGTGCCATGAGAGAATGCTTCAGATTGTAAGTTTGCTTTATATACATTCTTCTTCATTTTCATGGTTATCCTTAACCCTTTTTGTACCAAAATGGAATCTTCCTCCTTATATACAGCAGGAGTCCATTTCAAAATTTAGGGGTGCCAGGTTGTGTTTTCATCAAAATTTATTTGGAAAATGACTGAACTTTTAGCAAACGGTGGAGGCCCTGATGAGACGCCGCATTCTGCGGCGTCTGATCTGGGCCTGCACTGTTTGCCAAGGTACCCCTTTAGGGGTTTCTGGTACTGAATGGGTTAAAGCACCAGTTTGCTAACAACATTTTCAAAACTTTTCAGAGACAGCCAAGCTTGACATTTTATTACCATAAAATGCTAAGTTTGTTTGTCATTAGGATTGTGAATTTGTTGCAATAATTTGAATCAAGTAATCTGATTGGTTGATAATCAGTAGTGGGTGTGGCATATTTAAATATTCAGCGGGACAAGGGTTAAAAGAGAGGGATAGGGGAGAAAGAGGAAAATGAATGGAAGTGTTAGTGTAGAAATTGAACAAATAATAACGTTCCCCCTCTAGCAGTATCTGCTGCAAGGACAGCAGGCCTTGCCCGACAGTAAGCCAATATCAGTTGGATGCCTCAGTACTGCAAGATACAGGATACCTTTGCCTCATCCAACCGCCCCCCTTTAAATCTTTTGTTTCAGTTGTCCTCCTGTCTCTTCAGGAGTACAGACTAAGTATTTTGCTTAAAGGTGCCAAGCCTTTAAGTTACTAGGCATTTATATTCAAAACTCAAAGCGGACAAATTGGATAGTGATGAGATGGCTTGTTATGAATGTCTTTATAGAATCTACAGTGTTTGCATGGGCTCCTGTTTGGGGAGAATGAAAATGTGTATGCAAAGAGTGTAGACCTTATCACCCTCGTGGGGTCTAAACTGTCACCTATTTCATTAGGCCTAAAAAGTAGCAGTGTTTCAACTAACATGCCGAAGGAAAATAAGGGTCGGCCATTCGCAAAAACTTATTTTTTTCATTGTTTAGCTCACCTGAGCACTGAGTACTCAAGGTGAGCTATATTTATTGGTTTCTGTCTGTCGTCCGTGTGTTAGTCCATCTTCAACTTTTGCTTTAAAGGACTTTGTCTCCAAAACTTCTTGACAGATTTGAAATTTTGTTCCTTGGGTGACCCTTTACCAAATTGCTCAAACAGTTCTGCTCGGGTGAACCAGATGGCTGCCAGAGTTAAAAATAGAAAACCCTTAAACGACTTCTCTTTAAGAAATGTATGGATTTTGAAATAATTTCACAGGAATGTTCCTTTGGTGACCCTCAACCAAAATTCCTCAAACAGTTCTGCTCGGGTGAACAAGATGGCCGCCAGAGTTAGAAATAGAAAAACCCTTTAAACGTCTTCTACTCCTTAACAAGTGGATGGATGTTGAAATAATTCCACAGGTATGTTCCTTGGGTAAGGTAACAGACATAGAAAATTTATGTTAGAGTTTTTTAAGAGCTCATATATTCCAAATCAAATGAGAAGCCTCCCTGGTGTAGTGGTTACGCTACTCGCCTTGTAAACCAGGGATCGCAGGATTGATCCCGGGCTTCTCCAGACTTTCGGACGAGTCTTAAAACCGAATGACCTTAGCTGTTGATGTGACGTAAAACACAAACACTCACTCACTCCAAATCAAATGATGGATTTGGTTCATATTTGGTATGATGATTTATAAAGGTCCAAAGTTTTACTCAGCAATATCCCCACCTATGTCTGTGACATCAAGGACCTTTGCAGGTGAGCTACTCTGTCTGATGACATCTCATTATCAAAAGTGCTTGGAAATATTAAGGTCGGTAGGTAAGAAGATCTTTTTATTTTGCTGGATGTCCAAAAAAAAAAAATTGCAGGGCTGGCACATAAAATTGGGATCAGTCAGGTTGGCGAAAACACAGGTATTTTTTGGTCTTACCAACTTTTAACGCATTTATGTTAGTGGTGTCTTCTGCATCACAGTTTGGATTGGACAGATTGGTTGGGGTCCAGTTGTACAAAACTAACAATGTTGTTAGTTAATGCATCATTGAAACTTTGATCTTTTACTATGGCTAATATGATTGGTGGCTCGAACACCAATGGCTCGTCGACCATGGCTGGGTCAAATCCATTTTTGAGTCCCTAGTGTAGTAGTAAGAAGTAGTTTGGGATAATTAAGGAGATTTTCGATTTTTATCTTGCAAATGTTTGCTGTGTGTACTCATTAGAATCGCCTTGATGAGGCGATTCTAATGTGTACACACAACATACATTTTTATTATAGAACACTGAAAAGATGCCCAAAAGTATCTCCTGATGCCTCCTGGCAGTAACCTCAGTGGCTCAAACTACACCCGTCTCGAACAGATTTACCTGGTCCCAAAGGTGTTCGAGCCATTGAAGATTGACTGTAGTATTTTTTTTTATCAGAAAAAATACCAGTGTTTTTGGTATTGTACTTACTAGAACAGTTAACATTTTGATTACTAACAGACTCATTAAGCTATCAGTGCTTTGAACAGTTGGGCCCTCATGTTTTTTTAGCCATGAAGTAATGAAAAAAAAGACCAGTGAATATTCAGATTTTATTCCCAGCTTTTGCATGATCTGCTCAGGTCATCTGAGCATTGATCTATGGGTACTTGTGCTTCCATAGCATGATCAGTGAAGACACTGTGATTACATGAGTGTACAAGCTGATTTCAATTTTAGCTGGTTTCACAGGACAGACAATCATCAGAAAAATGACATTCTTGTATAGGCTAAATACAATAATGTCATTTTTCTGATGATTGTATAAATTGCATATAAGCAATTATAACTTAAAGTTCTGTGTACCAGGCATGTTTTACATTTATGCAATAAGAAAATCAGTACATTTGCATAGCCCCATATATGAGGTGGTATCCACAAATTATTATACCCCTGGCATACAAAGTATGCTATGGTTATACCCCCGGCATACAAAGTATGCTATGGTTATACCCCCGGCATACAAAGTATGCTATGGTTATACCCCCGGCATACAAAGTATGCTATGGTTATACCCCCGGCATACAAAGTATGCTATGGTTATACCCCCGGCATACAAAGTATGCTATGGTTATACCCCCAGCATACGAAGTATGCTATGGTTATACCGCTGGCATACAAAGTATGCTATGGTTATACCCCTGGCATACAAAGTATGCTATGCTATGGGGGTATAATGTTTTCGTCTTGCCGTTCGTCCATCCGTCCGTCAGTCAGTCCGCACCAACGAAACGACATTTGGGGGGCAAAAATTTGGACAGTTTGACACTTAGGTATATATTCGTGAGTCCAAATGTACTTTATTCCGTTATTTTGGTACTTAAGTGGCAAAAATTCGCTCTGTCCGTCTGTTAACATTTGGTTAAAGTTTTGCGTCAAAGTTTCTAAGAGATTGTATCTTCTGAGCCCTGTGATAGATTTAGTTGATACTTGCACTGAAGTTGCATACTGGTCTAAGGATTTCATTGATGCATGTACCATCCCCCACAGTGACTTTGAGGTCAAGGTCACAGACTTAGAAATTTTACATTTGGTTAAAGTTTTGCGTCAAAGAGATTGTCAAGGTCACAGTGATCTTGAGGTCAAGGTCACAGACTGAGAAATTTTTCATTTGGTTAAAGTTTTATGACAAAGTTTATAGATGCCTGTATGTTCTTAACTCTTAAGACAAATTCAGTTGATACTTGCATCAATGTACCAGTCCAAATATTTCGTGATGTATGTCCCTTCCCTCTCCCACGGTGACCTTGACCTAAAGGTCACAGACTTAGAAATTTTACATTGGTTCAAGTTCTGTGACAAAGTTTATAGCTGCCTGTATGTTCTAAACTCAAGACAAATTCAATTGATGCTTGCATTGATGTTGCATACCAGTCCAAAGATTTCATTGATGCATACCCCACCCTGCTGCTTCAGTAACATTGATACCCCCTCCCCTTTAGTAACTTTGATGTCCTCACTCCCTTGGTTCATTTAGAAATTTTATGTTTGATTTAACTTTCACAATCACATTTATAGATTCTTATAGCTTCTTGACATCTTCATTCATATTACATACAAGCTCAAAAGATATATCAGAGTATGGCGCTGGCCGAGGGTATACATGACCCACTGGTCGCTTTCTCTAGTTTTTCTTATTTCTGCATAAAAGTATGTTGTGAGTACTCATTAGAAGTGCCTCTATCGAGTACCCACAACATAAGTTTTTGTGTGTAAATAAGAAAAATATCTGTACTTTTCGATGAAAAAAGTGCCTTATCCAGAACTATGCACATGTCTGTCCTTATGGTCATTAATTATAGTTTTGTTACATCTAAGACATGCACATCTTATTTGTTTTTTTCCATCTGACTGAGTATATAAATTTTGCACCTGGCCAATGTGATAACTTCCAGTTTATTAAGTGTACCGTAAAATCTCTAATAGACACCCGGGCGTTTATTAGAATCATTACCTTTCTTGAAGAGGTGGGTGGGCGTTTATTAGAGGCTATAGCAATTCGCATACGAGAGTCCAAAACACTCACTTTCTTTCTTATGGCTGCCATCTTGTTTCTCAGAAAATGACTGGTGATACAATAGCCTTGTCTTAAATTAGAATAGTAGTTACCTCCCCTTTCTTCACTAAAGCGAATATCATTAACGTTTTCTCATTCTGTGTCAAACATGGAAAAATACGTAAAACCTGTCATTTTGTTCGACTTGTTTAATTTCCTACCCTGTCACAATGTCACAAAAAAGTTCCAGTGAATCAACATTGGAGTACAGTGGGCGTTTATTGGAGGCTGGTAGTTTTCTGAGAATCGCCAAAAAAATCGCCATTTTTAACATCCAAATCGGGGGTGGGCGTGAGCATGGGCTTCTAATAGAGATTTTACGGTACATATTAAACCATTAACACTTAAAGTGCCAGTCATTACTAGGAAGCATTATTTGAAATATTTTTTCATTATTTTTCAGAGCAAATAGACTTGACATAATGACATTTCATGTGAACGGTCTGCAAAGCAGCAGACCGTTCATATGAAATGTCAAGCCTTATGGCTATAAGATAACAAGGTACTGTGTAAAATAAGTTTGAGCTGAAATAAAAGTGTTGTTTGTACATGCAACCACAAGCTGTACATTGACCCCTGTTCACAGCCAAGAGCTATGATTACTCTTTGTTTTTGCTGTCACAGTATGTTTACTATTTCTTAACAACACTGAGTAATAACATAGATAAAAGTACACAGACATATCAACTTACTTGTATATTACATTCATAACAGAGAAATACTATGATTTCTACCAGACATAAACTTTTATTTTCCTTTTTGCTAAGAAGATATATTTCCTCTTAGTCGGGGAAATAAATCCTTAGCTGAAACTACTTTATGTACAAGACACAAGATACTGCTTTTGCAGTGAAATCTTTATATTCAAACGCGGGAAAGTTTCATTCACGTCAACGTTATTCATGACATCATTGCATATGATGTACGTTTTGCTTTATTTAATCTCACAATGTAGTTGTTTTATCACTGAAACAATTTGTTTCTTCCATTTTTGTTAAAAACTGTAGAAGGCGCTTTTAAAAATGGCGCCCATCCAGTTTATCTTCCACACAGCTTCTATAACACTACGCTGATCGAACCGTTAACATGAGCGGTAAACAGTCAACTGAACGGGAATTCATATCCAAAATTCAAGATCCAAACTGTCTTAAAAGTGAATTGAAGTGTGTGTAATATACAGATTATTCATTTCTCCTCTCTCGAGAGGTAAAACAATCCGATAAAGAAAGGAGTGCGTAGCACTCGTTTCTTTATCGGATTGTTTTACCTTCCTCGCTTTATAAATTTCCCATATTTCAAATAGGAGAATGAATAATCTCTATTTATTTTATACTCTGCAGTGAAATCAATGCATATCTGAAACAAATAAACTATGACCTTGTTATTTTCACAGTAGCAGCATGTATGTCATATGTTATCGATAAAATAATTCTGTAAAATACCTTCAAAAGCAATCTTTGAACTGTAAAAATGCTGTATTAAAAATGGCGATCTGTTTATGTTTTGAAACTGACAGTGGTGATGTCATAGCAAGGTCAAAATTGTGACGTACGATACGATTCTTTTATCGTAAATATCTGCTTAAAATTATAAAATAAGAAGAAAATTTACTTTTTTCGGCAAATACCAAAAATATTTATAATAGAGTGTGTTGAAAACATCTGGATTTTCACTTGTGCTTTGCACTCTTGAAAATTTGAACGTTTTCAACCTTGTTGAAATATTTTTGATATCCACCTCAAAAAAAGTAAATATCCTCTATATAATGTCAGATTTCAAGGATTTGTGTCATTAGAAATAGAACATATATAATGCTTCTTTACTGGGATTTCGCTTTCATATACATGTACCCTTCAGTGCTCTTGATCTGCACAATTTGGGGCTGAAATTTCGGCCCCATTCTCAATGGAAAAAAGTATCTTTTTTTCCCATTGGCTGGAAAAAATTCCCAGTCAGAAGTTGGAAAATGTCCGTTTTTGAAAGCCACGAAAATTGATGACATTGCAGTGTTTTCTACTATTGAAGTTAACAACTGGAACAAGAGAAGTTTTGACTTGTATTTTGATTACTTGTGCTTTGCATGCGTCCTAGGCATGTGACCATAAATAAAGCAAATTATCAGCTCAGACGCAAGTTCGATTCCTGCCGGGTTCGGCAATATTCTTTCCAGGAGATTGATCGTGAAACCTGTTCAACGGTGATTCTATCCGTTTCGCTGATTCAAGAAGGGCAGTTGTTGGTTCCCGGTAAAAGACTGTGTACTGAGATGTATTGACAATATCTAACCAAAGAAATTGCCTAAATGCCAGATCATTTCATAAATGGCCTCGTTGAGGCAATTTATTTTTATATAATAATAATGGAGTATAATGTCTTAACCTCTTCAAATATTCCTATGGATTGATATTGACAATAACTAACCCAAGAAACTGTCGTATGCAAGATCACTTCATAAATGGCCTCACCGATGCAATATATATTTAGAAAAATGTTAACAGAGTATAATGTTCAAACCCCTGAATATTCTGATCGTTTTTGGCATTCGGATTGATATTGACAATACCTAACCGATGAGGCTGTTTTATGCAATATTACTTTATGAATGGCCTCGCCGAGGCAAAATAATATAAAAATGAATACGGAGTATAACATCTAAACCCGGCTTTGATAATTTTTCGGCATACAGGTTGATATTGACAATACATAACCCGCAAAATTGCCTTATGCCAAATTACTTTACAAACGGCCTCGCCTAGGCAAACTGAAAAATTATTTCTAAGTGTAACTTCTAATCAACTTGGAATATTTTTGACAACTGTTAGCATACAAATAGATAATGTACAGATCTAACCAACGAGATTCCTGAATGCCCAATTTCTTTATTTTAGCCTCGGCAAGGTAAAAAATTCACCCACTGACACGGTCGTATAACATTCAAACCGACGGGTATATTTTTATAATGTTTTGCATGCAGATGTTAATTGGCAAGATCAAGCTAATGATATTGTCTAATGCCAGATAGCTTTATAAACAGCCTCACCGAGGCAATTTTTAAAGACTGATTACGGATGTTTAACTTATAAACTGCTGGGAAAATTATGCTAATTTTTCACATGAAGATAAACATCATCAAGACGTAACCAAGGAGAATGTGTAATGCAAGATAAATAACCTCCCCAAGGGAATTTTTCAAAAACTGATTACATGAAATAACTTTAAAGCCGCCAAACAATTTCGCAAGCCGCAGTTATTGCATGAACTATAGCTCAGCAGAAATCTTCAAGTAAACTGTAGAACTGCATGGTTGCTCAAAAACATTGATTGTGGGTACTTTATAAAACTGCCTCGTCAAGGCAGTTCAATCAAGTCACCGCAATCAATGTTTTGAACAGAGATAAGAAAATATCACAATTTTGTATCTTAAAATTTCCATTTTTTTTTTTTTTTTTTTTGCCGAAAAATTGACAATGTATTTGTACAGGCGTGTTTTCGTGATGGTTGTTGCGGGGTCTACACCTTAGCGTGAGTTAATTTCAATGTAGGTCTTGTCGCTTTAACACGACTTCTGGCCCAGAATAGCTTCAAACAGCTATGTTCATTAGATCAATATGAGCCTGAATTAAATTACCAATCAGACGCTAAATCAAATTATCAAAGCTACGCTCCATCAGCACTCTCAGTGCTCTCAGTGCTTTGATTGATATTTATTGCAGGCCTCCAAACATGTCATTGATATTTGCAGAGTTGAATATACAGTATATAAACCTGTTTAGCTTGACACACATGATAAACATGAACTGCCATCGGCACAATCAAAAGTGTTGGCTTAGCGAGATAAAGAGATTAAAGAATTCCATTACGCAACCGTAAAAAAAAAATTATCATGCTCTGTTAAGGATCACTGCTCAGCGGAAATTTTAAACATCGATGCCGACGATCTGATCTGTGAACTGCAATAAAACTGATTTTCTAGAGCAGCATGTCAAAGAAATTCTGATTTATTCCAGCTTAAAAACAAACGATAAAACATATTCATGATCGATTTTTGCGGTAAAAAAAATCATTCAAAGACCATGTGCGCCATTAAAAATCGTTTCAAATGGGTGAGACATTCCAAGGGAAGTAATTCAAATTTCTCGTAAGCGTTGAACATTGTCTGGTTCCGAACCCTAATTCTGTAATTTTACCATTGAAATCTATTAACGGTACTGTAGTTCGGTACTGTCCCGGACAATAGCCAATAGTTCAGAACCGGACAATAGCCAGGAACCAGCTATCAAAATGGCGTCATACTAGCTGTCAGATCAGACGATTTTGTGGATAAAAACAAGGTTTATCAGCTGGTTTCAATTAAAGAAAATTGTTTGACTAAACTCCGTTCAGAAAATCTGAATCATCGATTTTTTCGTTTCTTCCTTTTAATATTCATTTTAGCCCATACATCACTATGGGAAAGTTGTAGACCTCACCCTCCGCCGATTTCTCCAGCAAGTCGTATGCTTCTGCGACAGCCAGGAAAGGCTGTGATTATTTGGAGAAAATTGCCAAATCTAAATTTTCGTTCACAGACTAAGACATTCTGACAGGTTCGACACACCCTTTTAAACCATATATAGAAGTGGTTACTGCTTTTGTAAATTACAAGGGCGTCTATATTTTATTTGCACGATCACTTCATGGAAAATCATAAGCTGTGACACCACATCTGATATCGGTATAATTCATTTAACCACTGTTGACAGCACATCGCGCTAGTGGCTCTCCGTTCATAGTGAGCTTCTATCTAGCCATTCGAATGTAAGGTATGTCGTAACTGCATATCTATTTATAAAGTGCATCACATGGATTTGAATATGTATTATTTTACCTGACAATCATCATCAAATGGACTTAGTCTGTGGTCTCATTTCTTTGTTTTGCGATTTTCTCCAAATAATCACAGCCTTTCCTGACTGTCGCAGAGGCATACGACTTGCTGGAGAAGTCGGCGGAGAGTCAGGTCTAAAACTTTCCCATAGTGATGTATGGGCTTAAATGAGTATTAAAAGGACGAAACGAAAAAATCGATGATTCAGATTTTCTGAACGGAGTTTAGATGGGCCATGGTATTTACTGCCATTGATTAGTTCTAAACACATTTTAGTCAGGAAATATGGTTATTTACCGGACCGCACATCATCTTGTTTGGAAAACTATTGATCACCATAGTGTCAATCTGTGACAAATATGGTTGGCGGTTATAACACGACACGGTCCGTTGGTTGGACCCGGAGATTCGTGTTATATCGAGGTTGAGGTGTTTGTATGCAGCAGTAATGAAAATTAGAACCTGTCTTGTCAATATACAGTTGATTTCATTGAACATACTTATTTCTTCAAGCTACAAATAATTTCAAGTATTCATCTATTAAGGGGAATAGATACACCTTCAAGGGAGGCAACTCTTTCATTTTTTTCGTCTCCAATGTTAATAATAAGTCGACTCTTCATGGAAAGAATTCGATCCTCGCAGGTACATTAACCCTTCTCTTGCTGAATACTCAGTTTAGCCACACCCATTTCTGACTTTGAACCAATCAGATTCCTTGATGTAATTTATTCCTACAAATTCATAAATTGAATATCAAACTGTGTAGATCCTGATCAGATGGCTTCTTCAGAAACCATCTGATCTGGATCTACACGGTTTCCAAAGATAGGGGTTGTAGTGAACAGCATGATATGAGTTCGGAAACCCCAAAAGAGGTACCCTGGCAAACAGTGCAGGCCCAGATCAGATGCCGCAGAATGTAGCATCTGATGAGGGCCTACACTGTTTCCAGAAAGTTCAGTCATTTTCCAAACACAACCTGACACCCTTAAATTTTGAAATCGGACTCCTGCTATATATAAGGAGGAAGATTCCATTTGGTACAAAAAGGGTTCAGAGTAGACTCCATTAAGAGTAGACTTCCTATTGGAGTAGTGCCTATAATTATCGTTATTCAAAGGGGCTGAGCTTGTAGGAAAGCAAACTAAAAATCAAAGTTTTCAGAACATGGTCATGTAACATACCAACTCAAAGGAAGTGTAGGATGGCGTGCCATCGACTGCACGCTTCTAGGATATTAGGGAATGAAGACTTCGTTGCACCTAACCACTTTCTAGGACTTGTTTTCAGGATTAAAATGAACTAAACATTGTGATGTTATCACTTCAAAATGCAAGAAACCTCCGTGGTGTAGTGGGTAAGCTACTCTCTTCATAGACCAGGGGTTGTGGGTTTTCTTTCCAGATTGCTCCAGACTTTAAGATGAGTCTTCAGACAGAGGTCTCATCTCTATTCCACCTTAGTAAAACTCAAACATACTCACAGCTTAAATGTACTTTTACTTGTAACTGTTAAAGCTTCCCTTCTTATTTATTTAGAGAAATACAGACATTTCAGGGGAGGCTGCCATGCAGACCAGACCGTTCACATGAAATGTCTAGTCTTGAATTCCTCTTTAAAAAAAAAATAAGAAAAAAAATTGTCTACTTACAGTGATAATTAATAATTTAAGATGATAAAAAATTAAATGACAATAATAGTACATAAATTTGATGCTGATGTCATATTTTTAGCAGATATACTACCTTATGAAATGTAAATACTATAATATTTAAGTACGGAGATAGGACCTGGTTTACGGCCCCTGCCCATCAGGGCTTAAAGAAATAGATGGACTGCATGATGCTTCCACGCAGAGCTGAAACCGACCGCACACGAGTACTGAGGATCTAAATAGAAGTGGAGGCAATGATCAGGAATCGATACTATCAACCAATAGCTCCCATCAGAGACACCAAAGGGAAAGAACACAAACATGAAACAACAGACCCTAATTGAAATATCAACAGCGGAAAGCCAAAAGGACAGTTACTTTCCCACAAAATGGCCAATACCTGGCTATCCAAAATAAAATAATATAAGCGACACAAACACCCAAAGACAAACTATAACAAAAATTACCTGCGACAGAAGAATCGCCTTGGAACGGTCAGCGGAAACGAATTCCACCGGGGGGCTTAAATCGATTTTACGTGTCCACAATCCTCGCCCTTACTACCGTCCCGATTTAGAAGGCATGAAGGCCTCCAAAGCCTGCCCCTAAGCCTGCCCAGCCAAGCAGTGCGAGTCCGACTGTCCATGCTTATAAACCCTATTGGTTTCATTGGGCGACAGGGCTTGAGATGTCATTTCATATCAATGTCTGGTAAAAGTCCCACAAAATTGGAAGCGTCGTCTCCAAAATGACCTTTACAGTGTTGATGGGGACGTTAAACCGCAACAAAACATGTACTGTAACTGTTAAAGCTGACAGTGCATTTTCAAAGAAAAACAGACATATCTAGGAAGGCTGCCAATCAGACTGTTCACATGAAATGTCTGTGTCTTACAGTGATGATTAATAATTTAACCCTTGTCCTGCTGAACCCGGATATGCCTTATTTTCTAAACAATGAAGATCCAGATCAGATGGCTTCTGACGAAGCCATCTGATCAGGATCTACATTGTATGCCATTCAGATTGTGAATTTGTTGCAATAATTTGCATCAAGTAATCTGATTGGTAGATAATCGGTAGTGGGTGTGGCATATATGAATATTCAGCAGGACAAGGGTTAAGATGATCAAAAATTAAATGACAATAATAATGCATAAATGTGATGCTGATGTCATATTTTAGCATTTACTGATATACATTATGAAATGTAAATAATATTTAAGTACACAGAACCCATCAACAGAGCAGGCAGTTAAGATGCAAGGTTTTAAACTATGCTTGACTAGTAATGTCAGGGTTTTTATGTCCGAGTAGCGATGTGGGGACATATTGTTCTGTGTGTTGGTTTGTTGGTTTGTATGTGGACAACTTTAACATTGGTCATAACTTTTGAACCGTTTGAGATAGAGCATTCATATTTGGCATGTATGTTCCTTGTGACAAGAGCTTCACATTCATGCAAAATAAAAATGACCTGTGACCTTGACCAACTTAGAAAAAAAAGGGCTTGCCTGGGGACATGTTCATGTTTCACAAACACATCTTTCTTGTTTTTTCTCTGAAAAATAAGAAAAACTTGGAAAATGCCATCTGCTAGTCATGATTGGTGTATGTAAAGGTTGGCTCTGTGGGGTTCTACAGTTGGGCAAGGCCTGTTGTACATGTAGCAGGTACATGTAGAAGGGGGAATGTTCTCATTTCTTCAGTTTCTCTGCATCCATTTATTTTCTTTCTCCCCTGTCCCTCACTTTCATGTCCACTATATGTATCTCTTTTATGTATCTCTTTTCTCCCTTCCTTTTGGAGACAACACAAAATGATGTGTGATTGATTATACTCCAACTCAATCAATCAGTTAGTCAGTCAGTCGGCCAGCCGGCCGGCTGGCCTGCCAGTCAGTGGGTCAGTCTGTCAGTCAATCAATCAGTCAATCAGTATCCCCATCTTCAGACTTTTGCAAGATATAAATTTGTTAGTAGGTACATGTAAAACAGCATTCATTATTGTTTAGGTAAGAAAAATTCTTGACATCTGGTACCAGAAATTGCTTTCTGCATGACATTACCAGTTACCTTGAACGAGATAATATGGCATTTTCCTGATTTATTATGTCTGTGCAGAATTATTTCCCCTGAGATTTTTTTCTGCAGACAAAATGCCATTATGCAACCTGAGAAAGAACCAGACTTGATTCTGATTTTGCAGAGACTTTCTTAAACTCATTTTGTGTACTTATGGTAAAAAATGTGATGCACAAGCCTTTTACTACAGTCATCACAACGCCTCAGCCACAATCATGACTGTTGCTGACATCGATGTCTGCTTATTTTCGGAGAATATCAGGCTTTACATTACAAATAAATCCTGGCAGACAAAAAAAAAATAAACAAATAAATAAAATAACCCTTATCCTGCTGAATAAATTAATTTAGCCACACCAATTGCAGACTATCAACCAATCAAATTATTTGTTATAATGTATTTGTTCAATTCACAAACTGCATGACAAACAGTGTAGATCCTGATCAGATGGCTAATCAGGATCTACACTTTGCAAAAGTGGTGGTTGTTTGTTCGGCGGGATAAAGGTTAACCCTTATCCTGCTGTTCATGACTGCCCCTACCTTTGCAAACAGTGTAGATCCAGATCAGATGGCTTCTGAAGAAGCCATCGGATCTGGATCTACACTGTCATTCAGTTTGTGAATTTGAAAGAAAATATTGTCTGATTGGCTGATAGTCAGAAATGGGTGTGGCTAAATAAAATATGCAGTGGTATATGGGTTAAGTCAGATTTCTGAGAAAAATTTAATGTCAAACTTTATTTTCTCGGAAATAAAAAAATGTCCTCTGCTGGTCATGATTAATAACTGTTGAGTAAGTTTTCAGCAGAAAATGATTGTTTGGGTTTGATGAATGTACCAGAAACTTTTGTACGGGTATATCTCTTGCTTGTAACTGCTACGACATGGTTAGATACCCAGTGTGGCATGTGGCAGGTCAGTAGTCGACAATCCAAGGTCAGTGATTTTCTTCGGCTACTCTGTTGATCTCCACCATGTATGGCCACAGTATGTTGTGTCTGTCCGGCCCCCGCACATAGGGGTTCAAGAAATATATGGGCTGCATGATGCTTCCACGCAGAGCTGAATCCGACCCGCACACTAGTACTGGTAAACCGCTTAGAGGATCTAAGCCTGTCCAGGAACCGCGGTGCGAGGCGGACCGTCCATGCTAATAAACCCTATTTGTTTCATTGGGCGACAGGGCTTGAGATGTCATTTCATCTCAATGTCAGGTAAAAGTCCCACGATAGTGGAAGCAACGTCTCCAAAATTACCTTTACAGTGTTGACGGGGACGTTAAACCTCAAATCAAACAAAATGTTGTGTCTGTACCTTTGAGAATGTTAATAATTTTAGCTTCGTGTGTAAATAAAATAAATATATTTGACCAGGACGTCACCTTCTGCTGAATCTTCTTGCAAACTTTTCAAACACATTTTTGCATACAGGCAAACAGTGTGGTCCCAGATCAGACTGCTCCTCTAGGAGCAGTCTGATCTGGGTCCACACTGTTTTCAACAGTGACTTTTAAAGTTACCAGCAGAAGACACAGCAGATAACAATTATTTTGATTGGCATCTTATGAGTTAAATATTTTTAAAGAAACTTCTGCTTATGAATATGATCCTTTTAGCTAAATATAAACAACATTAACAATTGAAAATTGATTAAAGATTAGTAATTGGATATGCACAAAACAATTAGTGCCAGATAAGGGAGAGTAACGAAGATAATAAAAGCATAACTTTGGTTATTACTTCAAAGAAGCATTTGTTGTGGATGCTTTTGGTTAACTGTTGTGTAGCCACAACATAGGCTTCTGAAGAAGAACCAGTGCTTCAGCTGAAGTTCACAACCCGCCGGATGCTTTTAGCTTTATGAGTGTTACCATATATGGGTATGGCGGCCATTTTGGTCATGTGACCTGGACCTAAAACGGTTCCCCCAATAAATGCGCCTTATCGTAAGGAGCAAAAATATATCTTATACTTTAGTACTGTATTCTGAATCGTTTGCAGGATAAAATGCACTCTCACTTTTCCAATACAAAAGCATATGTGTCAAAGTTTGACCTAGGCACAAAGAAGGTCAATGTCAACCCAGGGTCACCATTTTAGCAATTTATGATTGGCCTACGTCCCAGATGCTATTTATCAAGTTTCGTGGAAATCTTCCCAGTGGTTCTGGAGAAGACTATTTTTGAAGGGTTTTTACCATATATGGCTTGGCGGCCATTTTGGTCATGTGACCTGGACCCCATGAGCAAATTTTGGTTTCCCCCATCCCATAGAGGCTCCATATGAAATTTGACTTCAATCGGTCCAACAGTTTCCGAGGAGAAGCAGTTCGAAAATTTTCACATTTTTCGCCTCGGCGAGGCTATACTAAATGGAATGTAATATTTCGCAAGTTCATTGGTTAGATCTCATTGATATCTATCAGTATGCCAAAAATTGTTTAAATATTCCAAGCGGTTAAGTCACTGTCACCAATTTTCAGGACGGACAGACAGACTGACAGAATGACACGGTGATTTTAGGGCACTCTTAGAAAATCAACCGACTTTAGTTGGTCGCTTTTTCTGCGGGTTGTGCACTAAGGAATCTCCTGGTTACTGTAAAATCCTAAAAATTCGGACACCGTGAGGACTTGTTATAATTCTAAAATTCTAACAAATTTGTTTCACGATCTAGCAAGGAGTCCAAAAAGTGCAGATGGGATGACAAACAATGTAGACCCTGACAGTCTGATCTGGGTCTGCACTGTTTGCTTATTCCCAATAATTAGGATTATTATGGTACTTCCCCTATTCTAGATCTCTGACAAATGTTCTCATAGTGTTATAGAGCTTTCTACAGTGTCATGACTTGTGTGACCTGTAAGAATCAATAATCTATTTATGTCCATTAAATAGGCTATTAAGTTTCATCTGGATTAAGTCCAAAGAACAACTTTATCGGAAGAACAGAAACATATTGTTCCTATGTTGAACTGTTCATCATTTTTTCGCAGGGGTATGCCAGTGCCTAGACATTGTCCCGGGTAAACCTCACTTGCTGTTGGTTGCATATCTGACTGTTGATCAGGAGGTCATTGGTTTGATCTCAGCTGGGTCCGGCAGCATTCATTTCTAAAGATTGATCATGGGATATTTTTACAGTCATTATTAATCACCCGCCGCATGAACCCTTCGATAGATTTTCATTAAACTTTGGTCAAATATTCCCCTAAGTGAGTAAATGTGCAGAACCTATAAATAAACCATGCTGATTCAAGGTCAAGGTCACAGTTGAAGGTCACATGTTTTGAATGTTTTGTCCGTTCAATATCTCCTTTATTCATTAAACTTTGGTCAAATGTTTGCCTAAGTGAGATGATGTGCAGAACCCATAATTCAACCATTTTGACTCCAGGTGAAGGTCATAATTAAAGGTCACAAGTTTGAGCCATCTTTCTGTAACACTTTCTTGTCCACTCTGTATCTCATGAACCCTTTCATAGATTTTCATTGAACTTTGGTCAAATGTTTGCCCAAGTGAGATGATATGCAAAACCCATAATTCAACCATGTTGACTCAAGGTGAAGGTCACATTTGAAGGTCACGAGTTTGAGCCATCTGTTTGTAACACTTTCTTGTCCGCTCCTTATCACATGAACCTTTTATAGATTTTCATTAAACTTTGTTCAAATATTCACCTCAGTGAGCTAGTATGCAAAACCCATAAATAAACCATGCTGACTCAAGGTAAGGTCACAGTTGAAGGTGATGTTTGAGCCTTTAATTTTTTTTTTTTCAAGATTCCAGTTAACCCTTTCTCACTCAGATACGTCTTTTTACGTGTCTGAACCCCCTTCCCTTCCCTTTTGAGCAAACCACCTAAAATCTGCATTCCCCACCCCTTGACAGCTATGTTTGCGTTAGGATTAGTTGTCCTAAAAAATGGCCTGTTTTTTCGTGCGGCTCACCATTAAAATATACCTGTGGGGGTATTGAAGGGGGGCAGTACCGCCGAAAAAAATTGGGGGTATGGCCCAGCCGGCTGCTGAAATGAAATCTGAAGGTGTCTTGAGTCAAAAATGCCTGCAAATGAAAATGGCCAGTGCCAAACCCCTTAATTGTTGCCTTGACAGCAGTGTGAAGATTAAGATTAGGTCAAAAATACATGTGAAATCACACATTTTGACAACTTTGAGATGCCCCCTCTTTCCCATGGCAACAATGATTTAGCCTAAAAAGGTTCTGTTTGAAAGGCTACTGCCCAGTGAATACTCCTGTCCAATTGATGAAAAACAGACCATTTGTTATAAAATAATGGTTATATGAAGTTGGTGTCCTAGGCAACACTGTGAAAATCAGCAAATTCACAAATGGGCTAAGTATGAAATTCATCATTTCTTCGGTCCATTGGAACTTAGATCAGGTCCAGTGCATCCTAATTTGTCCAGTAAGTTAATGTTGAACCCTGGCTTAATTTATAGTTTCAGATAAGGATGAGTAATGAGGATAATTAAGTGATATTTTTCATTATTTCAAGTTATACCAGTAAACTTATGCGTGGGTATTTGTGAGAATCCCCACTTGTCAAGGAGATACTAACAAGTACCAACAGTGTATGTTTTAACCCTTTCTGTACCAGAAACCCCAAAACAGGTAATTGGCAAGCAGAATGCGGCGTCTGATCAGGGCCTACACTGTTTGCAAAAAGTTCAGCCTTTTTCCGAATAAATTTTGAAGAAAACACAATCTGACACCCCTAAATGAAATTCCATTTGGTACAAAAAGGATTAATGCAGAAAGTAAGAAAAACAAATATCGCAAATTTATCCTTTTAACTCCTCCTTGAGAAGCCTCCGTGGTGTAGTGGTAACGCTACTCCCCTTGTAAACCAGGGATCGCAGGATCGATCCCGGGCTTCTCCAGACTTTTGGATGAG
Organism: Lucinisca nassula; assembly: GCA_963580285.1. Lineage (NCBI taxonomy): Eukaryota > Metazoa > Mollusca > Bivalvia > Lucinida > Lucinidae > Lucinisca > Lucinisca nassula. Next base: position 155,737,572 of record OY757011.1, on the reverse strand, counting down.
TCTTTAAACCGAGGTCCCGTCTCCGTATGACCTTAGCTGTTGGTGGGACGTAAAACTCAAACACTCACTCACTCACTCCTCCTTGAGCTTTGTTCACTCTCCCTACTCTTCCTCAAAAGGGATCAGTCTTGTTATATATACAAAAATATGCTCAGCTCAACCCATATATGACAATAGAATCTTCCACCTAATAAGTTCTGACAGGAGCATATATATGCTCCTGGTTCTGAGTGGTCCACTTCCAGTTAAGGGCTGGCAGTTTTGTTTCTTATAAATTTTACAAAAATGTATGCAAATAGTGTAGGTAGGCCCAGTTCAGATGTCACATTCTGCGGCATCCGATCTGGGTCTACACTGTTTGCCAATGTCCCACAAATGCGTTAATTTGGTCACATTGAAGATGTACCCATAATTTGATAAGATAGACTCTTTTAAATCAGACTTTGCCATTCTTATTGAAAAGATGAATACAGATATCAGAACTTGCAGTTCTTATTGAAAAGATGAATACAAACAGCAAATCATACCAGGATGAGGTGACTTTGGCTTTCATTTAGAAAGAGTCTCAAGATACGAGTATAGGTGTTGACGTGCTGTTTACCTGTATAATCAAGGTCACACTGCTGTGCTATTTTGCAATAAATAGGTCGGTCAGAAAGATTATATCTTTACAGTACTGAATAGTGTATTATAATTTTGCTGAGTAGCTGTTTTGCCCCAATGCTATGATAAAGCTCCATTAAATTATAGAAGACATTTTTTAACCCATTTAGTACCAGAAACCCCAAAACGGGTACCCTGGCAAACAGTGCAGGCCCAGATCAGACGCTGCAGAACGCAGCATCTGATCAGGGCCTCCACTGTTTGATAAAAGTTTAGCCTTTTTCCAAATAAATTTTGAAGAAAACACAACCTGACACACCTAAATTTTGAAATGGACTCCTGCTATATATAAAGGGGAAGATTCCATTTGGTACAAAAAGGGTTAAAAAAAAGATGATTAAATTAGGATGTGTTCCGTTTAAATTTGTGTGGAACTTTAAGGGTAAATGATTCAAATAATATTATATGCATGTTGAAATTCAATGAATATGATGTAAACAATACCAGCCACTACAATAGTACAGTGTACATAAACACGTATTATATACCAGTGATTTATTACCATTGTCAGAGTATGTTTTTGTTGTTGTTTTGCTGTTGAGGATCAGCTGAGGTCAGTGGCCCATTTATAATATGAGTCAGCGTATGACAAAATCTACAAGAGGGCTTGAGCGACCAGCGAAGACTCAGATCAGCCTGGGCATTTGCAGTCTGATCAGAGTCTTCGCTGATCGCATGTACCTACTAAAGGCAAATATTAACCCTTATCTTGCCAAATATTCATTTAAGCCACACCCAATTATGTCCATCAACCAATCAAATTATTTGACGTAATTTATTGCAACAAATTCATAAACTGAATGTAACACAGTGTAGATCCTGATCAGATGGCTTCTTCAGATGCCATCTGATCTGGAACTACACTGTTTGCAAAGATAGGGGTTGTCGTGAACAGCATGATAAGGGTTGATATCTATGCAAGGAGACACAAGCAAAAGGTCTTGTCATAGTGGATGGGTGTGTAGGTTGATTTGAGTCTGTGCTGGGCACACCAGTCTTGTTGTAGGTTTTGTCATGCACAGGCTCATATAATGTGATCATCATGCATTGTATTAGCAAACTGAGACACAGATCTTCCTGCACATTAAGCCATTTAGTTTAGCAAAGACATTGATCAGTCTGTACATTAGCCCATTCTGATCAGCAAATGGTCGTCAACATTATTTTGTTAGATTGATCAAGATTGATAATGAAATGTTTTCTGCGGTCATTCCCTTCCAGAAGGGCGGTTGTCAGTTTCTGTTGAAAGAAAGTGCATTGCACTGATTAATGGCTTACGTATAAACTTGTCATTATATAGCTAATTGACCAGCTGATATGACCAAAAAAATGAAATAACCCCTTAGACAGAAATCCCTTTAACCTGAAATGGACCTGTTCAAGATTCTGTTTATCAGTTATGAGCTAACAACTGATTTTTGTTGTACGTTAAACTAACAGAGGCAGGGATTTTCTTTCATAGAGACTGATCATGAAATATTTTCGGTGGCCATGCATTCTCCCGCTTCCGCTGATTTAAGAAAGCAGATGCCAGTTACTGGTGAAAGAATGAATGTTGTGTTAGTAGTGAACACTTCTAAAGAAGGACTTACACCTGCTCAGGAAGTGTGTGGTTAGGGTAAATGTTCAGCTCAACATGACCTAAATGGTGTTTTCTGAACCTTTAAACGCCAAAGGAAACTAAACACTGGTATAAGGTACATGTACTTCATGTGACTCGTTACTGAATTCAGCTGTAGCTGTGGACAAAATTTATATAGAAAAAAAATTGAACCAGCCTTTTAAGTGATTCTGTTAAGCCTCGGTCCCACAGATGCAACTGCTTTGTGACTGATTTCATTTGTGATTGACTAGGGACCTCTGTTACAATTTGCAAGTACTGGTTCTCTACAAATGTAATCGCTGACCAGTCGGCATACAATCCGCGATAAATTTTGCATGCAGTCAGTGATTGATCGGCGACCTATCGCCATAGGATTGACGACTGGTTTGCAGTTAGTTTAGCGTGATCAGTGACCAGTCAGCGACTGATCGGCAACCCTTCTGAGACTGGTTGCAACCAAACGGACTGATCATAGACTGGCTGGCGACCCTTCTGAGATCAAAAAATGATGCCTGGATGTGAAAACAGCTTTTTGTTGTAATTTGTGCTGCAAACTTTCAGCGATCTCTTGGCACACGCTTGAAACCTCCTTGCAACCTGTCGGCTACTACTGTAGTTGGTGCCTAGTCTTGATCGGTCGCGGATCAGTATGTGATCAGTCACCGATCAACTGCCGAGCAGTCGCTGACTGGTAGATCACAGCAAGGTTGCTAGATTTGAAAGCCAAAGTGTTGATGAAAGCTATCGGCGACTGATCGGTGACAGGTCAGCGACTTATTGGCGACTTCCAGAAAACCATTGCAACCAGACTGTGATCAGAGTCAGTCGCGGCTAGTCTTTTTTGCATGTTCAAAAGACTGGCTGCAACTAATTATGTTCAGTGAACTATTCAGCGACTTTGTTGCAACCATTATAAAACCTCACCCCTACTTCTGCAACCTCTCTGCAGTTGTCATTTGTTTTTAGGCACGGAGGGACCGATCCTTTAGACATGAATTTAATCGTAGTTCAGCCAGTTACTTTTAGGTTAACCATAGTGATCCTAAGTATTGGGTCAGACAGGCCTAACCAAACAGTGTAGACCCAGATCAGACTGCTCCTGAAGGTGCAGTCTGACCTGGGTCTGCTCTGTTTCAGGAGCAGTCTGATCTAGGTCTTCACTGTTAGCCATTCCATCTGTACTTTTTGAAATCCTTCCTGTATTGTGAAACAGATTTAAATTTAAGGCGAATTTACTGCAAAACCTCAAGGTGTCTGAATGTTTAGGATTTTTATGGTAATTGATTAGCCATTTGCTTTCCTGTGCAGATTGTTTCCTTTACCGTATGATAAAACATGCATTCTTTTCATGTCTCCTAAATGATTGTTTCTATTGAAAATTTATAATCATTTTCTTATTTATACTTCAAACATAGGTTTTGGGTGCTCGTTAGAACCGCCTCATTGAGGCCGTTCTTACGAGTACCCCTGTAAACCCCAGCTTTCTCTATATAGAGTGGGGTTTAGAGGGAGGTTCAGTACACAGACTGCTGAGTGGAGGCAGGGAAAAATGGTCCTGAACTTGCACTTCATCTGTTTAATTGAAACAGTTCAGCATAAGAAAGCACTTTGACGAGCACAGTTTGCCCTTGTCGGAAAAGCATATGATAAATGGGTGTAGCTTGTGCAGGCTTTAACTTTGTTGGTCAATGATAATTACATGGAAGAAAGCAGTGAAGGACTGCAGTATTGTTATTCAGGCACTTTGCGAAGAAAAATGCGGAGATCATGTATTACCCCCTATCCCTCTGTCCGTCTGGATGTCAATTCAGCAGGCTGTCCATCTGTAATGTCCCACCATTGCACCTAGACCATTTAAGCTAGAATCTCGAAACTTTCACAGGTAAAAGCCCTATGGCTGAGGACTACAGGAACATTATGACCCAACACTGCCTGAGGAGTCAAAATTCATTTTGTTCAAACATAGTCATATTGCATATCAAATCGAAGGTAATGAAGAGTAGAATGCAGTGGTGCTAAAATTTTGCCCCATGGGCATGACTGGGGGTCACCAGAGGCCAAAAAGTAGGAATTGGGATCATTTTTTCGATTGTCACACAACTCCTCTAGGCTTTTTGAGCTAGTATCTTGAAACTGTCACAACCTTTAAAAATGCTTTTGTGTTTTTCACCAAAAAATATCAAGCCTTGCTTTCTCTGAAAAATGAACAACCAAAAAAAAAAAAAAAAAAAAAAACAATGTCATCTGCTTTGCAATTTTGCCTGGTGCTATAAGTTAAGTTTTTATATATTATTCATTGCAGGAAGAAGTTACATCGGTATGCAGGGTCAGATAACCATCACCATGGCTACCACCACACCCACAACTTTGTTGCTAAGCGCTACATGGAGTCTGTTGATAGGGAGGTGTATTTCCAGGATGTGAAGTTACAGATGGATGCTAAACTCTGGGGTGAGGAGTACAGCAGACACAACCCTCCAAAAAAGGTATTGTATAGAGAAAGGGAATGAAACAAGAGGGTGCTGGTTTGTTTGGTCCTAGACCATCTGCTTTGGACTGTGACTAGTGGTGTGTCTGGTGGATCAACTGATTTTTGTTCGCCTGTTAGAAAAATGTGATATTTTATGTTACTGGGTCTGGCTCCCCTCCGTCTGCTTGCCGATCCATCTGTCAATCTGCAAACTTCTTAATTTCCAGATAACTCCTCCTACAGTTCACATCCAATCAAGCTTAAACTTTATCTATATTTTGACTATGATGTAGAGCAAGGCATATTATTTCGAGGTTAAAAGTCAATCTAATATTAGCAGAGTTATGCCCGTTTGAAAATTTCTGTAAAATCTTTGTTTCCTGATAACTTCTATAGTTTACATAGTCAAGTTGAAACTGGGTAGTTACACCGTGATAATGAGCAGCCCATATTGTTTCAGGGTTACAGGACACCCAATATTAACCAAGTTAGCCTGTAAGCTTTTCCTTTCTGGCTAAGTCCTCCTGCACTTTACATCCGATCAAGCTGAAACTTTATTTAAAGTCAGACCATGATGTGAAGTAGTGCATTTTGTTAGAGGTTACAGACCAGCAAAAATTAGTTAATTATGTCTCTTTGAAAACTTTTGTTACTTTTTGCTTTCCAGCTAACTTCTCATGTAGGTTACATCTAATCAAGAAGATGTGGATGTGTGCATATTATTTTGAGGCTACAGTCCACCAAAAATTAGCAGAGTTATGCCCCTTTTGGAATTTGTTGTAAATTTTTCATTTTCGGCTTACACCTCCTACAGTTTATGTCTAATCAAAGTGAAACTTAGTAAAAACATGTAGTAGCTAAAATGTATAGTAACAGCTTGATATGAATCAGCACAGTCATCTTGTTTTGAACTCACAGTCCACCAAATATTAAAGAGTTATGTCCCTTTGAAAATTTCTGTAAATTTTTCATTTTCAGCCCACTGTTTGTGTAGTTTATATCTAATCAAGGAAAGTTACATAATGATATGGCAAGGGGCATGTTTTGAGGTTACAGTCCACCAAATATTAGCAGAATTATGCCTCTTTGAAAAATTATGTAAAGTTTTTGTATCTGGCTAACTCTTCCGACAGTTTACATCCAATCAAGCTGAAACTTAGTTAGACAATGATTGTTTTGAGGAGCCCATGTTGTTTCGAGGTTAACTTGTACAAAAGTCAGTATGCGTCTTACATCTTATAATGATGCCCCACTTACAGAGCTCTTATTGGCAGTCTATTTTGGGGTTTGGTTTCTCTGAATTGAAAAATATCTCTAGTCCAGAACAGTATTTGATTGGATCAATTCTAAAAAGTGTTGAAGATTTTAATTCTGGAACAGATGCCAATCTATTTTGTTTCTCATTTTCAGAGAAAATAAGGCTTGACATTACATGTGAATCATCTGCCCAGCAGATGATTCACGGGCAGATGATTCACATGTAATGTCAAGCCCTATTACAACATACAATTCACATTGTAATGTCAAGCCTTATTTTATGCTTTGAAAATGCTTTCTGCTCAGCTAGTTGCACTCAAGGGTACAATTTTTATGATACATAAGTGAGGGCCACAATCAGTGGACCAGCTGAAAATAGTGTCTGACCAGTAGATGTTCTATGGAGCGCTGTGGTGCAGTGGAAAAGCATCGGATTTGAGATCGAGAGGTACCCGGTTCGATCCTCGCAAGCGCCACGTGTTGTTTCCTTGAGCAAGAAACTTTATCCACATTGCTTAGTACTGGATCCTACCCAGGAAAAGAGGGCCACATGGAAGATTAGTGTCACCAATTTGCATGACATGTCAAGTCCTGTTTTCTCATAAAAATAAAAATATTTCAAAATGTGATCTGTTGAAAAAAAAAATCCAGCATGCAAAGTGTTAAAACACCAAAGAAAATTATAGAGCAGATGAGTGTATCTTTTCTTTTTTCAGATCAAATAAGGCATGGCATAGTAGGTTTCATCTGCTTAGGCCCAAAAAAATAAATGTCTTGTTTCCGGAAACATTAAAATAAATTTCTGGGTAGGTAGGTAGACAAACTTTTTTTGTGGGGGGGGGGGGGGGGGGGGACTTTTTTGTATGGGAAAAGCATAAATTCTTTGAAAAACACCCTTAAAATCAAAGAAAAATTCTCAGAGGTCTCTAAAAAGTTTGGGTAGGCCCAAAAAAAGTAGGGTCGGTAGGGTTTCCGGAAACAAGACATTTTTTTTGGCCTTAATTGATCTGTTGAAAACACAAAAAATATTTGCAAATCCTGTCTGCTAGTGATGATTGGTGCTTTAAGCATTAAAAGACCCTAAGGCATCTGATCAGGGTCTGCCTTGGAGTCTTCAGGATCTTAAAATTTGGACACATCTGGAGCCAAAGTTACATGACATTGTATTAACAGGTTGGCAAAAAGGGTAGATCCTGATAAAATGGCTTAATCTGGTTCTTTGCTGTTTGCATAGGTATATATGTTCCAGTCTACAGTCTGGAAGATTAACCCATTGTATGCTCGTGCACTCTTCCATTGCTGTATGTTGGACAAGTCCATTTGTCATTTTAGGGGCGTCAGGCAATTGTTTTTTCGTTTTTATTCTATTTTTGACTGAAAAATCTGTTAGCAAATAGTGCAGGCCCTGATCAGATACCACGTACTGCGGCATCTGATCTGGGCCTGCACTGTTTGCCAAGGTACCCCTTTAGGAATTTTCCGCATACAATGGGTTAATGTAATCCCACAAGAAATATTGGATTCACGTTGAAAATAGACCTGTCTGAGCTCTTACTCAGTGTCTTAACCAACCTATATAGCAGCAGTCCATTATGGGATGTCAGGTTCATTTGATTTTAGAAATTGACCTTCCTGCCAACAGTGAAGGCTCTCACCAAATACCACATTCTACAGCATCTGGGCTTGCACAAGTTTGCCAACGACCCGTTTTGGGGTTCCCCCCACATAAAATGGCATAATTGCATAGTTGCACTCTTATATGTGTAGTCTACATATAATTTAAACTGGCTGCTTAGCTTAAGAAGGCTAAGGTAAGACATAAGAGCGTTCACTGTTGCAAGAAATTGTCTATTGGGCAGACAAGTCACATACTGAGCAAACAATTCACATGTATTTCAGGCCTCATATTTTTCAGGCATATGCAGGATTTCAGGCTTTTAAGGCTTGATTGTTTCTTGACTTTTTCTAGATTTCAGGCTTTTTAGATTTTGTTCTTTCCTCCTATATTCTGTTTAAAATGACTATTGAACACTGTCTTATCCTCTGAATAAAATTTTTTTGCTACCCCCATTTCTGCCTATTCACTTATCAAAGTATTTGATATAATGTATTCAAGTCACAAACTGCATTACAAACAGTGTAGATCCTGATAAGATGGCTTCTTCAGAAGCCATCTGATCTGGATCTACAGTGTTTGCAAAGATAATGGTTGTCATATACAGCAGGATGGGGTTAAGGCTGCAAAATTGGGTCTTTCAGGCTTTGAAAAGCATGGTCAGTATGAGGCCTGGTATTTATGTGAAACCATTTTTCTCTGAAAAATACGAAACTTAGATTGTTGTCTGTGCCAGGACTTTCCTAGCACTTGAACAGTTAATGCCTTGAATGAGACAGCTCATTGTATTGACAGCACTCTGTAGGTGCATATAGGTGCAGAAATAAATCCAATGTAAACAAGTTTTATAGTTATGTAATGGCTAAACGAGCTAGCACCTAGTGAACAGCTAGAATTCAAATGCTTTTGGGGCCAGATGTATCACTGTTGTTCACCTGTGGTAAAATCTAATGTAGATTTTTGTTATCTTTTTGCCACAGTTTTTGGCCATAACTATTTTATGTCCGCGGTAGCGATAGTGGGGACATGTCTGGTTTGTTGGTTTGTTTGTTGATTGGTTGGACAACTTTAACATTGGTCATTACTTTTAGTACTGTTTGAGATAGAGCTTTCATATTTGACATGTAGCTTCCCAATTATACAAAAAAAAAACTTTGACCTGTGACCTTGACCTGTCACCTACTTTAAAGAAAAAAATAGCATTGCTCATAACTTTCTAACCATTTGAGATAAAGCCTTCATGTTTGGCATGTATGTCCCTTATGACAAGGGCTTCTCACTTCTACAAAAAATTTGACCTGTGACCTTGACCTTGACCTATGACCAACTTTGACAAAAAAATGACCTGGCCCGGGGACTGGTTCGTGTTTCACAAACACATATTGTTATTTTTAGCTCGCCTGTACGAAGTACATGGGAAGCTATTGTTGTCACCTCGGATGGCGTGCGTGTGCCGGTGCTCGTGCGCGTGCACTTTAAAGTTTTTCAAATGCTTATATCTCAAAAGTCACTCATCACAGAGCACTCATATTTGGAACTTTAGTACCTGGGAGGGTCTTCTGATGTTCAAAGAGAACAGACCCCTGATATCTTGCCCCGGGGTGGGGCTTGGGGTCAAAATCTAGAACACCTATGTAATACTTTGTTAAAGTTTTTGAAATGCTTATATCTCAGCAGTCACGCATCACAAAGCATTCATATTTACAACTTGGATACCTGGGAGTGTCTTCTGAGATTCCAAGACAACACACCCCTGGGTTCATGCCTGGGAGTGGGGATGGGGTGGGGCTTGGGGTCAAATACTAGGACAACTTTGTAATTTGTTGTATACCTTTCCCTTATTCTAACAAGTTATAGACAGAATTGGTTATGCATCAGCCAACCAAGTGACATTGGTTCAAGTGTAAAAGGGTGAAGGTCATGGTGACCTATATTTCATGGTCCAGTGATTTTGCCTTTTATCTTGAAGACTATTTGTTGGAGAAATGTCATACCTTGGATATTAGTTCCATGTGACCCCATGATTGACCTCAAAATATATCTAGGTCACTGTGACCTATATTTCATGGTTCAGTGATTTTGACTATTATCTCGAATACTATTTGATGGAGAGATGTCATACCTGGATTATTAGTTCCATGTGACCCGATAATTGACAGCAAAATATATCTAGGTCAGTGTGACCTATATTTCATGGCTCATCGATTTTGCCTATTATCTCGAATACTATTTGATGCAGAAATGTCATACCTGGATTATAAGTTCCATGTGACCCGATAATTGACCCCAAAATATAACTAGGTCAGTGTGACCTATATTTCATGGTTCAGTAATTTTGTCTTTTATCTCGAATACTTTTTGATGGAGAAATGTCATACCTGGGTGATTAGTTCCATGTGACCCCATGATTGACCTCAAAATATAGCTAGGTCAGTGTGACCTATATTTCATGGTTCAGTGATTTTGCCTATTATCTTGAATATTATTTGATGGAGAAATGTCATACCTGGGTTATTAGTCCCATGTGACCCCATGTTTGACCTCAAAATATGTCTAGGTCACTGTGACCTATATTTCATGGTTCAGTGATTTTGTCTATTATCTTGAATACTATTTGATGAAGAAATGTTACACCTGGATTATTTATTCAATGTGACCTAATTATTGACCACAAACTAAATCCAGGCCATTGTGACCTATATTTCATGGTTCAGTGATTTTCCCTATTATCTTTATTACTATTTGATGGAGAAATGTCATACCTGGGCTATTAGTTCCATGTGACCCCATGATTTACCTCAAAATATATCTAGGTCACTGTGACCTATATTTCATGATTCAGTGATTTACCTATTATCTTGAATACTTCTTCATGAAGAAACATCATGCCTGGATTATTTATCTCATGTGACCCCATGAGTGACCTCGAAATTATATCTTGGTCAGTGTGACCTAAATTTCATGATTCAGTGACTCTGCCAAATTGAATACTATTTTTTTTAGAAACTTCAGTTCTGTATTATAAGTTCCATGTGACCAGATGATTGACATAGAAATATATCTAGGTCAGTGTGACCTATTTACATGGTTCTTTGATTTTGCCTTATAATTCATACGCATTGTGATTCTGAAATGTAATATCTGGCATATATGTTCCGTGTGACCTGATCACTGACCTCAAAATGTATCTAGGTGTGTGTGACCTATATTTCATGGTTCATTAATTTTACATTATATCTTGAAGGGGCGAAACAGGCAAGCTATGCTGTCTGGGGACAGCTCTTGTTTATTTTTGATCATCGCACCTGGTGAGAAAGTTGTAGAGGAGAAGCTCCACCAATTTCTCATTAAGGAGACAGCCGCCAAAAGTGTTTGTTTGTTTGTTTGATTTGAGGTTTAACATCCCCGTCAACAGTGTAAAGGTCATTTTGGAGACGTTGCTTCCAATTTTGTGGGACTTTGACCCGACATTGAGATGAAATAACATCTCAAGCCCTGTCGCCCAATGAAACCAATAGGGTTTATAAGTATGGATGGACCGACTCACACCGCTTTGCCTGGGCAGGCTTTGATCCTCTAAGCGGTTTACCAGTACTTGTGTGCGGGTCGGTTTCAGCTCTGCGTGGAAGCATCATGCAGCCCACCTATTTCTTCAAGCCCCGATGGACGGGGGCCTCCGCCAAAAGTGTATACTTTCTGCACTTATCGATGGACTTTTAACAATACTGAATTTTTCAATAAAAACAATTCTGTGACTCACACTACCGAACTGTTAACAAATGACTGGCAATATCTATATATGGATAAATCCCATGCAGCCAATGAAGTGTCCACCTCAAGGGACGTACAAATCATTAGAGTCACAAACAAAAAGTATGTGGTTTTAGTCTGCAAACCATTTGTGAAGACAATACATATCATATGACTATCAATATTGTAAAAATATTTAAAATACTATCCTAGTCATTTTGACTTTCTGTTTCACTCACTAATGTAAGTTATCACCGAAAAATGTGGCAATAAAGATAAATCCACTGCATGAGGGAAAACCCTAAAGGTGTACCTTGGCATACAGTGCAGGCCCAGATCAGACGCACATTCTCAGAATGCAGCATCTGATCAGGGCCTACACTATTCACTTTGTTTGTTTGTATTGGAGTTTAACGGCCAAGTCAACGCTATTTTAGGTCATTTTTGAGCGGGTCAGTTTACCTATCCAAACTTTTCCTGGGCATGCTTATTTGAAGTGGTTAACCAGTACAGTTCACATTCCTTCGCCAGAAACTGACAACTGCCCTTCTTGAATCAGCGGAAGAGAGAGAATGACCATAGAAAAGATTTTACAATCCATCTCTACGAAAGAATGTTGCCGACCCCAGCTGGTATCGAACCCGCGTCCTCCTGATCACCAGTCAGACTCATATCTGACTGAGCTACCGAGGCTGGCGCACTATTTTCTAGCAGAATTTTGTGTCAAAAATTAAAGAATAAAACGGGAAAAATAGGCCTGACACCAATTATATGACAAATGGACTTGTCCAATATAGCAGTGGAAGGGTCCACTAATATACAGTGGGTTAAAAATCGACTTTTTAAGATCTGTGCATCTGCCCATCCATCATGTCTGAGCCTTTGCTATTTATTGCTGTTTGGATAGTCCAAAGGCTGTCAGAGGCTCATTCAAACATCAGAGTGTACATACTTAAAGGCTGATTGCAGTCTTTGCCCTCACATCAGTCTTTTTTGTTTTCTCATGTGACTGCTCATTTGTTTTGGGGCTTAGGTCAGACAGCACAGGTGTATTTACAGTCTGTGCTAGTCATCACCTTTCTAAGTTGTACTTAATGCCCACAATTTACATAAGCAAATGCAGGCACAGACACTCATGAAATAACCTATCTTGTACTGAAAACCCAAAAATGTGTAATTGGCAAACAGTGCAGGCCCAGATCAGAACATGGCATCTGATCAGGTCCTACACTATTTGCAAAAAATTCAGCCATTTTCCAAATAGATTGTGAAAAAAACACACACAAAAAACCGGACACACCTAAATTTTGAAATTGACACCTGCTATATATAAGGAGAAAGATTCCAATTAGTTCAAAAAGGGTTTACCCTTTTTATTATGCCCCTGGTGGAAGGGGCATATAGTGTTGCCCCTGTCCGTCCATCGATTTGGTGTCCAATCCTTAAACACAGTCAATAACTTAATTTCTCGATGGATTTTGAAATTATTTTGCAGAAATGTTAGCAATCATGAGAAGATGTGTAATGCGAAAAACCAGGTCCATACCTCCAAGGTCAAGGTCATACTTGGAGGTCAAATGTCAAAAAAGGGCCCGGAACTTAAAACACAGTTAATAAATTTCTTATTTCTGAATAGATTTTGAAATGACTTGGCAGAAATGTTCACCATCATGAGACGATGTGTAGCGGGCAAAACCTTGGTCCGTACCTCCAAGATTATTTCAGCAGCTGAAGGTGCTGAGGATTGTGTAGCTAAGTTTACCTATTTAGTGAGAGCTAGGGACTAACTTCCCATCATGAATGTCATTTGACGTGCCACCAGTAACAATTCAGGGGCCTCTTTCAAAAAAGGTCGTACGACTGATTTTCATCGTATCGTGGTCGTACGAGAATCGTACGACCAAAAATGACTTTCAAGAAAAAAATCCGGTTTCAAAAGTTTCAAAAAAGTTATCGTATCGTGTCATTTACGATGAAATCCACGATCACTTTAGACCACTCGTAGAATTTACGATTTTGCCGCTGTAGAATACAAATATTCACAAATTCAATTTTCAATATTCGCGCAATTATTAACATTTATTCAACAATATTCGTACCGATTTTCTTAGTAAAATATTAAGTTTTACTCTAGATATATTAAAAACAATAGACCTACCACCATTTTCAAGCATGTATCTGCTCAACGAGAATCGTACGATTTTCGTAGGGCGGAAACATGAATCGTAAGAGAGGGAATCAGTTGTTTTTTTTTTCCTCTTAACACAAAGGCATTGTGTGTTCCTAACATTCTGAAATAATGGCCGCTGTTCTTGTTGCAAGGCGAATGAATTATATTGCTCAAGAAAGTGTCTTTAAGGATACACTCAACCCAATCAATCGTTTAAGTGCCGATGAATTGATCTTGAGGTACAGATTAAGCAGAGTGTATTTTAGATCTGATAGAGATAATAACAGATGGGCTGCAACACCCCACCAGCAGAGGACATGCAGTTTCACCAATTATACAACTAACAACTGCTCTACGCTTCTCTGACACTGGCTGCTTCCAACGAGACGTTACAGATATGCATGGTATTTCAATATCCTCTGTATTTCAAGTGTTTCACAGGCTACAGCCATGAAAGTGAAAGATAATATAACTTTCCCAACTGATCCGAAGTAAAAGCAATACAGGCCGAGAGTACATTGCAGATCTTCTAACAGTAGAGCTACAACAAAAGCAGGTGAGCTACAACACTCCACCAAAAGAGGGCATGCAATCTCGCCAATTATACAGCTTACAACTGCTCTACGCTTCTATGCCACTGGCTGCTTCGAAAGAGAAGCTGCAGATTTGCATTGCATTTTATTATCCTCTGTTTCAATGTGTTTTTCAAGTGTGTCGCAAGCTATAGCCATAAAAGTGAGAGATATTTGAAATGGATGACATAAAGCCATGGTTATTAATCCCAGTAACCGCTGCAGGAACAAGACCTCAACAGCGGTATAGTTTATCAACGGCCTCTGAGATTTCAATGTTCAAGCGTGGCAAGACTATTCCATGTTTTAGGGGAAGACAGGTTTCGGATTTCTTTTTTTCACAGGATTTTAAAATTATAAATAAGTTCTTTGATAATGTCATTATGTAGAAGTCGTTGGCAAGTGGCTAGTATGGTGCAGTACGAATCTCAGTAAAACTAGATCTGCCAATGAAAAATCCCAACTGAAGGCGACTTACCTAAAACACACACTAGTCCAAAATTAAAAGTGCAGTCACGTCTCACTGCGTTTTGAAAGACTATACAATTCTTGTCATCGGCGTGCACGCTGTGTTGTGAAAATATTAGGTGAGATGTGGATGTCACGCTTCAGATGTGACGACAAAATTTGGGGAAGTTTTCAGTATTCACTGCGGAAAAGCATTTTGATCACAGTTGCCACTGCGTGTCTCCATTAGATGTGGATTCGAATTAAGTTTTTGGATGTGAACATGGATGATAATGATAGCGATGGCGATAATGATAACAGTAATTAGTAATTAAACTAGCAAAGCTGTGAGACAACAAGTGATAGACAATAAGTTTAAATAAAAACATACTTAAACGATCTATTGGGTTTAGTCTATCCTTAAAGACTCTTTCTCGAGTCTACGTTGTGCTGACGCGTCGAAAAACACGAATCAATCAATAATAAATACTATTTAGATGCTTAAATTTCAGGAATAAAGCGATAATTGCTCAAACTAAATTGAAATTACCAGCCTGTTCGGGTTTCTCAAATTCTTGAAAATGAAAAAGTAAGAAGTAATAAGTTGTGCAAAACTAATGACATCGTAAGCTAAAATGGCAAGGGTCTTCGGCCATCGGGAATTGGAGAAATAGAATGGGCTACATGGCGATTCCACGCAGAGCTGAAACGGGTCGCACACGAGTACTGGTAAACCGCTAAGAAGACCTAAGCCTGCCCAGGCAAAGCGGTGCGATTTGGACTGTCCATGCTTATAAACACTATTGGTTTAATTGGGTGACAGGTCTTGAGATGTCATTTCATATCAATGTCGGGTAAAAGTCCCACAGAATTGGAAGCAACGTCTCCAAAATGACCTCTCTAGTGTTGACGGGGACGTTAAACCTCAAATCAAACAAACGACATTGTTTACGATCGATCGTAGGACTAAAATCTACAACTTATCCTAAGAGAATCGTACGATTTTTTTGTGAAAGCCTCGTACGAGAATCGTAAGAAAATCGTAAGATCGTGGTACGATAATCGTACGAAGGATCGTACGATTTGTTTCTTTGAAAGAGGCCCCTGATTCTGATTCAAGGTCGCACTTAGAGGTCAGAGGTAAAAAAAAGGGTCCGAAACTTCAAACACAGTCAATAACTTATTTATTTCTTGATGGATTTTGAAATTACTTGGAAGAAATGTTAACCATCATGAGACAATGTGTCAAGCACAAAACTCAGGTCCATATCCCCAAGGTCAATGTCAAAAAAAGGTCTGAAACTTAAAACGGTCAATGACTTATTTATTTCTGTATGGATTTTAAAATTACTTTGCAGAAATGTTCACCATCATGAGACAATGTGTCATGCACAAAACCCAGGTCCATACCTCCAAGGTCAAGGTCATACTTATAGGTCAAAAGTCAAAAAAGGGTCCAAAACACCGTCAGTAACTTTCTATGGACTGATACACACATTGACACATTTTCAGGCGGGGGTATCCGTGTCCTGTGGACACATTTATAGTCCTGAATAAAGTCTCCCACTTAATATATTGGAAAGACTCCTTTTGCAATATTTGTACGTTAGATTGAGTTATTTTTGGAAATATATAATTAAAAAATGGATTGGTATATCAGTCATCACAGAAACACAGGGGCTTATCCTTTCTGTTTTAACTTACAGCAAGGTGCTTAGTTTTTCATTTGCTTGCCAAAGCAGGTCTTGAAGCATGATTCAAACATAGTAACAATTCAACAATATAATATCTTAAAGAAATAAATGCAATAACAAAAAGAAGCCTCCATGATGTTGAGAGTAAGCCTCGTGCCTCATAAACCAGGGGTCATGGGTTGAATTCCGGGCTTCTCCAGACTTTCAAATGAGTCTTTAAACGGAGGTCCAATCTCCACATGACATTAGTTGGTGGTGGGATGTAAAACTCAAACACACACAACAACAAGAATAAAAACATTTGTTTTTGCTTACAAGATGGTATGCAGATATACTTAGGGAATGGACACCATAATGATCCTAAGTATTGGCACAGATAGGCCTGAGCAAACAGTGCAGACCCAGAACAAACTGCTCCTTTAGGAGCAGTCTGATCAGGGTCTGCACTGTTTGCCATTCCATCTGCACCTTTTGGACTTCTTGCTGGATCGTTAAACATCCTGAAACAAATTGGTTAAAATTTTAAGGAGAGTTACAGCAAGTCCTAAATGCCTTCAGATTTTTACAGAACTTGAAATATAAAGTTTCAAAGTTTTATTAAGAAAACAGGAAAGCCCTGAGGGACATACTAACGTGAAAGAAGGAAACTAGATTAATGCAAAGAAACAATGAGACAAGGAAAAACATACAATAACATGTATCACGACCTCCCCATAACACGGCTCATTAAAGATGGAGAATATATTTGCCACCACTGTTTTTTTACAGGGGGGCTAACTTTGACTTCCTGCGTGCTATAATGTGAACTGAAATCCTCTTGAAAAGCTGGTCTCTTTCCTCTAAAAATTTACCATTTATTGATAAGGGATAATATTTTTACACAGTTGTTTTCCCTTGTAGAAAGCCATTCCACCTTAACTTCAAAGCTCCTATTACAACTTTGCAAACAGCATTCTTTTCTCCAGAGAACGAAAGGCTTGACATTTTATGTGAAGTGTCAGATTTTCTCAGGGACATAAAAGAAAAAAGACTGTCACCTGCTTGGCAAATTTGCTTAGTGATTTACCTAATTAACCTTGTATACTAGTGGACTCTTCCATTGCTATATGTTGGACAAGTCCATTTGTCATATAGGGGGTGTCAGGCCTATTTGTTATTCATTATGTCCCCGGTAGCGATAGCGGGGACATATTGTTTTTGCCCTGTCTGTTTGTTTGTTGGTTTGTACGTGGACAACTTTAACGTTGGCCATAACTTTTGAACCGTTTGAGATAGAGCTTTCATATTTGGCCTGAAGGTTCCTTGTGACAAGACCTTCACATTCATGCAAAAAAATTTGACCTGTGACCTTGACCTTGACCTTTGACCTACTTAAAAGAAAAAAATAACATTGTTCATAACTTTTGAACCACATGAGATACAGCCTTCATATTTAGCATGTATGTTCCTTGTGGCAAAAGCTTTACATTCATGCAAAAAATTTTGACCTGTGACCTTGACCTTTGACCTACTTAAAAAAAAAAAAAAACATTTTGGTCATAACTTTTGAACCGTTTGAGATAGAGCCTTCATATTTTGCATGTAGCTTCCTTGTGACAAGAGCTTTACATTCACACAAAAAATTTTGACCCGTGACCTTAACCTTGACCTTTGACCTATATAAAAGTAAAAGTTAACATTGGTCATAACTTTTGAACCGTTTGAGATACAGCCTTCATATTTAGCATGTATGTTCCTTGTGACAAAAGCTTTACATTCATGTCAAAAATTTGACCTGTGACCTAAACCTTTGACCTACTTAAAATAAAAAATAACATTTTGGTCATACTTTTCAATGGGTTGAGATAAGAGCCTTCATATTTTGCATGTAGGTTCCTTGTGACAAGAGCTTTACATTCACACAAAACATTTTGACCTGTGACCTTGACCTTTGACCTACATAAAAGAAAAATTTAACATTGGTCATAACTTTTGAACCGTTTGAGATACAGCCTTCATATTTAGCATGTAGGTTCCTTGTGACAAACGCTTTACATTCATGCAAAATTTTGACCTGTGACCTTGACCTTTGACCTACTTAAAAAATAAACATTTTTTGGTCATAACTTTCGAACCCTTTGGGATAGAGCTTTCATATTTGGCATGTAAGTTCCCTGTGATTAGAGCTTTTCATACATGCAAAATGTTTGGACTGTGACCTTGACTTTTGACCCACTTAAAAGAAAAAAATAAAACTGTTCATAACTTTTGAACCGTTTAAGATAGAGCCTTAATATTTGGCACGTGGGTTCCTTGTGACAATAGCTTTACATTCTTGCAAATTTTTTTGACATGTGACCTTGACCTAGTTTAAAGAAAAAATTATTGTTCATAACTTTTGAACCATTTAAGATAGAGCTTTCATATTTGGCATGTAAGTTTCTTGTGTCAAGGGCTTCCCACACAAACAAAAACCTTGAACTGTGAGCAACTTTGAATAAAAAAATGACCATGCCCGGGGACATGTTCGTGTTTCACAAACACATCTTGTTTTTATTCTGTTTTTGATGGAAAATTCTGTAAGCAAATAGTGCAGGCCCTGATCAGATGTCACGTTCTGCGGTGTCTTATCTGGGCCTGCACTGTTTGCCAAGGAACTCCTTTAGGGGTTTCCCACATGCTAAAAATAACTCAATTGAAAAATAGAATATTGCTTTATATAACATGTATAAGGCAGATGTTTCTATTGTACAAAATCAGTGAAAAAATTTCTATTGTGTTTCAGGTGGACATCTTCCAAATGTATATTCTGGAGTTCAAGAATCGCAATGGTTGTCCGCTGTATCACTGTGAACACTACATGCAAGGGAACTACATCAAGTATAACTCTAACTCAGGCTTTGTGGACAAGTGTCTCAGAAATACACCCCAGGTAGGAGACTGCTATGAGAGTTTTATGAGTGAAGATAGGTCTTAAAAGTTGGGCTAAAGGGGTTTTGTTTGTTTGTTTGATTTGAGGTTTAACGTCTCCGTCAACACTGTAAAGGTCATTTTGGAGACGTTGCTTCCAATTTTGTGGGACTTTTACCCGACATTGAGATGAAATGACATCTCGAGCCCTGTCGCCCAATGAAACCAATAGGATTTATAAGCATGGGCGGTCCGAATCGCACCGCTTTGCCTGGGTTGGCTTAGAGTGGTTTACCAGTTGTCGTGTGCGGTCGGTTTCAGCTCTGCGTGGAAGCATCATGCTGCCCATCTATTTCTTCAAGCCCCGATGCGCAGGAGCCGGGGCTAAAGGGGTTAAAATAGTCATAATTCATTCTATTTGCAGTTATCGCTGTGTTCCATTGCTATATGTAAGACAAGCCCGTTTGGCATATATGGGATGGGGTGTCTGGCCTATTTTTTTATGCCCCCGGAATTAAGATTCGGGGGGCATATAGTTTTTGGTCTGTCTGTTTGTTTGTCCGTTTGTTTGTCTGTCTACAAAAACCTTAACATTGGGCATAACTTTTGAATGGTATTAGATAGAGCTTTCATATTTCACATGTGTATACCTTATCACAAGACCTTTCCAGTGGTACCATAATTTTTTTATCTCATGGCCTTGACCGTTGACCTACTTTTTTCAAAATTTTAACATTGGCAACATTTGGCATAACTTGTGAATGGTGCTGTCTGGGGGCATCAGTGTTTAACAAACACATCTTGTTCGTTTTTATTCCTTTTTTGACAGAAAATTCTGTTAGCAAATAGTGCAGGCCCTGGTCAGACGCCACGTTCTGCCTGCACTGTTTGCCAAGGTACCCCTTTAGGGGATTCCCATATACAATGGGTTAAGAGGATATTCCCTTTTTCTTGTTAGAAACATACGTTAATAAAAGAAGTACGGACAACATACTCTTATCGGTACTTGTTAGAATTGCCTCAATGAAGCGATTCGAAAAAGTTTGAATGTAGAAATAAGACACATCAGGTGAACTAATCCATGAAATGAAGACCTCCCTATACCCCACTTTTTTATAGAGAAAACCGGGGTTTACGGGGGTATACATTATTTTTCTTATTTTTACTCCAAGACATAGGTTGTGGGTACTCTTTAGAACCGCCTCAATGAGGCGGTTCTAACGAGCACACACAACCTATGTTTGCAGTATTTATAAGAAAAATATCAGGAATTTTCATCAGAAAAGTAGCCATTTTGGAGATGAGAAATATGCAGTATGTCGCACGGGTGTGTTATCGTAATGAAGTGATGATCCTCATTGCTCCTCCTTACATTGAATCTTGAATTATTTTGTTGGAATTACAGTACACTAAATAATTATTTCCTGTAAAAGTGGTCCCTGTTACAGAACCTTCAGATATTTTTCTACATTTGCCTCATTGCACATAACAATAATTATTAATTGACTATCCTGTATTGTTCGGAGGTCATCCGTATTAACACTGGGGTCAAATATCAATAATCATATTTTAATGGTGTCAATTAATAAAATTGTCAAATAATCAAGTAATTTCGTTTTGTCCCAGTTTCAGGTCCTCGGTTAGCTGTATTGGCATCGGCCTTCGGCCTCGGGCCAATACAGCAGACCTCGGACCTGTAACCTGTAAATTACTTGATGAATAACATTACATTATGTTCTACCTCAAATCAAACAAACAAATACATTATGTTATGGCTGATATCAATATTTATACATTGTTTGTCACAACTGTGAGTGACCTGAGAGATTACACAGATATTAAGTTGACCAGGTACTTGTGAAAAGGTCATACAAGACAGATGTTTTTGTTTGTAGTAGTACCCTCCTTGCATTTGAGCCAGCACACGACAAAACCTACAATAAGACATGTGCGCCCACTGAAGACTCAGATCAGCCTTTGGTATCCGCGCATTTATCTGGAGATATGTAACACATTGAGCAGGCTGATCTGAGTCTTTATTGGGCGCACATGTCTTATTGTAGGTTTTGTCATGGGCTGGCTCATTTGTAAGTATAGTCACCAGTTCACAAGGTCATTGTATGTTTAGTCAAGTAAACAACAAGCTATGTCAAGTACAAGAGGTTTTGTATTATTAACTCTTAAAATGTCAATAATCAACATGAAATATCAGACCTTGTTTCTCAAAAGTACAAAGAAAAAAAAAGAGATGGCTGATACAGCTGATACACATGAAGTGTCAAGCTTGATGGGCTCTTATTCAGTATGAATTTTAACCCTTATCTTGCTGAATATTCATTTAAGCCATACCCATTTCTGCCTATCAACCAATCAAATTACTTGATGTAATTTATTGCTACAAATTCATAAACCAAATGCCAAACAGTGAAGATGCTGATCAGATGGCTTCTTCAGAAGCCATCTGATCTGGATCTACACTGTTTGCAAAGATAAGGGTTGTCGTGAACAGCATGATAAGGGTTAAAATAATGAGGGGTGCTTATAGGGACAGGCACAATATATCTGGAGTCGGTTTTCTAAAAATGCTTAAACAGCCACTCATCAGTGAGATCTGTTATAATTTCCATGAGTAAATTTAACTGCTACTAACAGTAAACCTGTCATAGCGGCAACCTCTATTAACCCTTTTTTGTACGAAATGGAATCTTCCTCCTTATATAGCAGTAGTCCATTTCAAAATTTAGAGCTATCATTCATTTCTTGAAAATGGCAAATGTATTAAACCTTGCAAGCACCTGTTTTAAGCAAGCTTATTTTTATTCCCCTGATGTTTGAAGAATGGTGGAAAGTGTATATAGTTAACCACGTCTGTCCATCCCTCCATCCATGTCTATGGCGTTAGCAACTTGCGTTTTAAGGGGAATGGGAACACCTTCAGGGGAGGCAACTCCTGCAAAAGTATTTTTGTCTCCCATGTCAATAGGGGAAAGAATTTGCTCCTGAGGAGCAAATTCTTTCCTTTAAGAGTAGAACCCTTTTTAAGTGGGACAGGGCTGATAGAAAAGCGAACAGGAAGTTCTTGAAGTTGTCTCCCTTTGAAAAATGGCGGAAAAATCTGCCAGGTGTTCCCATTCCCCCTAAGTTTTTCATCAGTGTCATAACTTGATTCACTTGTCAATTTCTGGCAAATTTATGTGCATTGTACTGGTTAACTGCTTATGTATAAGTCTGCCCATGTGCAGATAGGTAAACAGACTGGCTCGATATGAACTAAATAGTGTTGACTGGGCCATTAAACTCCAATACAAACAAAAAGAGTGTTAAGACTACCAGGCCAATGTGTACCTTGGGTAGATTTCTAGTCCTGCCTTAGGTGCTTGCTTAATACTTTGGCACATTTTTATGCCTCCGCCATTCGAATATTGGTGGAAGGGCATATAGTGTTGACCCTGTCCATCCATACGTCTGTTCATGCATGTGTGGATCCTTTATCAGTTAACATGGCCAATAACTTACTTGATTTTGAAATAACTTGAAATAACTTAGCAGAAATGTTAACCCTCATGAGACAATGTGTCATGCGCAAGATCCAGGCTGGTACCTCTAAGGTTAAGGTCATACTTAGAGGTCAAAGGTACTTTGGTGCGTCTGAAACTTAAACTTTCAGGTGGGTGTGGATGCATTTCTGGTTTGAATTTATTTTAATCTTTGTCCTAATGCACTACCTTTTTTCAAATAGTGTAGATACAGATCAGATGACTATCTCCTTGCTGGCTGGCGAAACAAACTTGTTAAAATTTTTGGAGAATTACAGCAAGTCCTCAAGGTGTTTTGAATTTTTAGAATTTTTACAGTAGTCTGAGAAATAAGCCACAACAATACAAAATTAGTCTTCTGATATGTGCATGCACAAAGTCATGACTGTGCACACTTAAAAAAAGAATACATGAAGCGGCCATTTTTATTTGATAAATGTAAACGATCACCTAAATTTAAGACAAATTCTGCTTTAAAAAGCTTATTTAGTAGGTTGCAGTTATTCTTGATTTGTGTTTTCTGAATACAGTGTCCTCTGGTCAGAGACCACCTTTGGGACTGTCTTTAAGACCACTTTTGAACAGTCCTAAATGTGGTCTTAATATAGGATTTTTACTGTAATTTCCTAATTTCAAGTGTACCAAGCACTGCTTTGATTTAAATTTTAGATTAAGAGGTGGCAGAAAAAATGTTTTATTCACTAAAACAGTAAGTTTAAGCAAAGTGTGATGCTAACGAATGTAGCTTATGCTGGCTTCTCTCTCTTCAGATATTGTAGCTAGGTGTTTGTGTCCTGACTTGCATGGTTAGTTCTCAGCTGTCAAAGTTCTTATGAGGAGAGGATTTTTAAGTGTTGAAAACTGAAGCTGTAATGCACTGGTCATTTGTAACCCCCCCCCCACCCCCCCCCACACACACACCTACGGGGATGGGTGGGGGATAGAGGGGCTGATGTGCGGGGTAGTTACCATCTATGTTCCCCCACAGTGCTGGGTTAATGCAGGGGTTTTGATATTATGCAAGCATACCCCAGTGGAATTAACTATTATAAACAGGGGGGCAATGACATTCAGGAGTTCCCCACAGTGCAGGGCTTCTAGCATCTAGCAGGGCTGTGAAAAGTCATTGTCCCAGCTATTCCCAGTAGGTGGGGGTGGGGCAGTGGTTACAAATGACTATTGCATAATACATGTACATACGATATTTGTTCTCAGCCCCCGCCCATCAGGGCTTGAAGAAATAGATGGGCTGCATGATGCTTCCACGCAGAGCTCAAACCGACCTGCACACGAGTACTGGTAAACCACTTAGGGGATCTAAGCCTGCCCAGGCAAAGCGGTGCGAGTCAGCCCGTCCATGCTAATAAACCCTATTGGTTTCATTGGATGGCAGGTCTTGAGATGTCATTTCATCTCAATGTCGGGTAGAAGTCCCACAAAATTGGAAGCAACATCTCCAAAATGACCTTTACAGTGTTGACGGGGACGTGAAACCTCTAATCAAACCAAACGATATTTGTTCTAAAATTTGAACAAATACAGTATAGTGCCTAAGGTTGTTTCCAAAAATAGCTGGATGAGTGGCAGAGAGTATAGACCTTTATGAGACGCTGCATTCCATGGCATCACATCTGGGTTTACACTGTTTGCTCAGGCCTGTCTGTCTGAATACATACGTAAATACAGTAATTTGCCAGTATCAAGTGAGGCTCTGTAATGTCAATTTAAGTAAGGTTAGTTATAGTACTAATCGTTGTCAATCTGTTTTCAGTCCTTCAGCCATTTCACATTTGAGCGTTCAGGGCATCAGTTGATCATAGTAGACATCCAGGGAGTTGGGGATCTATACACAGACCCACAGATTCACACCATTGACGGACTGGAGTATGGAGATGGGAACTTGGGAGGCAAGGGGATGGCTTTGTTCTTTCATTCCCATGAATGTAATGATATCTGTCGAAGTCTTGGACTGACAGAGTTTGACTTATCTTCCAATGAGCTGACAATACGGAGTAACAGAGCCAATATGCTGGTAAGATTGGAATTCCATACACACGCCTATACAAATAAATTTGTAAATTTTACCACCGAAACCTCAAAATTTTAAGATGAAAGATTTCAATATTTTTCTTATTTCTGCTCAAAACATAGGTTGTGGATGCTTGTTAGAATGGCCTCGACGATGCGTTTCTAACAAGTACCCACACTCTATGTTTTTGAGCAGAAATAAGAAAAATAGCTTATACCCCTGCAAACCCCAGTTATAGTATATAAAAGTGGGGTTTAAGGGAGTCAAATTTATATAGGCGTCTTTTCGTGATGAAACACTAAGTTGGGTCCTTTCAGCCAGTTGCCCCACTGATCCTAAAATTAATCCTTATCCTGCTGAACAAATATTGAAAACTGGTTAAATAACCTTTTGCATGCTCAACACAGCTGGCATGAAATTTGTAATGCTCATAAATGATAAATTTCAAAGTACTTTAAAAATTCGGACACCTTGAGGACTTGCTGTAACTCTCGTAAAATTTTAACAAATTTGATTCATGATCCAGCAAGAAGACAAAAAGGTGCATACGAAATGGCAAACAGTGTAGACCCTGATCAGACTGCTCCTTCAGGAGCAGTCTGATCAGGGTCTACTCTGTTTGCTTAGGCCTGTCTGTCCCATTACTTATTACGGTACTCTACCCTGATCAGCAGAGAACAGTAGTTGTCCTACTGACAAATTTTAAAATGCCAACAGTTTTAAAAATTAAGAGAGGATAAATGTCATACTCAAGTTGATATTTGTTGAACATGAAAAACTTTTTACAACAGCAGGTGTCCTGTTCATAAATTTAAAATGCCAACAACTGAAAGAAGTCTGCTAGCTTATTATTATAGACAGGAATGGTGGCATTTCATGTGTCAAGAAAGCTGGTGTGGGACAGGAAACAGATGAATGGCACATGGAGAGTGTTTCAGAAAGACATGAACTTTTGGTTTTGTTTTGAGTTTAACAGCCCAGCAACACTTTTATGGTCATGTTGAGTCACTGAGTTCACTTAACCACAGCCGGCCTCGGTAGCTCGGTCGGATGCACGTCTGACTGGTGATCAGGAGGACGCGGGTTTGATACTTGCCTGGGTAGGCAACATTCTTTCGTGGAGATTGGTCATGAAATCATTTCTACGGTCATTCTCTCCCTTCCGCTGATTCAAGAAGGGCAGTTGTCAGTTTCTGGCGAAAGAATGTGCACTGTACTGGTCAACCGCTTAGGTATAAGCTTGCCCAGGAAAAGTGTGGATAGGTAAAATGATGGGCTCAAAAATGACATAAAATAGTGTTGACTGGGCTGTTAAACTCCAATACAAACAAACAAACAAATCACTTAACCGCACTTTTTCTAGTTAGGCTCTGCATAAGCTATTAGCCAGTGCAGTGCACAATCTTTCTCAGAAACTGACAACTGCCCTTCTTGAATTGGCAAAGAAAGAATTACTATAGAAACTATTTCATGATCAATCTCCAGAAAAAATGTTACCTTGATAAATTAGAAATAGATC
Source organism: Lucinisca nassula (assembly GCA_963580285.1). NCBI lineage: Eukaryota > Metazoa > Mollusca > Bivalvia > Lucinida > Lucinidae > Lucinisca > Lucinisca nassula. The sequence goes on along the minus strand of OY757011.1, from coordinate 155,711,358 downwards.
ATGTCATATGAGTGAGGTTTCAACAACTAATTCCGTAGTGACCTACATAATTATGAGTCATATAACTTTATTTTGGCCATTTCAGATGAAAGTGTGCATTAGATGCATATTTTCCATGAAGAGGTCTTTTACCTTTAGCATGGTTCTGCAGCCTGATCTAGGGTCATTGCTCCATATAAGGAGGCATAACAATTCTGAGTAGAAACATATATTGTGCTTTCTTGTTAGAATTACCGGCACCGATAGCTCAGTTTGTAGAGTGTCCACTTCGGGGAGCGGGAGGTCAAGGGTTCGATCCCGGGCTGCGACATACCAAAGTTGTTAACAATGGTACTAGCTGCTCCTCGCTTGGCACTCAGATTTATTGGGTAGAGCTAGGACTGGTCGACCCAGTGTCAGGATAATGTGACTGGGTGTGGTATCATGTACTGTGTCTGGGACATGATACTTCAGTGAGGCAGCACTATAAAAGTGAGCATGGAGCTCCCTGTCGCAACCAGACACCGTCGTGATATGACTGAAAAATTGTTGAAAGCGACGTTAAACCCGAATTCACACACACACACACACACACACACTTGTTAGAATTGCGAGAGAATCACTTCTCTCTCCTAGCGATTCTAAAAGATGCCCACAACTATAGCAACAGATAAGGTAAGTATTTTATGATAATTGAAGGATAGTTTTTGTGAATTCTCCATAAAAACCTAGGTTGTGGGTATTCATTAGAACCACCTCGCCGAGTCGGTTCTAATGAGTACCTACAACATAGGTTTATATGGAGAAATAAGGATAACTATCCTTCAGTTATCACAAAATACTTACATTATCTGTTGCTATGCCCACAACATACATGTTGTGTTTTTTTAGCAGTAAGATAAAATATCCGTTGATTATCCTTGTTAGGCCACCTTGTTTAATTATATACCATCAAGTGAAAATATGTCTTCAGATAGGAGTGCTAAGGGAGGTCTCAAACAGCCTGCATACCCACTCAGTTCTCTCCCTGTCATCAGGAAGAAGCTTTGGGTCAAGTGGCAACTATATACACCACAACCTAATTATAACACTATTAATGGGGTCCAAAGCAGAAACCGTGTTAGTTAAACAACCGTGTTATATCCAAACGAAAATGTATAGATTATATAGAAAAATGACCATTTATGGTCATTTTTCTATATAATCTATACATTTTTTGGATCCATCTTGAATGAGGTTGTGGTGTAGTGCACAGCAAAGACACTGATCAGGCAGGAAATGCACATGCCAATCAGAATTTGTTGGTGTGTGTATGTCTGACGGCTCATTTGGGCTTAATGAGGGTCATATGCATCTTACAACAGCTGTTGTGACCGACCTGTGGTGACTTTTGATGAATAAATGAGCCTATATACACCATAAGGTGCAAGTTTGCTTGTGAAACCAGTAAAGAATCAGATCAGCCTGAGAATTTGTGCAGTCTGATCAAAGTCTTTGCCCGTCATTTTCAATTCATAATGCATGCAGGGTTCACATTACGTAAACATGCCTATACAAATACATTGCCACCTTTATCGCCGAAAAAAATCAAAATTTTATGATGAAAAATTGTGATATTTTTCTTATTTCTGCTCAAAATATAGATTGTGGGCACTCGTTAGAACCGCCTCATCGAGGTGGTTCTAACGAGTACCCACAATCTATATTTTAGAGCAGAAATAAGAAAATAAGGTATACCCCCGGAAACCCCAGTTTTACTACATAAAAGTGGGGTTCAAGGGGGTCAAAATTATATAGGCGTGTTTTCGTGATGATAATGCATCTAGGGAGCAAAAATTGAAGCTGAACACATGATGATTACCTTAGCTGTTAACATCCCAATTTCACAGCCTCGGTATGGTGATCAAAAGTACAACACCCAACAGCTGTTTTTGCTGCTGACTCATAACCTAGTTACATAAAAGAAACAACACAACATACAAAAGAATCAGAATTCAAACAAGGATGAGTAATGAGAATAATGTTAATTTTTCTTATTTGTCCATAAAAACATGTCGTGGTACTTGTTAGAATCGCCTCTTTGTTATGTTTCTATGCAGAAATTATCTCCAGTTGTCCTCAGTACTGCTTTTTGAGATCATATTCTTTCCTGTGCTATCTGATGCCTTTTCGGTAGAGCTGCTGGCATCCATAGGGCTTGTTTCATCTCAGGGTGGGTAGACAATGTCCACGCATTTGCTGAAATAGCGTTCACAAGGATAGCATTTTCAAATTTTTTTTTAGAGAAAATTAGGCTTTACATTGAATAAGGATTGTCTTCTGGGCAAAAATTTCACATGAAATGTCAAGCATTATTATCTCTGAAAAAAAAAAAAAAGGAAAAAAAAAGATTATTGTCTGCTCTAGAATTTTTCAGAGCTTGAAGGATTAACCCTTGTCCTGCTGAATATTCAAATATGTCACACCCACTACTGATTATCAGCCCATCAGATTACTTGATGCAAATTATTGCAACAAATTCATAAACTGGATGGCAAACAATGAAGATCCTGATCAGATGGCTTCTTCAGAAGCCATCTGATCTGGATCTACATTGTTTCAAAGATAAGGCATATCCGGGCTCAGCAGGACAAGGGTTAACTTAGGTGACATGATTGCCTTCAGATTGTCACAAATCACTACTTTTTTCACGATGTTGATCTTGTATTTTACAGACCAAAGTACCCCACACAATGGCCAGAGGTTCCGAAGAGCACTGTGCCACCCCCTCTCCTGGAGAGAAAGTAGATGTCTCAAATTTCCTACAGTACCACAGACAGCGGTCAACTTCCTCTAACTACAGTGACTCCGGCCTTGAGAGTTTGTTTTCACCGATTGATGAGGAGGAGCCTATGAGCATTGTGGGTAGTCCAATACCATTTTTGAGGCAGAGGTCCAGGTTGATCAGTGACTCTGAGAGCTCAGTTACATCCACGGTAAGTATTTTCATATAAACTTATGTCAATACAAAAAAATATTTGCCAGTAAATTGCTGTTGCCTTTATGTGTTGCATAAGTGACTGCTTTAAAGGGATAGGAATGCATGCTTTTTAGAAATTTGGCTTAAGGTGAATGGATATACATGTACTTTAAATAATTCGCTTTCTTTGTCGAAGGGAGACTACTACAGCAGAAAAAAAACGATGCTTGTGGTTCTGTTCGAAAAAAAATATTTTTACTTCATCCTTTGAAAGGTCCATGAGAAGTGAGGCAGATAATACCAGATAAGGTCTCTATTTAACCCTTGACCTGCTGAATATTTAAATATGCCACACCCACAACTGATTATCAACCAATCAGATTTCTTGATGCATATCATTGCAGCGAATTCATAAACTGAATGACAAACAATGAAGATCCTGATCAGATGGCTTCTTCAGAAGCCATCTGATCTGGATCTACATTGTTTGAAAGCTAGGACATATCCTGGTTCAGCAGGACAAGGATTAAGTTATTCCCTTTTGCTGTAAAGGAAATAGATACACTGGACTTGTTTTCTGCCATTTTTACAAGGGAGGCAACTACCAGGGCTGCTTCTTTCTTACGAACTGTGCCTATGCGAAAAGAGGGTCTACTCTTAAAGGAAAGAATTTGCTCCTAAAGGAGTCTACTCTTAATAGAAAGACATTGCTCCTAAGGAGCAAATTCTTTCCTTTAAGAGTAAACCATATTGACTTGGGGGAAAAAAATGCTTTGGAAAGAGTTGTTTCCCCTAAAGGTGTCTTCTTCCCCATATTAAATCTGCTTTATGTTCTTAGTTTTGAAAGTGCCTATATGATTCTAATGCTCTTTTGTATGATTGAATGACATAAAAAATTTGGGACAAACCCGACGTTATGATGTAACATCGCTTTTCATTGGGAACCATTCGGTTCTACGCAGCTCACAGTGCTTGCCACTTTGAGCAAAATAGTACAGTTTTAAACAAAACAACTGAATAAATGCATTAGAATGGGGATAGCTGTATCGAAAATTGTCATTTGGGGAGGTAATTGGTTTTATGATTACAAATTTAGTTTTACGGCTCCGCTAGCGTATCGCTGTAAAATGAAATACCCGACTGTAAAACTGCCGATTTGCCTCCCCAAATGTCAATTTTGAATACAGGTATCCCCTAAATAAAAATTTCAAGACTCTTTTCTGTTTATTTTTGACGAACTTAAGTGTTTATACATAACCAAGGATTTTCTATAAAGCAATATTCTATACATCATGTATGTGTATTGTGGATCATTACATGACTACATTGTGTGCAATATGTAATTATAAAATGTTAATTTTTCTTTTCTCTCCATCCCCCAACAGGATGAGATGAGGGTGAATATATTATCTGTTAGTTATAGTGTGTCTGACAGAGTCAACTTTACCCTCTATAGTCATTTTTCTCTGTTTCTGTAGTCCTTTACAGATAGAACCTAATAACTGAGTCTGGGGCCACTACTATATTTGAACTGCACTATTAGAAGACGGGTCTGTGGGTCCTTTGACCAGTCAAAACCTTGGCATAACTCTAGTAAAGAGGAGCAGCTAGAATAGTTACTGTAAAAATCTTAAAAATTTGGACACCTCGAGGACTTGCTGTTATTCACCTAAAATTTTAACAAATTTGTTTCATGAACCAGCAAGGAGTCCAAAAGGTATAGATGGAATGGCAAACAGTGTAGACCCTGATCAGACTGCTCCTTCAGGAGCAGTCTGATCTGGGCCTACACTGTTTGCTTAGGCCTATCTGTCCCAATACTGATCAGTATAGTAAGGAATAAGTTTCCTTATTTCTAAGAAATTTTTGTTAGAAGCTTACATTGTGGGTACTTGTTAGAATTGCCTCATCTAGGGGATTCTAACAAGTACCCACAACATACATGTTAATGTACATATAAGAATAAAATATCCCCAAATTATCCCCAGAACTCCTCCTTATCTAGAGCTATGTATAGACCTGTTAACTCTCACCATGCTGAACCCAGATAAAATCCTTTTTATCTCACTGAGCACAAGGTGCTCAAGGTGTGTGAGCTATTGTGATTCTCATGCCATCCGTCCATCTGTCATCAAAAATACAGAAGAACTCCGATGGCTCGAACACCGATGGCTCGTTTACCATGGCTAAGTCGAACCCATTTTTGAGTCCCTAGAGAATGCCTCTACATACAAAGTAGTGTGAGATAATTAAGGAGATTTTCGACTTTTATCTTACAGATGTATGCTGTGTGTACTCATTAGAATAGCCTCGACGAGGCGATTCTAATCGAACAGATTTTTATGGTCCCAAAGGTGTTCGAGCCATTGAGGTTCGACTGTAACTTAATGTAAATGTTCTTGCAATAGCGCAAAATCAGAATTGCTAAAAAGGTTCCTCTCCATTGAACAAAATGGCCACCAGAACTAAAAATAGAAAAAACATTATTCAGCATCTTCTAGGCCAATGGCCCACATTTAAAATGATTTCACCGAAATGTTTCAATGGTTCTGCTGCATTGAACAAGAATATAGAAAAAAAAACCTTTAAACATCTCATAAATCAGTGGCCTGATTTCAAAATAATTTCACAGAAATATTCCTTGGGCGACTCTTCCAAAATGGCCACCAGATCAAAAAAGAAAAGAAAAATAAAACACCATTAAATGACATTTCATAAAATGGTTTGGTTCCACTGAACAAAATGGCCACCAGAACAAAAAATAGAAAAACATTAAGTGACATCTCCCTTAGGCCAATGTCCAGATTTCAGAATAATTTCACAGAGGTGTTCCTGTGGTAAACTCCTACCAAAATCGCTAAAATGTTCTGTTCCGCTGAACGAAATGATCACCAGAGCGAAAAAATAGGAAAATCATTAAACGAAATTTCCTCCTAGGCCAATAAAAAAGTTCCTCTTGGCGAAATAAATTGGCTCCCAAAGCTAAAAATAGAAAATTTTTAAACATCATTTCCTCATAGGTTACTGGCTGGATTTAAAAATAATTTCATTGGAATGTCTCTCTTATGCCCTTTTGCCAAAAAATGCTATAATGGTTCTAATTGGCTGAACAAAATGGAAGCCTGAGCTGAAAATAGAAAATTCCTTAAACAATATCCAGCCTACACTCAGAGACAATTAGACCACAGCGCTGTCAATGCTTTGATCCTACAATGGCAGTTAGACAGGTGCTTGCCCCCTTAATAATAGATTTGAAAGTGCAAATCTGTTACAATTATAAAAATAAAAGGCAGTTTCCATAGTCTTGCACTGAACCATCATCAAATTGATGATCTCCCTTATAATTACATCATAACTCAGGTGAGTGAATTAGGTCCATCTTGCACCGCTGTTTGAAAACAGTATAGATTCAGATCAGCTGGCTACTGAGTGGCTTCTCAGAAGCCAGCTGATCAGGATTCAGGATGCATACAGTTTTCCATTCTTCTAAATCCATGGTTGAAAAAAAAATGAAATCATGCAAGACGAATGGCTGAAAATTAAGGATGATTATAGTACAGTATATTGAAATATTCAGCATGGTGAGGGTTAAGACATCTTGCCCAGATCTATTGTGTTTGGATAGATTTAGTAGGGGACTTTAGTTGATTTATCCCTACCTAGGAAGGGAATTAAAAACTGATAGGGTAGTCAGCCAAATGCAGCACAAGGATAATATTTGCTTATTTTTTGCCATAAAAACATTTCTTGTGGGTACTTGTTAGAATCACCTCTATAATATTTTGTGGGTTCTTGTTGGAATCGGCACATAATTATGTTTCTAACAATGAATAAGGAAAATAAAGGAGCAGTCTGATCTGGCTCTGCACTGTTTGCATAGACCTGTCTGTCCCAATACTTAGGGTCATAAGAATCATAATGGTATTTTATTATCCTCAGATACCATCAAGCAGTGGTGGAAAATTATTATTAATGTTTGTTTTTTATCTTTGCTTGATGGCCAGCAGTTAAAATGTCACATATAAATTTGATACAGTTGTCTAGATATGTAAAGAAATTGTATGTTGTGCTTGGCTGATTGCTCTGAACTTTGACCGCCCCTCATTTCATCAGAAAAGTTCATGCATCTCAAAATTATCTTGAAATATGCACCATCTCTTCTTTTGTTAGACTGGCGTGTCTCGTCACTTTGTGTTTGTTACTTTGGTTTTATTAAATGGTGGTACCAGGCTCAGTAGTTTATATCTAACAATAATGCATGCGTGAAGGGCAAAAGTACATGGTTCTAATATAGGCATGATAGAAACAGAGTGGAGAAAATATATATGGGCATAATATACTATTTTTGTGTATCAGTTAATATATTACATAAAATATGGCAGAAGCCTCCATGGTGTAATGGATAAGCTACTCGCCTCATAAACCAGGGGTAGCGGGTTCAATCCTGGGCTTCTCCATACTTTTGGATGAGTCTTTGAACAGATGTACCATCTCCATATGATCTTAGCTGTTGGTGGGATGTAAAATTCAATACACACACACAGTGTTGATGGGGACGTTATACCTCAAATCGAATAAACAAACAAACAAAACACACACACAAACACATGAAATATGGCATATTTAATATTAACCCATTTTATGCAAGGAAAATCCTAAATGGGTACTTGACAAACATTGCAGGCCCAGATCAGACGCTGCAGAATGCAGCGTCTGATCAGGGCCTGCACTGTTTGCTAACAAATTTTTTTGTCAAAAATGGAACGAAAAAGACCACTTACATGACAAATGGACTTGTCCAAGATATAGCAATGGAAGAGTCCACTAGTATACAATGGGTTAAGAAAAAAAAAACAACTAAGGAAGATACAATCCATTTAACTGTTAACTCTGGTCCTGCTGGACATGGCAAATATGTTCTAGAAAAGGGTTATCCTTTGGAAACAAGGACTACACTACAGAACTGGAAATATGGAGTGTACATGATTTGCGGACCAGACTAGCTAGTTTTGGCCAATTAGGCCTCATCAGTGATCCTCATATATTTTCAAAATTCCACAATGGAATCAATGATCCTACTTAGCTTATGGCATGAGACATCTAGCTGATAACAGCCTGCAGCTGGGCAAGGCCTGTTCAGCTTGCAGCAGGTATGGGAGAGAAGGCAGTTTTTAATTGCTTCTGTTTCTTGACTTATGCCTTCTCCCTCATTCTCCTGTGTCTAACTCTTTTCTCTCCTCAACCGTCTCTTCTTTCCTTGTTTATCCCTTTCTCTGGGAGGAAACACAAAATGATCCTGAAGGGTTGATTTGCCATTCACCTCAAACACAACACAGCAATACTATATATTCAGTGATTAAGTTTTCTACCTTGTGGGTATTCTAGTCCCCGGGCCCTCTGGAGCATTCAGTTATACCCGAAATTTAGGGTTTATTCAAAGCTCTTAAACTACAACAGAACAAAAGAAAGTAACTCTAACCAACAGTGACATAGCACCAGATAAGACTTATTTTTCTTATTTTGGCACAAAAGCATAGGTTGTGGGTATTTATTAGAGGCACCTCTAAAAATTACCCCAAAAACATAAGTTTTCATGCAGAAATAAGGAAAATATCGGTACTTTTCTGATGAAAAAGTCTCTTGATGTGGAGCTGTTACTGGTCCAACAGCATCATGATAGTTTACTCAAGGGAACTCACTCTTGAGGTTCTTCACCTTTTTTTGCATGTTTCGTGTTAAGTGCACTTTAAGTTTCACTGTGGTCTTGGTTCACTTTCAGGAGCAGATTGAACACAGGGTGAGGGAAGATTGTAGTTTCCATAGCAACCATGCTCAAACTAATATGCCCATGTTTTTATAACAATATTCACATCAGGAGTGAATTTACCTGTTTTCACTACAAACAACACTGACACAGACCAGACTGCACAGTTGTGTAGTCTGGTCTGTGTCATTGGTGTTTGCATGATCTGTATTGCTTTTGTGTATGTGCCAGCTCATGTGGACAGGGTACTTTTTACTAAGGTAAGCGGCAAAGACTCCGGCAAGCCTGTGCATATTGCAGTCTCCCCAGAGCATTTGCTGCTGATAGACATATAGAAGAGACCTTGTTGTAAGCGTCATGCAAGAAGTTACACGTTCACTCACAACTGTACAGTGCAATTCGCTTTGAAAAGCTTATTTTGAAGGCTGTACTTTAAACTTAATCTTTCTATGTGTTTTCTGACCACAGTGTCCTCTGGTCATGGACCACCTCTGGAACTGTTCAAAAGTGGTCTTTAAGACCACTTTTGAACAGTCCCAAAGGTGGTCTTAATATAGGAATTTTAATGTATATCTGAGAATGCTAAGGGTCTTTTTGTCATGGATTGGCTTGTCTTCTTCTTCTTTACAATCTACTGTAATTGCTCAGCCGGCCCCGGTAGCTCAGTCAGATGCGTGTCTGTCTGGTGATCAGGAGGACGCGGGTTGATACCTGCCGGGGTCAGCATCATTCTTTCGTGGAGATTGATCATGAAATCTTTTCTACGGTCTTCTTTCCCTTCTGCAGATTCAAGAAGGGCAGTTGTCAGTTTCTGGTGAAAGAATGTGCACTGAACTGGTTAACGACTAACGTATAAGCCTGCGGAGGAAAAGTGTGGATAGGTAAACTGACCGGCTCAAAAATTACCCAAAATAGTGTTGACTGGGCCGTTAAACTCCAATACAAACAAACAAACTCCAATACAAACAAAAAAACTGTAATTGCTCTAAATACAGTAGAACTTCAATGGCTTGGACTCCATTGGCTCATTTACCATCGATGAGTCAAAACTATTCTTGAGTCCGCAGGGAATTCCTCCAAATATGAAGGAAGATTTTCTTTTTTATCTTGCAAATGTGTGCTGTGTACCCATTAGAATCCCCTTTATTAGACAATTCCAATGAGTACCAGTACAAACAACACACATTTATGATATAGAACACCGAAAAGATGTTCCACAATTATCTCCATTATGCCTCAGGGTGTGGCACTAATAGTAACTCTCCATGGCTTGAACAACTGCTGTCTCAAACAAATTTTTATGGTCCCAGTGATTCCAGCCATCCAAATTGTATTAAAATCCTAAAATTATTGAGTGTAATCGTTCTAAAATTTGAATTTCATTACAGTGTGAGATACGTCAGAAAACAGCTGATCAAATGATGAATGGTGCAAATACACAATTGACTAAAAAGAGGAGTGTTATTTGTGACTGCAGTGGTTTCTTAAGCATTTTTATGCCCCCCGCCATTCGAAGAATGGCGGAAAGGGCATATAGCGTTGCGTCTGTCCGTGCGTCCGTTTGTCTGTGCGTCCGAAACTTAAACGCAGTCAATAACTTCTTTATTTCTTGATGGATTTTAAAATTACTCAACAGAAATGTTAACCATCATGAGATGACGTTTCACGTGCAAAACCCAGGTCCGTACCTCCAAGGTCAATGTCATACTTAAAGGTCAAAGGTCAAAAAAAGGGTCCGAAACTTAAACGCAGTCAATAACTTTCTTCTTTTCCGGATGGATTTTGAAATTACTTTGTAGAAATGTTAACCATCATGAGACGATGTGTCACATGCAAAACCAAGGTCCGTACCTCCAAGGTCAAGGTCATACTTAGAGGTCAAAGGTCCAAAAAAGGGTCCGAAACTTAAACGCAGCCAATAACTTACTTATTTCTGGATGGATTTAGAAATTATTTTGAAGAAATGTTAACCATCATGAGACAATGTGTCATGTGCAAACCCAGATCCGTACCTCCAAGGTCAAGGTCATACTTAGAGGTCAAATGGCATAAAAAGGGTCCAAAACTTAAACACTGTCAATAACTTTCTATGGGTGAATACGAACATAGAAATATTTCAGGCGGGGGCATCCGTGTCCTATGGACGCATTTCTAGTTTCCCATTGTTTGGCTCTCCATCAAAATAATGTTTGATGTTGATATGTTCAGATATTGCAGTCTGTTGACTAATATGTTCAATATTTGCAATCTGTTGCATATGGCATGTTTTCTCTCATGATTGGATATCTTCATGAAGAATCTTACTTAACATACTGTGTTTAGTAAATATTTTGATGGATCTGGGCATCATTTAAATGTGGGTTAATATTATAATGTTAAACATTGTGAAGAATGTATAAACAAATGCTAGTTGATGGTTGTGTAGTTGTTGTGGTGGTTTTGATTCACCCCCACCCCTTACCTGAGAATTAATTCTCTGTTTTTGCTAATAAGTTACCAGTTTTATATTGTGTTGGTTTTAGCACCCTTTCTGTATTTAGCATTTTCAGCAGTACTGAACCTTAGATTATACACATCGAGAAATAGCTTTAACTATACATAACCCATTGCAGGCGGGAAACCCCTAAAGGGTTACCTTGGCAAACAGTGTTGGGCGAGACCAGACACCACAGAATGTGGAGAATGTGGCATCTGATCAGGGTGTTCACTATTTGCTAAAATTTCCTGTCAAAAAATTGAATAAAAGTGAAAAAAATAAGCCTACTGCCCCTTTTAATATCAAATATAACTACCCATCACTACAATTATAGCCTTTTCACCAGACGCAGGTCTGGGACAGTCTGACACAAAAAAAATCTAGCCAGAAATGCCACTGGCATGTCCCTTTTCCCGTGACCTCCCCAGCGTCGAGTCCTGATTGGTCGCTGATGTCACATGACCTATCAGACCAATAGGCAGACGATACAGGTCACGTGACCGCGATTTTCGCGCCGAGAAGGTCATTTATTTTTTCAGACTTGCTTGGGATAGGTCGTCAAACTACATTCCATGGAAGAATGAATAAACGGATAAGTGTTTTATTCTTTTTTGATTTTGCACTTACCTTGAGTTTCCACAATGTACTTAGGCTTTTTAAGCTTACTGTTTATTCCGAAATTCTTAGAGACTTTATTTTGGTTTGTTTCTGCCGACATTACATGTGTAGTGGTTGTCCGCCATTTTGAATTTTCACTTGGAAGTTTTGTTTATCATGTGATCAACCGTTTTTGGTTTTGATAAGCACCACACTTCTTTTCATGTTATGTGCCAGGGTATACGCTCGTATTATTCCTGGTAATGTTTTAATAGAAGTCGGCGTTGTGGAAACTTAAATTGCCAGAAAAGAGGACGGTTTTTGTGCGTGTTCCTTCCACTTCCGGTATCGGAAGACGTTGTATCGCTGAATAAAAATTCTCAGCATTAATTTAGTTTTGAACATGTGCAAGACCCGTCTTCGTTTAGCACTTATAAATCCCACGATGCAGATGGATAATATTCAGGTCCCTTTGTGGCCTTTCTATAGTATCTTCTAAACAGAATCCATCCAATTCGTGTGGGTCACCTTTGCCGAATCAAGATGAGCCAGTCTATGTCCCCTCCTCCCATTTGGGCCTGGGTTGACTAGGATAGGTTCGTCGACCGCCCCGTAGAGACCCTGCTCATAATTGCGGGGACTCCGGGGTGCGGGGAACCTATGCCCAAAAATTTTTTTCCGAATCCATGTTACATACGAATTTTGGTACGGTTCCGATCCCGGTTTTTATCGGGTAACCTTTCCGGACCTTCGGTACTTAGTTTACCTTGGTCATATGCTTCTTTCCTCTTATTATGATAAATTTTTGTTATCATAATCATTAAATTGGATTGTTTTCCCTTGTAAAACATACAGACTTGGGCATCGTTTATTGGAATACCGTGACTATTGCAAGTGAGTCCGGGACGTTTCGGTACGGAGTCGTTTCGGCCTGGGTCGTTTTCGACCCGAATTTGCACCTGGATCGATTCGGCCTATTTCGGTGGGTCGTTTCGGCCTTGTGTCGATTCGGCCTTGGGTCGATTCGGCCTTGATCGTTTTAGGCACGGCTCCTTGAATGCTCAATTTTGATTCGGCAATTTCGCATGTTCAGTGCACGATACACAATAAAGGGCCTAACACTGGGGAAGTTTAATTGAGCCTCGAGTGTTTTGCCCCTAGAGCTGAATCTGGGCCTAGTAAATTATCCTCTGGGGATATATCAATACTCAGAGGTTGGTCTTTTTTCGTCTTTACTAATTAGCGATTATGAGAAGGACATATTTAGAGCCTCATCACCTATTGATTCTAAAACTATAAGCGGACCATGTCTTCCCAACGTTTTCAGAATCAAGCTTCAAGTCCGGGGGCACTCGTGCGAAAAGAACTTGGAACATTGGTTCTAACAACAAAAAACATCAATTTTTTGTTCTTATGAAATTCCAAAATTCTACCCAGATTCAGACTCTGTATATATGACGTCAGGGAAATTGGCATTACTTCCTGTTTCGACGCTCTAACATTGGAGCTTCTTACCAGGACTATTATTAAGTGGGTTCTCATTATGACTGGTATTCTAATTCTACCCACTTTGCCTTCAAACAAGAGCATTCCGACCATATAGCTGCTATTCTAATGCTTTTGTTTATTTCCCGGTCATTTTTTCACATGCCATGGCTGTCTACCACCATGTTGCATGTTTTGGCGCAACTCTGCTCTTGATAACTGGTTCAGTTTTTACTGAGCATAGTAAATGAAAACTTAGAGCCTCAGCGCCTCTTGATTCTAAAACTATAAGCGGACCATGTCTTCCCAACGTTTTCAGAATCAAGCTTCAAGACCGTGGGCACTCGTCTTTTTTGAAGTCTTCGGAGAGCGTATCAAGTACAGGTACCGCAACCAAGAGACGCTCTTCGACTACTTCCGATGACTTTTAAGTGCTTATCACCCTCGACTAGAAGATCTCAATCAGTCCTCGTCTACTAATAGATCATTCTCAGATCAGGGTACACGGTCCTTTCGTTCCAGAGGTCGGACTGGAACGAAATCTCCCAATAGAGGAAGACACAAGTCTAACAAATGACTTTCTTCCTTCCCCTCCTCTTCATCTTCTCCCAGTAGGAGCCGAGCTATTTCAGTTCTATCAAGCCTTGGCTTCTTTTATTAAATATTTTTTGAGTTTTATGAGTTGTGAGAAAGGGTTACTGGATTGCGTTCGTTAGGAATCCTTTCTCTTTCTCACATGCAAATACTATTTCTGGTAAATAGTATCAAGAAAAGAAATCTTTTTATTGGAAGAGGAAGGGTTCTTCTCCAAAAGAAAGCCGTGTAAGTAGAAAAATTTCTCCTTTCCCCAGGCTTCTACAGGCGGATCTTTCTGTTCGAGAAGAAAATGGGAAAATCGACTCATCATCGAGTTCTCACACTTAACACAGATGATGCAAGTCGATCATTTCAAAATGGAAACTTCGTCCTCGATTAGTCAGGTCAATTCTCCCAAATTCGGGGACGATTTCCGTAGTTTTAAAGGACGCTTACCTTCACATCTCCATCCATAGGTCATTACGCAAATTCCTTCGTTTCACCTTGGATGGAATTTTGTGTATCAGTCCGTTGCCTTTCCTTGGTTGGATTTGTCAACGGATCAATGAAAAGAAAAGAAGAAAATGGGAAAATCGACTCATCATCGACTTCTCACACTTAACAAGATGATGCGAGTCGATCGTCTCAAAATGGAAACTTCGTCCTCGATTAGTCAGGTCAAATTTCCCAAATTCGGGGACGATTTCCGTAGTTTTAAAGGTCGCTAGCCTTCACATCTCCATCCATAGGTCATTACGCAAATACCTTTGTTTCACCTTGGATGGAATTTTTGTGTATCAGTCCGTTGCCTTTCCTTTGTTGGATTTGTCAACGGATCAATGTTTTCCCTGTTCACCAACTTAATGGAAATTAATTAAGCAGCTCTCATCATAGAATTAGGCCCCAATCTCGTGTAGTGTTCCGATGATGGGTTTTGTCATCATTTTTACAGATACTGTTTATCATACCTTGTCCTAACGTGTACAGGTTATTGTGAATTTAGATTTCATACACTTTATCGAGAAGTTGAAATTGACTCTACCTCAAAGATACTTCTCCAAATTTTTTTTTTCACGCCCCGAAAAACTTTCGATTTATGTCAGGGGTTTGTTTCCCCTTTTTAGAACTTAGTAATTGGATCCAGTTTCCCTGGACAATCTCATCTTAGACCTTTCCAGTTTATTTTTGCTAATATTATCTCTGGAAATACCATACGGTCTAAAGGAGCAATAAATTCCATTATCAAGATTGCTCTCTACGATTTATGAATCCCTCAGTATCAAATGGGGTCTCCTCTTTTAGAGACTATTCCCTATTTGTTTTTTCGCATGCCAGCCTTTCAGGTTGGTTTCCCACTTCGAACCTCAGGGATTAGTTGTTCAGGGAACGTGGGGCCTATATTAGGCGGGGCTATATATATATATATATGTGTGTGTATGCGTATATGTATGTATATATGTATATGTGTATAAACATTCTGAAACTTCAGAAAAATTTCCTTGGTTTATCAGTTCTTCATAGCTCCAAACTGAGGAACAGCTTCATTATTGTTACTCCAGACAAATGAATAGTGTAGTTTTTTCTACTTATCAGGGAGTGACTCATTACTCTTCCCTGTTGGCTTTTACATGGAAGATTATACCTTGGTGTCTTCAGGAAGGTATGTCTATCCTTGTCGGACACCTCCAGGGAAGATTATGTCATTGGGATCGCCCCTATAGACCAGTTCACCATCCGTTCTCCACAGGGCGTTTTCTCAAATGGAGAGAACCTTTATTGGGCCTTTTTTAACCAAATGTCCAAACAACTCGGTTCTCCAATCAACTTCCTTTGTGTTTCAAGTTTCAGATCACCTGAAACGTGCAGTTGATTTAAATTCTCTAGATTGGGGGAATCTTTTACATATGCGTTTACACCATTCAACTGAATTCCTCTAGTTCTAGGTAAAAATTCAAGCGTCCAAAAGCCGAGCCATTCTGATTACGCCTCCTATGGCCTCAGAGATCTTGGTTTTTTAGTCATTCTGAGCCTAGTCTCAAGACTTGCAACCAGTCTTCCAGTAGTTCCAGATCAAATATCTAAAAGGTGTGGGTCAAGCATTCCATTTCAATCCAGAAATGCTTTACTTACACATCCAGATGTTGTCAGGAATCAAACCAGAGGTACACACTTTTCTGGTTTCTCTGCCGAGTGTATCTTCAAATATAGAAAGATCTCCACTCTCAAGTTTTACTCTGGAAGATGGAAGATATTTTCTAGTTGGTGTAGAAAAAGGGAAATAAATCCAGACAATTCCTCTAGGGAGGTTTTTTACTGGATTTCTTTTTCTGTCTGTTCTCTACCCTTCAATTTCTATTTCATCTAAGAGAAGGGTACAGATCAGTAATCTCGAACATGTTAAAATTTTAGTCGGCTTCACACTTTTTCATTAAACCCTACCATCACCAGCTTATTAAAGGGGTTTTTCACTATGCCGACAGGTTTTCAGGACTTTGAATCCAAATGGAATCTTGCATGGGTGTTGTGGTCTTTTCTAAACCACCTTACGATCCGGTGAATTCAGCTTCTTTTATTCATTTGATAGTCAAGCTGTATTTCATTTGACATTTGCTTCAGTTCGTAGAAGTTATAGTCATGCTTTGCCAATTACAGAGGGTTGTTTTCAGGTATGAGAAGAACAATGACTTCTTTTTCTCTTCTCATTCAACCTATTTTTGTTTCAGGCTATAAATAACCTTGTCTGAAACTACTATTTGTCCTGTCATTTCCAGGATTTGTGGATTGTAGGCTAATGTGAATTTTTTGTATACATTAGAATGTTTAAAACGTTTCGAGATTATCATGAGAATTTTTTCTTTTCAATCAAGGGGTTTTTGGATATATTTCTAACCATCCTTGATTGCAAAGTGGATTTGTAAAGTGATAAAGCTTCTACCAGTATATGCTAATTTCACTTCTGCCCTATTATCATTCAGAATACAGTATGAGGTTAGAACCTTCTACATTTTGGGCATATTGGAACTTCGTTTTTTCTTCAGATTGTTTTTTCTTACTGCGTAATGGATGTTCCAACGCTACTTTTCATCCCTTCACCTATGGTGCTTGGTTCCCATTCGTAGTGGTACTCATTCCTTGGGTAGTTTAGTAGCTTCTCAATCTATTATGAGCAGCACTTATTTTGGGATTTTATTTTCCTTGGTTGTTTGTTAGCCTGTTTGAATAGGTATGAACCTTCTATTTTGACTCCGGTTCCTGTCCATTTATCTTCTCCACTTGTGAATTTTGGATTTGGATCCCTTGCAGTCATGGTGGATACTCTCTTACATTACCATCATTGGATGGTTTTAAAAGGGGTATAAACAACCAAGGTTGGAGGAGTTAGGTATGTGTAACTTTATTTTTCATCCAACCCTCCACTTGCTTTGAATTCAGGCTATAATTGTAGTGATGGGTAGTTATATTTGATATTAAAATGATATTTTTAATGTAAAATTAATTTTAATTAATAATATACCTACCCATCACTACAATGGTATGTCCCGCCTCCCAGCCCCGCCTGAAATATTTGTTTTCCTGAAAGAAATAATGACCTTCTCGGCGCGAAAATCGCGGTCACGTGACCTGTATCGTCTGCCTATTGGTCTGATAGGTCATGTGACATCAGCGACCAATCAGGACTCGACGCTGGGGAGGTCACGGGAAAAGGGACATGCCAGTGGCATTTCTGGCTAGATTTTTTTTGTGTCAGACTGTCCCAGACCTGCGTCTGGTGAAAAGGCTATAATTGTAGTGATGGGTAGGTATATTATTAATTAAAATTAATTTTACATTAAAAATATCATTTTATGACAAATGGACTTGTCCAACACATAGCAATGGAAGAGTCCACTAATATACAATGGGTTAAACAAGAACTCCATTACGAACCTCCTCAGCATGAAGTTTACTGTAGAAGTAAATGAGCTGACATACACCATAGAAACAGATAAGGGTAGTGTTTGGCGGCCTATTTGGGTCTGTCACATATATGTGTTGAGTGGTGGCCAGGCAGTGGGGGCTTCCGTCAACATTGTTTTTGGAGATTAATTCTGAAATCTTTTCTATGACCATTACATCCTTTCTACTTATTCAAGAAAGGTTGTCAGAAGAATGTGCACTCTACTGATCAACCACTTCAGTTTACTCCTGGCCAGAAAAATTTGCCCATTAAAATTAAACAATCTATTAAGGAAGTGCCTGATGATAATTTGGGGAACATTTTCTGCTGTGCTCGATAAAAACATGTCCTTTGATTCACAGCCTGTTTATCATGCTGTTTATTATACCAAGGTTTTAGATATAACACGGTTTAAAAATGCCCCTGCCCATCGGGGCTTGGAGAAATAGATTGGGCTGCAAGGGTCTTCCACTGAGCTGAAACTGACTGAACATTTAAGTACTGGTAAAATGCTTAGGTCTAAACTTACCCAAGCAAAGTGGTGCGAGTCGGACTGTCCCTTAAACCCTCACCATTCTTTTGGCAGTAGGGCTTGAGAAGTCATTTGATCTCGTCACGTAAAAGTCCCAAAAAATTGAGTCAGATAGTCAGAAAGTTGAGCTGCCAAATTAATTTATTAAAATTAATGCTACGGACCCTACTAAGAACAAACACATTCTAATGGAGAAACATGGAAAATTACCCTTAAATTGTCACCAGCATTCGGCAGCTTTTAAATATATTTTTATTGTATACCTACAAAGAAGTAATGAGCCATTAATTTTCCTGCTATTTCATTTGATTTTAATGACCAAAATGCAAATTTTATCGGAGAAGATATATACCAGTGATAGTCAGGCTGTTACAGCAGATACTTGGTCTGACTTATAGATCTATGTTGTCTTGAGGATGTTTACAGAACAAAGATACCACTCAGTTGTTTATGTCTTGGTAGGATCTTGTGATCTGGGAACAGGGGTTCATTGTGATAATGATATGGATTGTAGAATTATGTTTAAGCTGCAAACATGTAAATAAACACTTGTGGTGTTAAACGCTTCAGCATCATGACTCAAGATTTCAATTTCATTAAAAAAATGTTGTTGTTTTTTTCTTTTCATAACATTTAATTCTCTTTTATCTGGTGTCCTTTCAAATATACAGTCGAACTTCGATGGGTCGAACTCGGTAGGCTCGAACACCACGTTTGTGTCGAACTGACTTTTCAGTCCTGGCAAAATCCCTATTCATTTTAACTAAACATGCCACCCTTGGCTCGAACCACGATGGCTCGAACCCTCGAACTCTAAGCCTGGTCCCTAGAGGGCATTTTCTATGTAAAATCTCAGCGATGGCTCGCACTAATTACGTTTTTAAAAATTCCAGTTTTATCGATCAAGTCACGCAGGCGCCTGATCAGTATCATAGGGCACTTTTATATTGACAGCTGTTTACATAACACAGGTGTACGATTGGCGCAATCCCTTTGATCAACAGGTCAAGAGATTAATGTTGAGAAGGTGTCAAATAAAGTCTATTGTAAACACCTTTAATAACCCAGGGCTAATGAGGCGGCATCAGGAAATTAAAGCTGGCAAAATATTTTTCACAAATTAAAATTTCACACCGACATTGAGTAAGACCTGCCAAAATTACAGTCTTTGCCTTAAAATACGGACCAAAAATACGGCTCATCATTCACTCCTGTCATGTCAGAGAGTATGTCAGCTTTCAAGCAATCTGGTGAAGGACGTGGCTTAAATTATGACAGATAAATGTACCGGAAATCACCAAAATCGCCGCAGCTATGATAAAAAAATCATAGTACACAAAGATGGATCTTGCTGAGTTGGACTCCAATGGCTCGAACTACCGATGGCTCGAACTTTTTTCGGCGGTCCCGGCGAATTCGAGCCACCGAAGTTCGACTGTACTGTCAATTAGTGGAAATCCTTTTGTTGTAGGCCTGGTAATTTTTGATAAAATGTGAAATTTTTTAATTTTGAATTTTCTTTTTTCTTCATTTACATAAGACTTCTGTTCTGAATATAAGGGATTTTGATAGGTGAAAACCTATTTGCTCTTGGACTGAAAATGAAATCACTTCAATTTTGTGAGGAAAATGCCTGCTGCTTCTGCCATAGTAGCCTGTGAAAAACATGTCCATAATGCCATTAGGAAATTTTTCTTGTTCAGCAAAAATATTAGCATATTTGCCATTTGTTAAATGATCAAAGGTTTAATGAAACATTTGCTAATGTCATCATTAATTTCTAACAACTGGCCCCAGGTAAATATGCCGAGGAACTCATTTGTACAGTCTGTGTGGTACTGAACTCATCTTGCTTAAGTTTACCTGCAGATGAAAGAAAGATTTCCTAAAATTATTAAATTTTGAACTGACACGTCACCGGGAAATGCTTTCATTGTGCTATGATCATACACTTTGCTGTGATGCATTGAGAAAATAATGGCATTCATTCATTTTCTGATCTCTCTTATTTTGAAAGTACTTTTAATTAGTCAGTTTGATTCTTTATAATATGAACTGTTCTTTACATTTATTCTTAAAGTAGCAATAATGGGTGCATCTGCTATTTTCAGATAGTTAAGTGTTTATATGAAGAGCACCTTTGGGACTGTTCAAAAGTGGTCTTTAAGACCACTTTTGAGCAGTCCCAGAGGTGGTCTCTTACAAGAGGTCCCTGGGTGTAGAAAATGCATCAAACACAAAGAACAGCTGAAACCTTTTAATACACGTTTAAGCCATTGCATGCTGGAAACCCCCTGAAGGGGTACCTTGGCAAACAGTGCAGGCCCAGATCAGATGCCACAGAACGCGGCGTCTGATCAGGGCCTGTACTTTTTGCTAACAGAATTTTCAATCAAAAATTGAATACAAAGTAAAAATAGGCCTGACACCCCTTATGTGACAAATGGAATCGTCCAACATATAGCAATGGAAGAGTCCACTAGCATACAATGGGTTAAAAGCAAAAATATTCTTATTTAGTGTAATTTTACTGATCTTATCATTTTCGTTGACATTTCATGTAAATCTTCCCATTAAATGTCAAGCCCATTATTTGTTTCCTATTTCATCTGCTATTATTTTGCTTTGCACTTTAAGAGTCAATTGTTCTTAGCCTATCCACAATCACTGATCATTCAAAGCAAAATCAAGTGAAGGGACATGGGGCCAGACCTCTTGCTCTTTTAAAATTATTTGTGTCTGTAACTTTGAAGTCTCCTTGGCAGTTCACCGATAAAAAAAAACCTTAGTTGACATATATACAGTATTTTTTCACTACATACACTCAATACATTTTGTATTTATCTAAAACTCAAAATATAAAATATATTTTACAATATTTTTAGTAAGTAGATCTATATCTCTGTATTCTATTAAGTGTCTATTAAAAAGTAATAATAAATGTATTCATGTACCTTATACATCTTATAATGCACTAAGTGTACAATTTGTATTCATTATATTCATGTTAACAGGCAATTAGCTGAAATACATGCTCGTATTTTAATTCAGTTAGTTAATTAATGCTAAAAATGCAGACAAGACCAAATTACTTGTACAAATGTACAGGATGAGTATACCGTAATGATCCTTTTTTAAAGTATTGGGACAGATAGGCCTAAGCAAACAGTGCAGACTCAGATCAGACTGCTCCTGAAGGAGGAATCTGATCAGGGTCTACACTGTTTGCCATTCTGTTCGCACCTTTTGGACTCCTTGCAGGATTGTGAAAGAAATTTATTAAAATTTTAGGAGAATTACAGCCAAGTCCTCAAAGTGTCTGAGTTTTTAGGATTTTACACTGGTATCCACAGCCATCCATGTCTGTTGGATTCATACTGATAATACTTTATTTGGTTAACCCATTTGGTACTGAATGGAATCTTTCACCTACTATATATAGCACAAGTCAATTTCAAAATTTATGGGCGTCAGGTTTGCTGTCTTTAAAATTTTATTTTGATAATGTCTGAAGGTTTTGCAAACAGTCTATGCCCTGATCAGTTGCAGCCTCTGATCTGGACCTGCACTGTTTGCCAATTACCCCTTTTGTGAGTCCGGTACAAAATGGGTTAACCGATTTCATGAGTGGGGTGGGGGTGGGGGTCGAGGAACACCAAAACAGGTACCCTTGCAAACATTGCAGGTCCAGATCAGACGCCACAGAACACAATATTTGATCAGGGTCTGCACTGTTTGCTAACAGGGTTTTCCATTAAAAATATAATAAAAACAAATAAATAGGCTTGACGCCAGATCCCTTAAATGACAAACAAACTTTTCCAACATATAGCAGTGGAAGAGTCCACCTGTATTCAATGGGTTAATCCTTACATCAAGGCAAGCAGACGGCATTTGCAACATATGTATTTTTTAAACGCTCCTTTAGTGTGGCACGATATAGAAGTCCAGGGGCCAGTTGTTCAAAACTAACAATGTCGTTAGTTAACGTATCATTAAAACTTTGATCATTTATTATGGCAAATATGCTAATATTTTTGCTAAAAAAATGAGAGCAGCTTTTGCAAATGCAAAAGCTGCTCACATTTTTTCAGCAAAAATAACAAAATTTTAAATATTAAACTTGCTAGAAGAGTTAACAATATGACCACTAACGAGCTCGTTAAGCTAACAATGCTTTGAACAACTGGCCCCAGGTTTCTATCTGCTAATCCATTGGCCCACCTGTTTGTTAATCCGTCAACATTGCACCAACCCTTGCATTCACTAAATGTTCAAGTCTGTTCCTCAAGCATTGTAAGAGCTTAAATAATTATACTTGGTACAAACTTGCGACGGAAATAAGGGCGAGGATTGTGGCCTGTGACGTAAAATCGATTTAAGCCCCCCAGTGGAATTCGTTTCACTGACCAAGGCGGTTCTTCTGTCACGGTTTATTTTTGTTATGGAGTGTTTGTATCGCTTATATTATTTTGCTTTGGATACCCAATTGGCCATTTTGTGGGAAAGTAACTGTCCTTTTGGCTTTCCGCTATTGATATTTCAATAGGATCTAGTTGTTTTATGTTTGTGCTTCTTTCCCTTTGGTGTTTCTGATAGGAGCTTGGGTTAATTTTATCGATTCCTGATCATTGCCTTCACTTCTATTTTGCAACTGGGGATGACAACTTAAATTCAAGCATCCGTATTTGACCATTTCATGGTTCACATGAGTTTTGGCATTGACGCCGATGTTCAAGCCCATTTAGCTTGGCCTGTATTTTATGCATCAGTGACTTTGTCAAAATGTTGTAGTTAGGTCTATTTCAAAGATTATACAAGAACTGTATTTTAATACCATATTTCTTTATTGCATCTGTGAATGCTTACCTTCAGATTCAGTCTAACAGTATGAGATTTTGCCCCTCAGGTGCAACATAGCCTTTGGCAGATTTATTGTTCTTATAAGGCTTGATATTACATGGTAACCCATACAGTGAAAATAAGACAAAAAAGACTGTCAACAGCCCTAGAATTTTCTGTAGAGCTTGAACATTTTAAGCCTTCTTTCAAGGCACAAACAGCTGAACTACTCTGACCTGCTACAGAGTGATAGAACATTTTTAGCTCGGCTGTTTTCGAGGAAAACGACGAGGTATTGTCATAGCTCTGGCGTCGTCATGCAAAAACTTGGACATTTTGTAATATCTCTGTCATTACTGAACATATTTACTTGAAACTCGGACTAGTTGTTCATTATGGAAAGGGGAACTCCCACCAATAGGTGAGGTAACCCTCAAAATAATTTTTGGCACAGTTATGCCCCTTTTTCTACTTAGAATTTTTGTTTAAAAATTGTTTCACTGCAATTTCTCAAGAACTGATGGATGAATTCTGATCATGTTTGGTATTTAGCATAATTTGGAGGGTCACCATTGCAGAAAGGAATTTGGTGACCTTGACCTAATTTTCAAGGTCACCATGGAACTCTATCTTACTTATTCTGCCTGTCTGACACACAACTGTGGAGAAGTATTTTAACCCACATAATTATGGCACTTCCAGTTTAATGTTTTAAGTAGTTTTGTTGCTTATAATCAAACATGCCCTATATATTTCTAAAAGAAACTGCAGCTGAGCGTTGGCACCCGCATGCGGTGCTCTTGTTATAATCCTGTCAATAACACTATCACATCCATTTTCAATTTGCAGTGACATGTTCTTTTTTATAGATTTTATTCTATAGAATGGCATTTATGTGATGAAAGTTTGTGTTACTGTAATGATCCTAAGTATTGGGACAGACAGGCCTAAGCAAACAGTGTAGACCTAGATCAGAACTGTCCCAGGGCTTTAGACTTTAGACTTCTTGGAGCAGTCTGATCAGGGTCTATGCTGTTTGCAATAATCTATCTGCATGTTTTGGACTCCTTGCTGGATTGTGATACAAATTTGTTATAATTTTATGAGAATTATATCAAGGCCTCAAGGTGTCCAATTTTTAGGATTTTTATGATATGTCTTACTTATGGCTTTATGCTGTCTTGATCTTCTTTTTCTATCCGTCATTTTAGTTGGTTTATGACCCAATGCATTTTATTTTCTGTTTATGAAAAGGACAAAATAATATGGGAATCCAGTTAAGCAGCATTATCAAAGTTTTTGATGGGCTGATATTTTGATTCCAGGAAGAAGATATCCGTAACTTCCGAATGAAGTTGCAGCAGATGCATCGACCTTCATGTGTTGCCATAGAGAAAGATCTAAGAAAGATGAATCTGAATGTTAGAATTAACGACTCCAGTTTAGGAAAGGTAAAACTTGTACATAAAATATTTTACCTTCGATTTAATCCTTTAAACACGCAAAACTCTTACTGACGTTTTATATATTTTTCTTACTTTTCTCAGAAAATCAGTCTTGATATTCCGTGTGAATCACCTTCCAGCAGGTGATCCACATGAAATGTCAGGCCCAATTTTCTCTGGCAGGTGATCCACATAAAATGTAAAGACATTTTCTGAGAAAAAAAAAAATATTTGTGTGGTGCATCAAAAGACTGGTGCAAAGCAGTCATTATTAACATCAGTCATGAGCATAAGAGTCTACTCCCATTGCATTGGTTATAAACGCACAATCTACCAAGGTAGATAATTGAAGATTGGAGCTGTGTGTTGTAACATTCTCGCTCTTCAAAGAATATAAGAATCTGATACGGGGTTCTGTTGTAGATGAGCGTTTCCAACTCGAGGGATGACCGTGCTGAGCAGGACCAAGGCTACGCCGAGCTACTGCTCAGCACGGTCATCCCGAGGGTTGGAAATGCCCATCTACAACAGAACCCCATATTGGATTCTTTTTCTTGCACAACACCTCCGGTTAGTTTTGACAGCTCGCACATGTATATTGTTTACAAAATAAAAGTAATGCGGAAGTAGTTCCGGCAGTTGAATAGAATTGAAGCGCATTTATGTAAGTTGCATGGGTCGGAACAACAGGGTCAGAACATAATTTTCTATCCCAGGGTAAAATCACTGATTTCCTTGTCTGGTGTGCAAGAAGTTATGATCCATGATGGCTCGAAGCCATTTTCGGCAATTAATGTCCACTCTTGGACAAACTCTCGTTTTTCGTAACAAAGGAAATAAAATAGCTGAAAAAAATTTGCACCTCTGGTGGGATTCAAACCCAGGCCACTCGGATGAAAGTCTTATGCTCTAACATCTGAAACGAAGAAGAGTCTACTTGCTGATGCAGTTGTCAGAGATGGTTATAGATGTGCAAGCTATGCAGAATCTAACCAGGAAAATAATTGTAGGTAGGAGTTGAGGGCTGTAACTTTAGGACTCTGGCTATGACAAGTAAATCAGTTAGCAACAAGGTATGTCATGGGAAATTTCAACAAATAGTGTTTTCTGGTTATTAGCCCTTTCAAATGTAAACATTGTAGATCTAGATGTCAGCAAATGCTATTTTCTGCTGACCTGAGCATGAGGCAGCCTTATTTCTTGGAACAATTTTATGCTCAGTGAGTCGAGCATGAAAAATGTTTAACGGACATATCTCGGATTCTTCATCAAGACCCATACATTCATACATCTGAACAATGAAGGTTTTAGCAAGACATTGCAAGTTAAACTGAGAATTGAATAAACCTTAGCTAATACACTACAACCTTATATAGCACTATTGTTGGGATCCAACACAGAAACTTTGTTAGCTGAATATACATGACAAATCCGAAGAAAAATGTATAGGTGGTATAGGAAAATGACCATTTATCTTCATTTTGCTATATACAGTAAAATTCCTATATTTAGACCACCTTTGGGACTAGTCAAAAGTGGTCTTAAAGACCACTTTTGAACAGTCCCAAACGTGGTCTCTCATTAAGAGACACTGGTTGAAGTAAAGAAATAAAGAACCAAAACCATAAAGGCATATTTTGTCTTAATTTTAAGTGGTCTTAATAGGGGAATTTTACTGTAATCCATGGATTTTTGGGATCTGTCTTTATGGGATTCATGTGGACTGAACAAATTATTTGTCTAAATTGCGACGGAAGTAAGGGCGAGGATTGTGGCCACGTAAAATCGATTTAAGCCCCCCAGTGGAAATCTTCCACTGACCGTTCCAAGGCGGCTCTTCTGTGGCGATTTATTTATGTTGTTGTTTGTTACTTTGTGTGTATCACTTGTGTCTTTTGGTTTTGGATGGCCATAAGGCCATTTTGTGGGAAAGTAACTGTCCTTATGGCCTTCCTTTGTTTAGGTTTCCATTATGGTCTGGTCGCTTAATGTTTGTATTTCTTTCCCTTTGGTGTCTTTTATGGGTGGAGTAAGTTAATTGTATCAATTCCTGATCTTTGTTTTACTTCTACTTTAAATTGTTATATCCAAACAGTGTTCTACTGAACAGTGCTTTAAAGAGGTAGTGACGTGTATTTATTAGCTGTACACATAATGATTCTGTACTCAGTTGTGTTGGGTTTGACAATTTGCAGATGGATTTATTTGCTATTTTTCAGGTGCACCATGAGATGGCGAAGTATCACGAGATTGGTCGTTTCTGTGATAAGAATGAGGAAGACATTGACTGGGACTCGGCAATCTTCCATGAGACTATTGCTGCTGAGCTGGGGGAGCTGGAGGCCATACTGACAATGGCTAAGTTATATCTGGGTTTGGAGAGAGATGTTCTCATTAACTGTTCTGTTGCGGACGATCCTGAGAATTTAGATCTTGGTATGGACTATATGGTGGAGGCGGCAGAAGCTGGTGACCGGGGTTCCATGATCTATGTTGCAAAAGCCTTCCAGACTGGCAAAGGGCTAGGAAGCAGGAGGTAATATCACAACACATCAGGGGCCAGTTGTTCAATACTAATGACATCATTAGCTAACGTATCATTAAAACTTTGATCATTAAATATGGCAAATATACTAAAAATTTTTGCCGAAAAAATGTGAGCAGCTTAGTCCATGTACTGAACACTCCTGAAAACCCCACTT
The DNA here is from genome assembly GCA_963580285.1 of Lucinisca nassula. Classification (NCBI taxonomy): domain Eukaryota; kingdom Metazoa; phylum Mollusca; class Bivalvia; order Lucinida; family Lucinidae; genus Lucinisca; species Lucinisca nassula. The sequence goes on along the minus strand of OY757011.1, from coordinate 155,684,064 downwards.
TATATGGAGAGTAAAGTAAGGTTTCTGGGGCATTCCATATTTTCCTTACATTTGCTCAAAAACTTAGATTGTGGCTTGGGTTAGAACCTCATGGAGGCAGTTCTAATGAGCACCAACAATCTATATTTGGACTAGAAACAAGATATTTATAGTACATGTATTAAGAAAAAAACACCATTTAAGCACACTAATAGTTGAACTTCTAGCATCTTTTGGGCTCACCTGGGCCGAGGGCTCCAGGGGAGCTTATAGTATGGTTGTTTGTCTGCTGTCCATCGTCCGCCCGCCATCACCTTTGACCATTTAAATTGCTGCAGCCTGTAGGCTGATCTCAATCATTTCTCATCTGTAGCATGCCTCTGGTGGGGGATTTATGGCATAAGCTTTCTATCGAAATGGAATGAAAACTTTGGTTGCTATGGCAACCACAAGGTCCCATAGACTTACAATGAAATGCTTGTCATCACCGTAGCACCTTCAGTGTTGATCAGATCTTTCTGAAACTTACATATAGGTAGGCTAGGATGAAAAAAAGCTTGGATGAGTTTGAAAACTGGCAAGGTCTGCCTGTCTGTCATAAAGCTATGCCCCCTTGATTACAGAAAATGCCTATTATTGACATTGTCATAACCATAATTTGTCATCACCATTAGACATTAAATTTTGCTCAGATCTTCTTGAAACTTACTTATATGTAAGTCAGGGTTAAAGCTTAGATGAGTTCAAAAACTTGCAATGTCGGCCTGTTACTTTTAGTTTTAATAGGTTGGGGATAAAAGCTTGAATGAGTCAAAAAATTGATGTGGTGGGACTGTCTACCATAAAGTTATGCCCCCTTGATTGCTTAAAGTGCCTGTTTTTGACATTGTGATCACCATTAGTCCCTAAGTTTGGATCAGATACCTGAAACTGACATATTATTACTGGCAAATTATTAGGATTTTTAACCCTTTCCATCCTCAATTTCTGAAATAGACCCTCAAGTAGAGTTCACCTTTTTGTGAGGAATGCTAATTCTAGTTTTCATTTGGGTATGGAATAAAGTTGGCGAAGAAGTTATTTATTTTAACCAAAAAAATTGATTTCAAACGCTCATTTTAATTCCTGTCCTGCTGAACCAAGATCAAACATTAAAGAGCCAGGGGCTGATCTGCATCTTCACTGTTTGCCATTTTCTGTGAATTTATAGTAATTAAGGGGAATGGGAACAGCTGGCAGATTTTCCCACCATTTTTTAAAGGGAAACAACTTTCGGGACTTTCTGTTCGCTTTTCTATGAGCCCTGTCCCACTGAAAAGGGGGTCTACTCTTAAAGGAAAGAATTTGCTCCTAAAGAGCAAATTCTTTCCTTTAAGAGTTGACCCCTATTGACATGGGAGACAAAAGTACTTTTGCAGAGTTGCCTCCCCTGAAGGTGTACCCATTCCCCTTAAATACGTCAAACACTTCGATTGGATGAAAGTGAGAAATGGGTATAGCTAAACCAATTTATTCAGTAAGACAAGTGTTACTTTTCACAGATCTATGTCATGGGAGGATGCCATCCACTGGTTTGATGAGGCTGTTAATTCCCTACATGATAATGATGAAGGCGGAGAATACGACAGTACTATGTATGACCCTCCTTATCAGGTGATGGCCTGGCAGGCAGAGATGTATGGTGAAGGTGGGCATGGACTAGAGAAAATGCCAGAGAGAGCAGGTAGGGGCTCTGAGGGTTTGAGTTTCAGGTTAGGTTTTATACATCCTTGGGCCTAGAGGTTAGGAATGGTGACTTAAAAATTTGGTCACCTACCGTTGTGGGTTTCAGCTTCACAGGTCATATGCGAGAGGCAAATTCCTGCCAGGAAGTCAGATTTTTTTCTGTGAGTAGTAAGGTTTTCATCCACCTGATGTATGTGACTCTTGATAGAGCTATTAAATTGGAATAACAATATTGGTTATAAGATATTTTCAGAAGAGATAAATTTGGCAGATTGATAGTTAAGAGATTCTTTTGGGCTGATTGTAAGTTTGCTTATTTCCAGTGTGGGTTTGAGAATAAATTGAATGTCAGGTATGATTCTAGGGGTTCTACAGAGGAACATATAAAAAGAGCAGAAATTCATGAATTTGTGACAGTGACAGTGCTTTAAATCCCTGGCAGTACGTAAATAGATGTGGGTAAATGCCTACACAATAGCCTACACAAGGGAACTCTGATAGATTCTTATGAATATGTTCTTCTGACAAAACAGATAGTTACTGGTAATTCATCCTATTGCACTATATTACCAGGAGCTCAATATGGAAGAGGATCGACAAGAATAAGTTTATTGTAGACTGAAGCTCGGCATTTTAAGAAGGCAACAAAACTGGAGTTCATTGGTATAAGAACAACCTGGAAATAAAGCCTCTCTTTTATACGCTTTTCAGGTAAAGGATGGAGCACATTTCTGAAATGAATGAGTTACGCCTGATTACACTCTTCTGGAGTCCATGTCTGTTGATCTGAACATTGATATTTGCCATTTTGTCTATGGATTAACGATTTTGGATTAATGCTTTGGTACTACGACCTAAACTACTTACATTCACATTAGGATATTATTAATTTCAGTAGTACATGTATATACAGAATACAGCAGGCACCACTGTAGAACTTGTATTTGAATAAGTTCACAATTACATTTGTATTTCGCAAGTGAACAAGGACGAGTTACAGGGATAATTGAGTGATACTTTCCTGTATTATGATAACGCGTGCGGCATAGTGCATTTTTCACATCTCCAAAATGGCTACTTTTCTGATGAAAATCCATGATATTTTTCTTATAAATGCTCAAAACATAGGTTGTGGGTGCAATTCTAACGAGTACCCACAACCTATGTCTTGGAGCAGAAATAAGAAAAATAATCCCCCATACCCCAGTTTTCTCTATATGAAGTGGGGTTTAGTGGGGTGTTCATTTCACGGACATGTTCACGTGATGGTATTTTTTTTCTGAAACATAAACTTTGGGTACTTGTTAGAATCGCCTTAGGCGATTCTAACCAGTACCTACAACAGATGTTTATTTGTTTGATTTGAGGTTTAACATCCCCGTCAACACTGTAAAGGTAATTTTGGAGACTTTGCTTCCAATTTTGTGGGACTTTTACCCGACATTGAGATGAAATGACATCTCAAGCCCTGTCGCCCAATGAAACCAATAGGGTTTATAAGCATGGGCAGTCCGACTCGCCTCGCTTTGCCTGGGCGGGCTTAGATCCTGTAAGCGGTTTACCAGTACTTGTGTGCGGTCGTATTTCAGCTCTGCGTGGAAGCATCATGCAGCCCGTCTATTTCTTCAAGCCCTGATGGGCGGGGGCCGACAACAGATGTTTAAATGAATAAGAACCCTGAGATATGAAACATAATATGACTTTGTGCCTATTTTCAGCTGAGAAGTACAACGAGGCTGCTGAAGCAGCCATGGCATCTATGAAAGGAAGACTGGCCAATAAATACTTTGCCTTGGCAGAGGAGATGTGGGCCTTGTGTGAAGATGAGTAACAGGGCAGCTGATTGGTTTGACAGAGAAGTTCAGAAATAACATGGCTTGTCATTGATTCTTAGTAACAATTTAAGCTAGAAGAGAGAGTATCATGTGATAAAGGAGAAAATCAGATGTTGAAAGATAATGATATGTTGACAGTTTATATCTAGAGTTGTGTTGTGAAGAAAACATTATCAAGTAATGTTTTATTATACTTTTATATAGATCCTTGTGTAGTTGTTATACAATGTAGTTGTAAAATGAAACTTGATACTTTTGTAATATCAGCCAGTGCTGGATCAAACCTCCAATAAGACTTATGTGACCAGTGAAGGCAGATCAGTCTGCGTGTGGGTACAGCTTGATCAGCTTGGCATGTGTGCAGTCTGATCAGAGTCTTCATTATTTGCATGAGTCTTCTACGGCCTCCGGATTATCCAGAAAGAGGGGTAAACGAAAACTGCTTTACTGGGTAGGTGCGCAGGCTGAACTGAGTTTCTGCAGGTCATACAGGTTTTATTGTAGGTTTTGTCATGCATTGGCTTGTGATCTTTTTACCTTTTTTACCCAGATGAGTATGACAGAAAGAATGATGATGAATGTGCCAGTGAAGGTGTCTAAGAAAGAGTATTTCTTAACCCTCCAAGTGCTATGGAAATTCCTAGAGCAGTTGGCAATTCATTTTTTTTTATATATATAATTTTAGAGAAAAAAAATATTCATGGCAGATGATTCAAACGTAATAGCCAGCCTGTTTGCATTGAACAAAAATGAGCCAAATACTTAAAAATGTCTTCTGATAGTTGTGATTAGCTTTTGAAGGGTTAAAAAAAAGGTTTGATGATGTTTTTTTGTTGTGACAGGTGACATTTCTGGCCAAGTACAACCTGGCAGATGGTTCTTATAAGTACCCACAAGAAAAATGTAATGTCCATATTTGAAGTTAACTAAGAAATTTTCATATTTTCTTTAAAGAATACACTGTGTGGGCACACAACGTGATTGCAACATTGTATTAACGTTGATGCAACATCAACGTTAATGCGACATTGCTTAGATGTTATGTGCCTGCTGGGTGCCGTCGCCACAATACATACATTGTTGGAGAAAAATCATTGCCATAAAATGAATTATCAAATGAATCACATGAAGATAGTACATAGACATATCAGCGTATACACTCATATAGCTGACGAGGATCTTGGTGATCATAGAGAAGATTCTGCAAGAACTGCAGTTTGTCTCTATGACTAGAGAAAGCTTAACAAGAGTGTGTGAGTGAACAGGCTGGTCTTGTACTTTTTCATGATAACCTTTCTTTTGAATTTATTTTGTTACTAAAATATAGTGATAGATTAATTACCAATTTGTTATGATCTTTAACACATTTAGTACCAGATACCCCAAAAGGGGTAATTGGCAAACACTGCAGGCCCAGATCAGATGCTGCAGAACACAGCATCTGATCAGGGCCTACACTGTTTGCAAAACATTCAGGCATTTTCCAAATAAATTTTGAAGAAAACACAACCTGACACCCCTAAATTTTGAAATGGACTCCTGCTTTATTTAAGGAGGAAGATTCCATTTGGTACAAAAAGGGTTAAATTAATTAAGAGATGCAGCTGTTGGCCAGAATATGAGAAAGGTGAAAGTGGAATAACAAGTGTTCACTTTGCTAAGGGTAGTCTTCTTATCTCAGGAATTTCTATTAAAATCTGGGTGCTCTATGTTTACAAAAGTATTACTTGAAAGTAATTCCTGATGCATGTAACTGTGTGTTTGTCACCGTAAGCCACTCCACATTTTTATTTGTTTATTGTTGTTTTTTCATGAGGAATGTATGAGACTTAGTAGTAGATGGCCGTTGTGTTGATAGAATGAGTTCTGGGTCCCAGTACCAATTGTTGAAAACTAACAGTGTTGTCACCACTTTAATCACTTAATATGCCATATATGCTGATATTTGGCTGAAAAAATGTGAGTAGCTTTTGCAAATACAAAGCTGCTCTAATTTTTCAGCAAAAATATGTGTCTTTGATATTGTACTTCCTACACCATTTCGTATTTGTGACCACTAATGATTTTGTTAAATTAACAATTCTTTAACAATTGGACCCACTTGTTCAAAGCATTATTAGCTAAACAATCTCGTAAGTGGTCAAAATATGAAGTGTTAGGAAATACAGTATCTGGTATTTTTGCTGAAAAAAATGTTAATAGCCCTTGCCTTTGCAAAAGCTACTCAAATTTTTAGATCAGATGACCATCTATTTGCTGTTTCAGATTTAAAATATTAGTTTATTTGCCATATTTAATTATCAGAGTTCTAATGATACATTATACATTGTTAGTTTGGATCCATTGAACCCTCATGTATGTGTTTATTTCCAGTGTGTTGCAAAAGTATTAATATGCCTCAAGAGGGTAAAATTTGTGATCGAAAAATAAAGCCAGTATATACGGAAAATGTGTGTCTTTGATAATAATTGAGGGATAATTCTCTCCATGAGTCTCGTTAAGCAATGTGTATAGCTTAAGCTTCAGATAAGATGCTTTTTTTCATCCAAAAAGTAGTGATATGTTTCTTACTTCTGCACGAAAACGTATGTTGTGGGTATTCTTTAGAAGCGCCTCAGTGAGATGCTTCTAAAGAATACCCTCAACATGTTTTTCGTGATAAGAAAAATAATATGTGGATACCATCTCCCCTTATCTTGGGCTATGAATGTGTGTCATGGGATATGTGCCCCATGGTGATTCAGCTCAGCCTATACAGCCACACAGTCTGTTCAGTCTTTTCTGGGTACTGTATGAAGTCCTCACGACAGAGCTTCTTAACCCTTGACCTACTGAACCACAATAAACAGTGTAGATCGGGATCAGATGGCTTCTGAAGAAATCGTTCAGAAGTAATCTGCTCAGAATCTACGCTGTCTTCTGTCAGTTTGGAAATTTGAATCAACATTCCATCTAACAATCTGATTGGGTGATAGTCAAAAATGGGTGTGGAATTAATGTATTCAGCATGAACAGGGTTTAAGCAGACAGAGAAGGCACAGTTAGGATTGGGGGGACGTGCAGGCTGGTTTTGTCTCGCTGTTCCCACATGTTGGCAGACCAATATTTTTTTTTGCAAGATGTGGCTCATAATGTATATATGGATATGCACATGTTGTTTTTGTGTTTGTTTTATGGAGAATTGTCACTAGAATGTTTCCTGTCTATGATCCAGTACACAGCTAAGGGTACAGGTTGTGCTTTGTGAACATAAATGATTAAGAACAGCCTGTGCAGACTTGCAGTACAGTTTTTTGATCACTCTTCATTGTTCACTTTTTGTATGCCTGCTTGCCCACAAGTAAGGATGAGTAACAAGGATAGTAAAGGGATAATTTTCTTCATTGCTTATTAGAAACATGTGGGTAGTACCCACAACATATGGTTTAATGGAGAAATAAAAAAAAATATCACAAGGTTATCATTAGTATTCTTCCTTGCCTGGAACTATGACTATAGAGTCCATAGATGTTCTATGCAGCCAGTGAAGATTCTGATTAGACTACAGAAATGTGCATTCTGATCCATAGCAATAGATAAGGTGGGTATTTGGTGATGATTGAATGATAAGTTTCCTTATTTCTCTAATAAACCTACGGTTTGGGCATTCATTGGCACAGCTAAGGCGGTTGAAAATCTATGATGTGGGTGTTCTTTAGGGGAATGGATGCACCTTCAGGGGAGGCAACACCTGCAAAAGTACTTTTGTCTCCCATGTCAATAGGGGTCAACTCTTATAGAAATTAATTTGCTCCTGAGGAGCAAATTCTTTCTTTTAAGAGTGAACTCCTTTTCCGTGGGACTGTGCCTATAGATAAGCTAACAGGAGGTCCCAAAAGTTGTCTCCCTTTAAAAATGGCAGAAAAATATGCCAGGTGTATCCATGCCCCTTAAGAACTGTTGAGGGTCTTATAAACACCCAGATCATAGGTTTTTATGGAGAATTGATGAAAAATATCATTTATTACCAAATACCCACCTAAGCAGTTTCTATGATATTCTTAGTCTTTGCAGGGTGCAACTTGTATTTTTCCAGTGTAGTGTCTTGTCTGATGTATATCAGTGTATACTTGAAATTTTTAACTTTTTCTCATGTTTATAAAGATTTTCTATTTTGTTATGAATCATGACATGTGATTGTTTTCATTAAATAGGGCATGCAATCTGCATTATAAACGGATCTCACTCGTGTTAATTTGTTACCAAACTGTTTAACAATGGAGCAGTGTAGCCCTTGATCAAATTACCCAAATGAAAAAAGGGGACTGGTCAGGGTCTACTTTGCATCAGAATTCTGTTAGAGATTTTCGGTTAGGTCATCAGATAAAAAAACAACGTAGAAAGGACAATAAAATATTCAGAGGTTACTATTTCAGAAAGAAAAGCTTCTTTGTTTTAGTTTCTTTCAAAATACATGTGTTTGTCTTGTCTTGCATAGATGATTAAACTATCTGTCTTGCATGGTCTCCGGACGTTTGCCCCCCAATGACTTAATCTAAAAATGGACATTTGCCCCCCAGTTGAAAATGCGACCTGGACATTTGCCCCCCAGAGCTTATTTTTGGTATCGACATTTGCCCCCCCAGTGCTTATTTTACAGGTGGACAATTGCCCCCCACTGCTTATTTCAGAAAGGGACATTTGCCCCCCAACCTGGCTAGACAAGGATATTCATTACACAGCCTTGTATATAGCTACATAATTTACATGATAATGTTTTAGTTAAAGTTTTACAGCCCATTCAAGATCATTTCAATTTCTTCAAGAATTAACCATCAGTGTATCCAGTGTAAAAACCACTTGAGTATAGGCGTCTGACACTGGACCCTCAGTGAGGCACAAACTCAATATATGGTTCTGTAGCTGACTGGCTTAACCCTTATCCTGCTGAATAAATTAAGCATCTCCAATTGTTGACTATTAACCATCACATTCTTGGTATATTTTTGTTAACTTAACGAATTGCATGACAAACAGTATAGATCCCCATCAGATATGGCATCTGATCGGGATCCATACTGCTTTCTAACGTAGGGGTGTATTATGGAATTCATATTTATATAGATGGAATAATTTATTGCTTAACATTTTGTATTTCTGATGATAATAAACCAATAAATACATTGTTTTCCTCCTTTGTGTCAGCCCTGGTCTATCTGGGGGGGCAAATGTCCCTTTCTGAAATAAGCAGTGGGGGGCAAATGTCCACTTGTAAAATAAGCACTGGGGGGCAGATGTCCATACCAAAAATAAGCTCTGGGGGGCAAATGTCCGGGTCGCATTTTCAACTGGGGGGGCAAATGTCCATTTTTAGATTAATTTATTGGGGGGCAAATGTCCTGGGGGGCAAATGTCCTGGAATCGTCTTGCATAGCTGCTTAAACTGTCTGTCTTGTATAGATGCTTAAAGAAGTCTTCACATCAGCTAGCCTTTTTAAGTTGAAAATACATGTATGACATAATTGTCAGTGAATGATGTAAAACTTCACTTGATTGTGGTCTCGAGCAAGTACAAAAGGCTTACACAAAAAAGTGCAGATCAGTGTGGTCTTGTCAGAGCTTGTGCTGTTCACACACATATTCATGGGTGTTAAATATCTGGCATCAGTTGTTCAAAGTGTTATTAACTTAAGCTCCTTAGTAGTCAAAATTCTGTTTTAGCAAGTATAATGTCTAATATACAGGTGTTTTGGCTGAAAAATGTGAGTAGCTTTAACAACCGGATCCAATGCCATCCATGTTCATTTGTCATACATGTGATATCTCCCGATTTCGTCGGGATATCCCGATTTCAAACCCCATCTCCCGGTCTCCCGTCCGACAGCCCTAATCTCCCGACACGACAATTTTCCTATAGTAGTTTTCCGCAGACCGACCATTTTAGTGTTTACCGCAGTAAAATACCTATGCGGTTAACCATTAGTGTATTTACGCTAGGGCTGTCATGATAAACCGGTATACAGGTAAATTGCAATACACATCTGCACAGGTATGATGTCGCAATATGAAAAGAACGTACCGGTAAATACCAGTATTAAAATGCAACCATCAAACAAGCCGCAAACATTGTGATAAAAAGTGAGAAATTCAATAATGTTTCAAATAAAAGGAAGAAATGTGATGTTTGCATACATTTATTAATAATTATACTCCCCTGATCACCGATTTGCTCAAGTTGCCAACACTACTAAACCGTTTACACCTGAGGCGGGCCTTATTGATAAGCCGACAATTATCAATGTGACAAGGTGTGAAAACTACCGGTAGTCAACCAAGATATACCAGTCTTACTTAATCCCTTTGTTATTAACACGTGTAGATGCTAAATATTATTCCCGCCTAAATAGAGCAAAGCAGACGCTGTTTTTTTTTTCTACACATCTGTAAACCGTTATTCATTTATTAATCATAGAAGTGGGGTATCACATAGTGACATTTTCTATTTAAACCCGAGAAAAATATTTTTGCCGTTTTTAACGGATGAAAGAAATATGCCCCACGTGATATCAATGAAAATTCGTGCATGCTTTTTGGCCTCCGACAGGTGAACACGCTAAATATTTTTCCCGCCAAAACAGAGCAGTGCAGAAGCTGGTATTTTCTAAGTATCTGTATGCAGTTTTTCATTTATTAATAAACATAGAACCGGAGTTTTGCAGGGTGAAATTTTCTATTCAAACCTGTTTCATTTTTAGCTTGCGAGAAAAAATATCTTTATCGTGTTTTTAATGGATCTTTTATGAAAAAAATATGCCCCCAAGTTAAATCAATAAAACTCATGCATGCTTATTAGTTCCGACTAAGTTCCGAGGCACGTTTTGGGGGAACGTAGCCATGGAATAATCATGGGTATTTAAAAATTTAGGCATTACAAAAAATTCTGTACTTCACGATCTTTAGCTTTGTTTACGATCTACAGATGAAGCTATCCAAACTGCAAGATTATTGCAGTAAGTTCCCTAGATTTGGGGCGTTTTATTGGTCATAAAAGAACAACAAACATTTTTGAAGTTTAATAATTTATTATTCACTGGATAAAAACTAAGAAACGGAAATCAAGTAAGGTACATGCGCAAATTTTTAACAATAATCAAACATAAACAACATGCAATATAACTTATAAAATACTTACAGTGTGTAACATTTCATAACGGCAATCATGCATGCACCCCCTTTCCCCACCCCCAGCCCCCAAATAAAACAACTTGACAAGTGAAGGGGTGTAAGAGTACAAGTAATTTTTTGCTATGCGGGTATTCTGAACGTTGTTTTTTTTCTGCCAGGTGCTAGGTGGGTATTTAACACCAATCTATTGGTCAATGCTTGTTCTTTGATCGTGTCTCTCTATTAAGAGACAGAATGGAAGTTTGTCGTCTGCTGCGTTTTCTTCTTCCAAGCGATTATTACGCATTTTTGCATAAAGGCAAACAGTGTGGACCCTCATCAGACTGTTCTGCAGTCTGATCTGGACCCACACTGTTTTTAAAATTGATGTTTACTGCAGATGACAGACGACAAAGCAGATGACAATTGTCGTGTTGGCATGTTATGGGTGAAAAAGTGCTTCAGAGGTAAATTTTAACCAAAAATAACATCACTTTTTACCGCGGAAAAATCTCCCTATTTGGGACCCCAATCTCCCTATCTGAAAATCAAAATCTCCCTATTTGGGTCCAAGAAAATATCACATGTATGATTTGTGTGTGTGCTGTTCACCAGAGCCCTACTTAAGTTTATGTACATGGTGTTGTGTGGATCAGGAACTCCACAGTGTGTGTGAGCTAAGGACCAGAGGTCTGTCATATTTGCTGAGTACAAGAGCCATTACATCTAAAAACAATGTCTCCACTGTTCACATATGTGCTACCAAGTACCAGCATATTAGTCTCTTGTTTGTGTTTAGCCCGAGCACCTTTGTTGTTCTTAAATGCTTCATGCAAGTCTGAACTGTGTTCTACAAACCTCCCATGAGTGTGAAGTTTTATTGGAGAACCGCAGTATGAGCCAGTGCACAAAAGGATTAGGCTTGTGAAGACTCGGATCAGACTGTGCATCCGCACAATCAATAGTATTCGTTGATTGCATGAGCCTCCAAGTTATCCAAAGTGAGTTTAACAACAACTCTTGCTGAGTGGATGCACAGGCTGATCTGAGTGTTTGCATGTCAAACAAGCCTTGGAGGTTTTGTCTTGCACTGGCTCGTATAGTGACAGTTTGAATAATTAGGAAGACTAATTTATGTTTCCTGTAGCTTTGTATTCTGTAAAATATTTACTAATTATGCACTTTTCTTCCAAGTTAAACTGCTGTAGGTTCTAGTTATGCATTTAATTTTAGAATTAGCTGAATTTGCTTTTAGGTAGATTTTAGGTATTATTAAATCCACTATGTGCCGGAAAACCCAAAAGAGGACTGGTAAGCAGTACAGGCCCAGATCAGGGCCTACACTGTTTGCAAAAAGTCCAGCTATTTTCCAAATAAATTTTTAAGAAAACATAACCTGTCACCTATAATTGAAATGGATTCTATATATAAGAAGGAAGATTACATTTGGTACCAAATGGGTTAATGTGACTATTAGCATGGCCTCAAATCAGCCTATGTACATCAACAGATATCCATATAGTATACAGCAAGAACCAATCAGACAGTGCTGATGTACAGGCTGATCTAAGTCTTTTCTGTGCACACAAACATATTTGTGCTCACTACGACTCAAATATCTGTTCTTTGTATGTACATTTAAAGTAATACCCAGGAAAAGTAACGGTTTCTTATATTTCTTTATACACCTGGGCCCAGTTGTTTTCAAATCCTTGTTAGCTTAAAGAGCTTGTTAGTGATAAATTTTTTTTAACTATTCTAGCAATTACAATATCAAATACTTCAGTAATTTTGCTGGAAAATGTGAGTAGCTTCTGCAAATGCAAATGCAAAAGCTACTCACATTTTTCAGCCAAAATATTAGTGTATTTGCCATATTAAATATCAGAGTTTTAATGATATTTTAACTAACAACATATTTAGATTGGAAAAATTGTGTCCAGATTATCATTTTAGTGATGTACCAATGTAGTGATACCTGCTTTATATTTCAAGTTCTGATAGGCTTATATGCACTTTTACGATAGACTTTACTGTTAAAATAGTTATTGCTTAAGTTTAGAACTGTTTATTTCTTAACTGTTAGAGAAATTTTTCTATTTAAATTTATTTGTCTCCTTTCCAGAATGAGTCTACACCTTACTCAAATAACAAGGAAACAAATTCTTCCATCTTGAGTGAACTCCTTTAAATGTATTCTATATTATGTTATTATTTTTTGTATATTTTCACATTGAAATTTCTTGCTTCATTGAAATTTTAAAATGAAATTTACTCCCTGAATGACTTTTAACCAATTTTCTTTAGGAAGTTCCAAAACAGTTACAAACAGTGACGACCCAGATCAGAGTCATCTGATATGTGTTTTCACTGTTTGCAAAATTCAGCCGTTTTTGAAACAATTTTTGGAAAATAAGTCTGCTAAATTTTGAAATGGACTCTTCTGATATAGGTAAGGTGTATCATCTTATTCAGGACCGAAAGACTAAAGCTTGTATACGACAAACATATGTTGCAGTGCTGTTTCGGATTAACACTGAAACTGTGTGGCAATATTGTATGTGCATTGTTTCTGCAGCTTTCATTGTAAGCACATAATATGCTTTATGTTGCAATACTGATTTATATAATATGTATGTCTCTTAATTTCTATGCACAAAAATTTTTGCCTCTTAACTCTTATCCTGCTGTTCACGACATCCCTTATCTTTGCAAACAGTGTAGATCCAGATCAGATGGCTTCTGAAGAAGCCATCTGATCAGGATCTACACTGTTTGACATTCAGTTTATGAATATGAAGGAATAAATTACATCAAGTAATCTGATTGGTTCACAGTCAGAGAGGGGTGTGGCTAAAATGAATATTCAGCAGGATAAGGGTTGATAATGCAGTTTGGTGCCTACTAAATGTGTCATTAGGTTAACATCTTTATGTTCTGTGATTGTTGTTTGATTTGAGAGTTCTTCAGCTCCCCTGTACGAAAGTACAGTTGCTGAAACCCCTGTATGTCTGCATCTGTGACACACTCGCTTTACAGTTTTGCATCTGGATTTCTCAAATACAGTAAAATTCCCAGAATAAGACCACCTTACAGTCCCAAAGGTGGTGTTGAAAATGCCCAGAAAGTAGGACAAACTTTTTAAATGTGCTTTTTAAAGAAGGATTAGTCTTAATTTTAGGTGGTCTTAATAGCGGAATTTCACTGTACTCTTACCTCAGCAACCACAAGCCAAGACTCGAAGTTATAAAACTTGTTTTTGTACTCAGCTGAATTGAGCTTGAAATCTAAAAATAGCATCTGATAAGGGTTTTCTTATGCTCAGATCTGCTCATCAACTTTAAAATACCAGCCAATCATTGTTAGCATTTTAAAATAGATGAGGAGGATAAATTTCACGCTAAAGTGATTTGAGAGTGGAAGAAGTTTTATAAGCTTGGGGCTAGATTTCTTATATTTTTCGGCATGGTGATTTATTGATGTAGCCCCAATATGCTTCTAGTGCCTGGTAACCTTAAAAAACAAATCATTCATTCATTTATGGATGCAGAGTTTTCTCATTACTACCCCTAACCCTGCCCATGACCTTGATGTCAATGTTAGAGACTTAGATTTTTTTCCATATATATGTATTTTTTTTTAAAGAAAAACCAAAGTGCAATCAGGTGAGCTACCATGTCTTGCAGTAGGTCTTGTCTTTTCTCCAATTTAACCCAGCAGAGTAAATAAATTAGCCAAATCATAAGAAATGGGTACATGTTCCACAGGCAACCAGAAAAGGCTTAGGTGAGCATGTGTAGACAAATAATAGGGCTAGAAGCATAGACTATTCCATGCATGAAGCTACCGTACTGATACTAAGAATGGGGAAAGTCAGGCCTATGCAAACAGTGCAGAACCAGATCAGACTGCTCCTGATGGAGCAGTCTGATCAGGGTCTACACTGTTTGCCATTCCATCTGCACCATTTGGACTCCTTACAGGATCGTAAAACAAATTTTTGAAAATTTTAGGAGAATAACAACAAGTCCTCAGGGTGTTCGAACTTTTATGGTACGTCAAGGTATCACTTCATGTCCATGAGCAGCAAAGACTGTGGCAAGATTGCACTTGAGTGCAGGCTCGCCTAAGCCTTCTCTGGTTGTCTATGTGATGAGTTCCCGTTTCTTTTGAGCTGGCTCAATTGTAAAAGCATTGTATATTCTCCATTAAACTGCATTTTTGTTATGACCTTAAGAGTATTCAGTTGCCAAGATTTTGCTCACTATATCCCATTCCACTCTGAACGAGCTTATGTACAGTTGTCCTTGTTGTAGTTTATATAATCAGGGCCCAGTTGTTGACTAATGATGTCCTTGGTTTTGAGCAGGTGGGCCCAGATGTGATGCTTGTTTGGTTAAGTTTAAGTACATGTATTTTGATCATGTGAATGATTGAAGATGGATTGCTGAAAATGTTTTTTATTTCTAATGTGCATGACTACATATTGCTGGAATCAAAACCTGCATTGTGTTCTGTCATGAATGAAGTAATCTAAATATTATTCATTTTAGATGGGGAAAGTCAAAAACAGGACATAGGCAAACAGTGTAGGCCCAGATCAGATACCATAGAATGTGGCATATTATCCAGGCTGCCACAGTTAGGCATCACGTGAACAAGTCCTTGAAATGAACACCCCCTAAACCCCACTTTATACAGAGAAAACTGGGGTTTACAGGGGTATACATTATTTTTCTTTTTTCTGCTCCAAGACATAGATTGTGGGTACTAGTAAGAACCGCCTCAATGAGGTGGATCTAACGAGCACCCACAACCTAAATTCTCTTACATAACCCTTATAAATTAACCCATTGTATACTGGTGGACTCTTCCACTGCTGTATGTTGGACAAGTCCATTTGTCATATAAGGGGTGTCAGTCCTATTTTTTTGTTCTTATTCTATTTTTGATGGAAAATTCTGTCAGCAAATAGTGCAGGCCCTGATCAGATGCCGCATTCTGTGGCGTCTGATCTGTTCCGGCACTGTTAGCCAAGGTACCCCATTAGGGATCTCCCGCCTACAATGGATTAATTTAGCCACACATATTTCTATCAACCAATCAAATTTCTAGATATAAATTTTTCAAGTCACAGTTTTCTGATCTGTATCTACACTGTTCACAAAGATAGGGGTTGTTGTGATCAGCAGGATAATTCAACTTTGGTTGAGATAGTAAAATATAGCTGATGTCTTGAGTTTGTGTATCAGTTTTTGGAATTTTTTTTTTATTTAGTATTATGTAGATGGTCTTTATATGTATTAGTTTTCTTTATATAGGTTTGAATTAAAAAAAAAAAAAAAAAAAAAAAAAAAAAAGCCAAAATCATTGCATTAAAATAAAAAAAAACGTAAAAGGGAAGAAAAAGATTAAAAAAAAAGAAGAAAAAATGAAAAGAAAAAATGAAAAAAAAAAATATATAGTGTAGAATTAGAACCATAGGTCTTACAAAAATAAGACAGCTATTGTTTGTATCCAACTTATGTCTAAAATTTGATATGAAGTGTGATATTCATTATGCAGGGAAATCTTGTGATAAAATGAGATATTGTTCTTTGAATAATCGTTCTTCATTATTTGTAAGAAAATGACTATTTTGGTTATTATCTGCAAAAAGATATTCCTTCAATGTCAATAAATCTTTTTAATCTCAAATCAATTCGTATTTGATATTTGGTTTATATTTGACAACGATATTTCATGGCTTTAGACAATGTGAAATAGCAGGATAATTTTCCTTACTTCTCCCTAAAAACCTGTGTTGTGGTTATTGGTTAGAAACACCTCAATGAGGCAATTCTAACAAGTACCCACAATACAGATTTCGGACCAGTATTATGGGAAATTATTGTGATTGTTTATAGCGGCATATTTTTTATAATGTCAAAAAGTAAAGGAACACTGCTGTTCATCACATGAACAAGTCCGTGATATGAAGACCCCCCTAAACCCCACTTTATATAGAGAAAATGGGGGTTTACGGGGGTATGCATTAATTTTCTTATTTCTGCTCCAAGACATAGGTTGTTGGTACTCGTTAGAACCGCCTCAATGAGGCGGTTCTAACGAGCACCAACATCCTATGTTTTGAACATTTATGAGAAAAATATGATGGATTTTCATCAGAAAAGTAGCCATTTGGGAGATGTGAAAAATGCACTATGTCGTACGGGCGAGTTATCGTAATGTATAATGAAGATCCTTTGTAATTGACTAGTATCTAAAATGCACTTTACAGTGGAAGGTTTGAATACCTTTGTTTACAGTTTGCTTGTTGCTTCAGCAATTTTTAGTATTAAAGTAAAACAAACTTAATTTAGAAACTTCATTTGTCATAACAAAACAAATTTTAGATATTTAGTTCTGCTTGTCATAAAAGGGCATTTGTAAATTGAAGTTGCTCAAATCTCATGAGTCACAAGACTTCCACAATCGTTTGTCAGTGTATATAGATCACATTTGTTTTTCATCAAGTCTATTCTCTTTGTCTTGTAAATATGTACATTTGTAAATACTTTTACTGTTTGTAAATAGTTTGACTGAAAAATGGGATGTTGAAATTGTACTTTTTTTGTAAAAATATAATACCAGCATGTTAAACTAAGCATTGAAAAATGATATATAACTTGCATTTTAGTTTGCCGTGCACTGAAATTAAAATTCAGCTCACCTAAATAACACACAGCTATTGTGGTGAGCAGCTGTAATATTTTGTAGGGAAGTGATTCACCTATTTTAGATGGAAACCCTGCCACTCACACCTACCCACACCTCAAAATGGAACAGTTGCAAACAGTGCAGGCCCAGATCAGATGCTGCAGAATGCAGCATCTGATCAGAATCTTTACTGTTTGCAAAAAGGTCAGCCTGTTTCTAATTAAATTTCTAAAACCAACTGAATCGGACACCCCTAGATTACAAAATGGACTTGGGCTGAATATAGTGAGGAAGATAGTTGACAATTGGTAAAATCGGAAAGGACAGGACAGGGTTAAATGAAGAGTTTCTTTCTTTTAATTCTTATCCTGCTGAATAAATTATTTTGCCACACCCATTGCTGACTATCAACCAATCAAATTACTAGATATAGTAATTCAGTAAAATTTGAAAACTGCATGACTAACAGTGTAGATCCTGATCAGATGGCTTCTGAAGAAGCCATCTGATCAGGATCTGCACTGTTTGCAAAGGTAGGGGTTGTCCTGTTCAGCGGGGGTTAAGGATAGCCTCTGTATTCAAAAGGAATTAGATAATAGGGAATCAGGTTCCTAACTGCAAAAGTTGTCTCCATTTGAAAGTTTTAGATGGCTGGTAGGCTCTTTTCAGGTTCATTCATTCATTCAGCCTACAGTTTCAATGAGAAGCCAAAATATGTCTATATATTGATGTGTGTTGATTTTTGGGAAGTTTGGCTGTAAATTTAGCTCTATTAGGATGTAAATTTGTTTTTTCTCTTGAATTAACCCTTGTGTTATAAGTTTCTTAAAGTGTATCATTACATTAAATTTATATGATTTTAATGGTGATATAAATGTCTTCTGTTTTCAGATGTAGCCTAGGATTGTTGTAATGTTCAGTAGATTACCATTTATGTACCAAGCAAAAAGGGTTCTTTAAGCACGTGTATAAGTGGATGATTAACCTGCTCATCCATGCAGTCTGAAAAGTCCTTGCCGTGTGCTATGTTGAAGTTCATTGACACAATGCTACTTCAGACAGTCAGGAAAGGTTGCATTCTTACTGTATTTACCCTAAGTATTCCGACACCTCGATTCCTTACCATACTTGTTCTGTATCGTTTACTTCCAGATGTTGTGTCTGGAGGTGCCACATTCTGTGGCGTCTCATCAGGGTCTTCACCGTTTGCTCAGGCCTGTGGGTCTGAATACATACAGTAAATACAGTACTTTGTGTGAAGACTGATTTAAGGGGAACAGGAACACCTTCAGGGGAGGCAACTCATGCAAAAGTATTTTTGTCTCCCATGTCAATAGGGGTCAACTCTTAAAGGAAAGAGGTCAACTCTTAAAGGAAAGAATTTGCTCCTCCTTTAAGAGTAGACCCCTTTTTCAGTGGGTCAAGGCTTATACAAAAGCGAACAAGAAGTCCCGAAAGTTGTCTCCCTTTGAAAAATGTCAGAAAAGTCTGCCAGGTGTTTCCATTCCCCTTAAGATTGCCAAGTGTCACAGACTTGAAGACCTTCTTTGCTTGTCATAGTCCTTTTTTTCTTGTACTTTTATATAAAGGATAATCTGCATTATCTTTTAATTTTTTTCTTAGGAATTTGGTGATTTTGTATTACATCCTTTTCTTATATTATTCTTCCTATTGAATCATTGAATTGGCCACAAAATGAAAAAAAAAGGTTCTTTATTGCCTATGCTAACAGGATAGGCTTACTGCACTTCTGACTGATTCTCATTTGCATATATTATAAAGAATTCTGTCCCTCAATTAATGTTCTGGCGTATGCAACAGTTCAGTACAGTAAATTCTATGTGGTAGTAAATCATGTCTGCTGTGCCTCCAGGAAAGATAGGCTAGCTGATAATATGCCAGAAAAATGTGTTTTGCATATTATTGAAAAAATGTTTCAAAAATATTTCAGTTGTATGCTTTGTAGTTACCATAAATATTCACCTACCTTAATTAATTACTGTAGTTATCCTAAAAATTTGAACATGAAATATATGAAGTTACTAGACAAGTTCAAACATGAAATATATGAAGTTACTAACCAAGTTCAAACATTTTTGTATAGAGTGGTTCTGAAATCTTCCTACATACCAAAAAAAAAACATTTTTGAAAAAAAAAATGTCCTCGGAACATCCATGTTTTCAAAAGCCTATGAAATAATCATATTTAACTCTAAAGGGAATGGCTACATGGCTGGCAGATTTTCAGCCATTTTTGCAAGGGAGACACCTTTTGGGACTGCCGCTTTGCTTTCCTATAAGTCTGAGCCCCTACAAAAAAAGATCTACTCCAAGAAGGAAAGAATTTGCTCCTTTCCTTCTTGGAGTAGACCCCTATTGATAGAGAGACAAAAATGTCTGAAAAAGGGTTGCTTCCCTTAAAGATCTACCAGTTTTGCTCTTAAAGATGATACGGTTTTAGAGTAACTACAGTAAATTATTACCATATACATGTATATATAAAAAAAAATCGGGATTTCATTTGTGCTCGGTTAACTTGGTATTGTCAAAGTACAGTGTGAACTGTAAGGTATATTTTCATCAAACTGGGAATTGTTGCTATGTATTGTGCAATGGTGTTCTGAAGATGTGTCTGTATTTTGACATGACTAAAAAATGCTATGAAGTGCTTTCAACTAAATGTTATGGAAGCATTTGATGTTGATTTCATTCCCTTAAATGGTGGGTTTTGGACATTGATTGCAGTGTTTTAGCAGTAACCTAAGTGAATACCTGTTAATTTTTATCTGGTCTTAATAGTGGAATATCTTAAAGACTCTTCACGTTTAACATTTAATGTTTTGTATATAACTGCCAGGGCCCATCCTACAAGGTGATGTAAAGTCTCCCTTTTTTCTCAAAATTCTCCCTGTTTTTAGAGAGGTTTTAATGTAGAGAACAAATAAGCATAGAATTTGGAGCAGAACTCCCTTTTTTTGAATTTTAATGATGTCCCATAACTCATCCCCGTCTTGACACTCTAGGCTGGGGCCTGACTGCAGATTTTTATGTCTTTCCACGATTGTCTACCTCAGATGTGCTGTTTTATCATAAGTTAAGGTTAACATCAATACTTTGGTCCAGTTGTTCAAAATTAACGATGACCTTAGTTAACCTATCATTTAAACTGATCAGTTTATTTGGCAAATATGGTAATATTTTGGCTGAAGAAAATGTGAGTAGCTACCTACTCACATTTTTTCAGCAAAAATACCAGGGGCCAGTTGTTCAAAGCATCGTAAGCTTAACGAGCTCGTTAGTGGTCATATTGTTAAGTGTTCTAGCAAGTTCAATATCTAAAATTTTGGTATTTTTGCTGAAAAAATGTGAGCAGCTTTTGCATTTGCAAAAGCTGCTCACATTTTTTCAGCAAAAATATTAGCATATTTGCCATAATACATGATCAAAGTTTTAACGATACATTAGCTAACAACATCGTTAGTTTTGAACAACTGGCCCCAGATAATTAAATATTAATGTACTTGCTAGAACATTTGACATGCTTTGAACAACTGGACC
The DNA here is from genome assembly GCA_963580285.1 of Lucinisca nassula. Taxonomy (NCBI): domain Eukaryota; kingdom Metazoa; phylum Mollusca; class Bivalvia; order Lucinida; family Lucinidae; genus Lucinisca; species Lucinisca nassula. The sequence continues at coordinate 155,663,125 of OY757011.1, read as the reverse complement.
CAGAAATTCATATTCAGTTTGGGAAGTGAAGTTTCAATGCTTAAATCCTTACGCCTAAAAGTCCTGAGGAATATTCTAGCCTTATTTTCTCTGAAAAATGAGAAAAATTATTTGAAATGCCATCTACTAGTTTTGATTGGGGCTTTAAGGATTATTGTACTTGAGAAAATAGGCTTCTGTGATAATGGTATGTATTACTTGTACCATGTTCTGTATAATTTGCCTTTTGTCCCCTAATTTTCCGACACCAAGTTAAAAGAGCACATCATTTTATGTCATTTGCTGTTTTGATTGATCTCTTATGAACTTCACATATTGTACACTTTTCAGTCTAATAAAGGTTGAAGTTGACATTCGTTTGTTTCATTCTTTCCTTCCCGGCATATTTTCTTACCATTACACCAGAACCGTGTTGAAGTCCACAGAAGAAAGTATTTAAGTTTAACAGACATGTTATATTCTAACAAAATAGGATATAACATATAAGGTCGTATAAGAAAGTGACCATTTATGGTCATTGTTATCCCCGAACCTAATAGGTTTAGTGGATCCCTGGACCTAATAGGTTTTGGTGGATATAGTGATCAGCCTGGCATCTGTATGACTGTCCATAATTAGGCAAAACCTTGTGATGGCCATAACTCCAATACCTTCAAGATATGTTGATGGTACTTGATACAATTATAAGCTTGTCATGCACAAGAACCACAGCTCTGGCTGCCATGGTATTTGAGTTATCTCCCCTGACAGTATAACCTTGTGGTTGCCATAACTCCAATATCCTTAAAGGTATATTGATGGTACGTGAGATTGAGAAGGCATGTCATGTGCAAGAACCACAGCTCTGAGTGCCATGGTATTTAAGTTATCTCCCCTGATAATAGAACTTGTCACCATTAACTCCAGTACTGTTGTCTGAGGATAAGTTGAAAGTGACATTTCTGAGTGCCATGGTATTTAAGTTATCTCCCCTGATAATAGAACTGTTGTCACCATTAACTCCAGTACTGTTGTCTGAGGATAAGTTGAAAGTGATGTCAGAAAATGTGTTTATTGTTAAGCCCTGTCCACTTGCCTTTTCACCATTGCCAAAAGGCAACGACGCTTTGGTTACGATAATTATAACGGTAAAATCTGTCTTGGCAACCAATAAAGGGTGTGTTAATGATAACGGTACAACCTGTCAAACCTACCTGTGATGGTTTACACTTTTACGTCACTGTCAACTTATCTTCCGACAACAGTACCCTTTGAGATATATTGATGGTACTTGGTTAAGTTGTACACAAGAATTAGAAGGCTTGTCGTCTGCAAGAACCACAACTCTGGGTACCATTTCATTTGAGTTATCTTCCTTGACAATATAACCTTACGATTGCCATAACTCAAATACTCTTGAGGTTGGTAGTTGTAGGTGTGTCATGAGCAAGAGCAACTCTGGTGTATGGTATTTGAGTTATCTCCCCTGAAAAATATAATCTTTCAAAATCCTTTGAGATCTATTGATGCTTGTCACAAAGTTCAGACAGCATGTCATGAGCAAGAACAACAACCCTAGATGCCATGGCTCCCCTTATAGAATAACCTCGTGATCACCACAACTCCAGCACCCTTTGAGATATATTGACAGTATTTGGTACAATTGTATACACCAGGGGTCGGTTGTTCAAAACAAACGTCATTAGTTAACATAACATTAAAACTTTGATCATTTAATATGACGAATATGCTAATATTTTTGCTGAAAAAATGTGAGTACAATGCAAAAGCTACTCACATTTTTGCAGCAAAAATACCAAACTATTAGATATTGTACTTGCTAGAACAGTCAACAATTTGTCCACTAATGAGTTTTTTAAGCTAACAATGCTTTGAACAACTGGCTCCAGGTTGAGAATGGGTGTCATGTGCAAGAACTGCAAGTATGGGTGCCAGTGTTTGTGTTCTCTTTCCTGACCATATATCATTTTGACCTCTAAAAACCCTTTAAGATATATGATTGTACCGTGTAGTTGGACAAGTTGGAACAAAGTTTAGAATATGAATGAGTTCTCATGAATACAAGAGCAGGTAATTCAAGTAGCAAAGGGGCAATAGTTGTCACCCTTGTACTTGGTATACCTCTGAAACTCAGTTACCTTCAGTATACTCTGGAAATCTCATTATGTTCAGGAAGAGTTCTTAACATCATTCGGATAAATGCATAATTTATATAATATCTTAAAAGATGTCTTCCTGATTTTGTTTGAATTAAGGTTTAACGTCCCGACTTTGCCTTGGCAGGCTTAGTCCTCCAAAGCTGTTTGTCAGTACTCTTTTGTGGTCATTTCAGCTTTGCGTGGAAGCACCATGCAGTCCAAACTATTTCTCCAAGCCCCGACTGACAGGGGCTGGATGTCTATCTCATACTTTGCAGCAATGTACTTGAAGATTAAGCTGGTGGTTTCATCTCACCTGTCAAATGGTCACAAAGTGAGCTTTTGTGATCACATTTTGTCCATCGTCCGTTGTCAGTGTGTGCGTCGTCCGTCAATCTATGCGTATGTGAACAATGTCTTCAAAACTCTCCCAAACGACTGATCGGATTTTGACCAAACTTCACAGGAATGATCCTTCAAGGTTGTTCAAATAGTTCTGGTCCATTGCGTCTAGGTCACAGGAGCTAAAAAAAGATCTGAAAACTTAAAAAATCTTCTCTGAAACCGCAACACTTTGCCTGGGCAGGCGCAGTTCTTCTAAGCTGTTTACCAGTACCCTTTTGAGGTCTAGTTTCAGCACAGCGTGGAAGCACCATGCAGCCCAAACTATTTCACCAAGCCCTGATTGGTTGGGCTGGATATCTATCTCATACTTTGCAGCAATGTAGCTGGTGTTTTTATCTCACCTGTCACATAGTGACAAAATGAGCTTTTGTGATCACATTTTGTCCGTCGCTTGTTGTCAGTGCGTGCGTCATCTATCAGTGCGTATGTAAACAATTTCTTCAAATCAATGGTCGGATTTTGAACAAACTTCAAAGTTGTTCATATGGTTCCGGTGCCTGTCTAGGTCACTGGAGGTAAAAAAAGATTTTTTTACTGAAAACTTAAAGAAATCTTCTCTGAAACCGCAAGGGCCAGGTCTTTGATATTTGGTATAAAGCTTCATCTAGTGGACCTCTATCAAGATCGTTCAAATTATAGCCTTGGGGCCTAAAATGGTCCCGCCACGAGGCCCACATGTTTTCCACAGGCTTATATGGGGAAAACCTTTAAAAATCTTCTTGTCTGAAACCAGAAGGCACAGTTCTTTGATTTTGGTATGAAGCTTCACCTACTGGATCTCTACCAAGATTATTCCAGTTATAACCTTGGGGCCAAAAATGGCCCTGCCCTGGGCCCACATATTTTACATAGTCATATATAGGCAAAACCTTTAAAAAATCTCCTTGTCTGAAACCAGAAGCCCATGTCTTGGATATTTGGTATGAAGCTTCAACTAGTTGACCCCTACCAAGATTGTTCAATAAATAGTCTTGGAGCCAAATCTGGCCCCACATGTTTTGCATTGACTTACCGGGTATGTAGGGAATACCTTTAAAAATCGTCTTGTGTGAAACCAGAAGGCCGAGATCTTTGATATTTGATATGAAGCTTCATCTAGTGGACCTCTACCATGATTGTTCAAATTAAAGCCTTGGGGCACAAAATGGCCCGACCCCTGGGCCCACATGTTTTACATAGACTTATATCGGGGAAAGCTTTAAAAATTGTCTTTTCTGAAACTACAAGGCCCAGGTCTTTTAATATTTGGTATGAAGCTTCATCTAGTGGACCTCTACCAAGATTTTCAAATTATAGCCTTGATAGTTTTCTTTTCTTTTTTCTAAACATTGCTTATGATAAATGATGAGTGATAAAGGGCCATCTTGTTTTTAGCTCACCTGTCACGTAGTGACGAGGTGAGCTTTTGGGATCACTTTTTGTCCGTCGTCCGTCCGTGCGTCCGTCCGTAAACAATTTCAAATAAGTATATCTCCAATACCCCATGGCCAATCTTGATCAAATTTCATGTGAATCATCATCAGGTAGGGGGAAAGGCTGCATAAGGTTTTTGGGCTGATCAGATTGGAATTCTGGTTGCCATGGCAACATATAGCTCCCATAGACTCATAATGGGAAAACATTTTAAAATCTTCTCTGAAACCACAGGGCCCAGAGCTTAGATATTAAGCATGTAGCAAGGGCAAGTGGTCAACTATCTAATTCCTGCCAATCATGCCCCTCGGTGCCAAATGGGCCACGCCCTAGGGCCCCTTCGCTCCCATAGACTAATACTGGAAAAAAAACTTCTAAAATCTTCTTCTCTGAAACCACAGGGCCCAGAGCTTAGATATTTAGCATGTAGCAATGGCAAGTGGTCACCTACATAATTCCTGCCAATCATGCCCCTGGGTTCAAAAAGGGCCACTCCCTGGGGCCCCTTCGCTCCCATAGACTCATAATGGAAAAAAAGCTTCAAAAATCTTCTTCTCTGAAACCACAGGGCCCAGAGCTTATATATTTAGCATGTAGCAATGGCAGGTGGTCACCTACATAATTCCTGCCAATCATGCCCCTGGGTTCCAAATGGGCCACGCCCTAGGGCCCCTTCGCTCCCATAGACTAATACTGGAAAAAAAACTTCTAAAATCTTCTTCTCTGAAACCACAGGGCCCAGAGCTTAGATATTTAGCATGTAGCAATGGCAAGTGGTCACCTACATAATTCCTGCCAATCATGCCCCTGGGTTCAAAAAGGGCCACGCCCTGGGGCCCCTTCGCTCCCATAGACTCATAATGGGAAAAAAAGCTTCAAAAATCTTCTTCTCTGAAACCACAGGGCCCAGAGCTTATACATTTAGCATGTAGCAATGGCAGGTGGTCACCTACATAATTCCTGCCAATCATGCCCCTGGGTTCCAAATGGGCCACGACTTGGGGCCCCTTCGCTCCCATAGACTCATAATGGAAAAAAAGCTTCAAAAATCTTCTTCTCTGAAACCACAGGGCCCAGAGCTTTTATTATTAGCATGTAGCAACAGCCAGTGGTCACCTACATAATTCCTGCCAATCATACCCCTCGGTGCCAAATGGGCCACGCCCTAGGCACCTTCGCTCCCATAGACTAATAATGGAAAAAAAAGCTTCAAAAATCTTCTTCTCTGAAACCACAGGGCCCAGAGCTTATATATTTAGCATGTAGCAATGGCAGGTGGTCACCTACATAATTCCTGCCAATCATGCCCCTGGGTTCCAAATGAGCCACGCCCCGGGGCCCCTTCGCTCCCATAGACTCATAATGGAAAAAAAGCTTCAAAAATCTTCTTCTCTGAAACCACAGGGCCCAGAGCTTATATATTAAGCATGAAGTAACAGCAAGTGGTCACCTACATAATTCCTGCCAATCATGCCCCTGGTGTCCAAACGGACCATGCCCGGGGGCCCATTAGCTCCCATAGACTCATAATGGAAAAAAGCTTCAAAAATCTTCTTCTCTGAAACCACAGGGCCCAGAGCTTAGATATTTAGCATGTAGCAATGGCAAGTGGTAACCTATATAATTCCTGCCAATCATGCCCCTGGGGTCGAAATTGGCCACACCCCTGGGTCCCTTAGCTCCTATATACTCATAATGGAAAAAAAGGTTCAAAAATCTTCTTCTCTGAAACCACAGGGCCCAGAGCTTAGATATTTAGCATGTAGCAATGGCAAGTGGTCACCAACATAATTCCTGCCAATCATGCCCCTGGGTTCCAAATGGGCCACGCCCCAGGGCCCCTTAGCTCCTATAGACTCATAATGAAAAAAAAGCTTCAAAAATCTTCTTCTCTGAAACCACAGAGCCCAGAGCTTAGAAATTTAGCATGTAGCAACGGCAAGTGGTCACCTACATAATTCCTGCCAATCATGCTCCTGGGGTCCAAACAGGCCACGCCCTGGGGCCCCTTAGCTCCTATAGACTCAAAATGGAAAAAGCTTCAAAAATCTTCTTCTCTGAAATCACAGGGCCCAGAGCTTAGATATTTAGCACGTAGCAACGGCAAGTGGTCACCTACATAATTCCTGCCAATCATGCCCCTGGGTTCCAAATGGGCCACGCCCCGGGCCCCTTCGCTCCCATAGACTCAAAATGGAAAAAAGCTTCAAAAATCTTCTCCTCTGAAACTGCAAGGCCCAGGGCTTAGGTAATTAGCATGTAGCAACGGCAAGTGGTCACCTACATAATTCCTGCCAATCATGCTCCTGGGGTCCAAATTGGCCACGCCCGCGGGCCCCTTCGCTCCCATAGACTCATAATGGAAAAAAAGCTTCAAAAATCTTCTTCTCTGAAACCACAGGGCCCAGAGCTTAGATATTTAGCATGTAGCAACAGCAAGTGGTCACCTACATAATTCCTGCCAATCATGCCCCTGTGGTCAAAACTAGCCATGCCCCGGGGCCCCTTAGCTCCTATAGACTCATAATGAAAAAAAAGCTTCAAAAATCTTCTTCTCTGAAACCACAGAGCCCAGAGCTTAGAAATTTAGCATGTAGCAACGGCAAGTGGTCACCTACATAATTCCTGCCAATCATGCTCCTGGGGTCCAAACAGGCCACGCCCTGGGGCCCCTTAGCTCCTGTAGACTCAAAATGGAAAAAGCTTCAAAAATCTTCTTCTCTGAAATCACAGGGCCCAGAGCTTAGATATTTAGCACGTAGCAACGGCAAGTGGTCACCTACATAATTCCTGCCAATCATGCCCCTGGGTTCCAAATGGGCCACGCCCCGGGCCCCTTCGCTCCCATAGACTCAAAATGGAAAAAAGCTTCAAAAATCTTCTCCTCTGAAACCGCAGGGCCCAGAGCTTAGGTAATTAGCATGTAGCAACGGCAAGTGGTCACCTACATAATTCCTGCCAATCATGCTCCTGGGGTCCAAATTGGCCACGCCCGCGGGCCCCTTAGCCCCATTGACTCATAATAGGAAAAAGCTTCAAAAATCTTCTTCTCTGAAACCACAGGGCCCAGAGCTTAGATATTTAGCATGTAGCAACAGCAAGTGGTCACCTACATAATTCCTGCCAATCATGCCCCTGTGGTCAAAACTAGCCACGCCCCGGGGCCCCTTAGCTCCTATAGACTAATAATGGAAAAAATGCTTCAAAAATCTTTTTCTCTGAAACCACAGGGCCCAGAGCTTAGATAATTAGCATGTGGCAATGGCAAGTGGTCACCTACATAAATCCTGCCAATCATGCCCCTGGGGTCCAAATGGGCCACGCCCCGGGCCCCTTAGCTCCCCTAGACTCATAATGGGATAAAGCTTCAAAAATCTTCTTCTCTGAAACCACAGGGCCGAAAGCTTAGATATTTAGCATGTGGCAATGACAAGTGGTCACCTGCATAAATCCTGCCAATCATGCCCCTCTGGTCCAAATGGGCCACACCCTGGGACCCCCTTAGCTCCCATAGACTCAAAATGGAGAAAAGCCTCAAAAATCTTCTTCTCTGAAACCATAGGGCCCAGAGCTTAGATATTTAGCATGTAGCAACGGCAAGTGATCACCTACATATTTCCTGCTAATCATGCCCCTGGGGTCCAAATGGGCCACGCCCCGGTGCCCCTTAGCTCCCATAGACTCTAAATGGAAGAAAGCTTAAAAAATCTTCTTCTCAGAAACTGTGAAGCACAGAACTTAGATATTTAGTCCAAATTGGCCAAATCCTGTGGCCCCTTAACTCCAACAAACTTATAATGGAAAAAAGCTTCAAACATCTTCTTTGAAACCATGAAATACAGACCTTAGATATTTAGTATATAGCAACACAAAATGGTCACCTACATAAATCCTGCCAACCATGCCCTTTGGGTCAAAATTGGCCAAGCCCCAGGGCTCATTAGCTTCTATAGACTTATACTGGAAAAAAAACTTAAAAAAAAAAATCTTCTTTTCCAAAACCATAAGGCACAGATTTTGTTTGATTTGAGGTTTTACATCCCTGTCAACACTGTATAGGTCATTTTGGAGATGTCTCTTCCAATTTTGTGGGACTTTTTACCCGACATTGAGATGAAATTACATCTCAAGCCCTGTCGCCCAATGAAACCAATAGGGTTTATACGCATGGACACCGCTTTGCCTGAGCTTAGATATTTAGTATGTAGCAATGTCAAGTGGTCTCCTACACTAATGATTTTCTGGTACACAGGTGAGCGATATAGGGCCATTGGGCCCTCTTGTTTTGTGTTTGTTTTCTTCCTGTGCACTTTCTGCATGTGTACAATCTTCAGAAAGCAGTATTGGCTTTCGATCGGGGAGTTTGCCATCTCTTCTGATGGCTATTTTTCTATAGGTAATCTATGAATTTTTCAGGATCTATCATTCAAGTATCCAAAATCATGTTATAATGAACACTATTCCCCCCCTCCCCCCCCCCCCCAAAAAAAAAAAAACATCATTAAAACCTAAGTGTTGTGTGGAGATTTCTCTGGCAAAATCTTGTTTTATCATCAGCAGAAGGAACAGAATTACGATTGTAAAGAGTTCAGGATCAGTCTTTTGATGAACCATTTCAAACCATCTGTCTTCAAACAGCAAAGAAGGGCATATATGTGACATCATTGTTAAGTAAAGGTAAACAAAATCTTGATAAGTCAATGCCTTTTGATTGATGTCACATTTGAGCATTATAGCAGCTGTGTTTGCCAGTTAACCCATAAAATGCCAATCACATCAATTGTCGTCTGCTTTGCCATCTGCCGGTTACCTTAATAGTAATTTTTTGCAAACAGTGTGGACGCAGATCAGACTGATCCTGTAGGAGCAGTCTGATCAGGGCCCACAGGCAAACAGTGTGGACCCAGATCAGACTACTCTTGTAGGAGTAGTCTGATCTGGATCCACACTGTTTGCAAAAATATTTTTAAAAAGTTTGCAAAAAAAATTCAGCAGATATAGTTTTTCTCGGTATCTTAAGGGTTAATGCTATGTATTTCTCCAATAAAACACAGGATAAACGAACCGCATGGTCCTATATTGCTCACCTGAGCTAAGCATTTTACATACTTAATATAAGTTTTTTCCCTTTATTACCTATGTCTACGTAAAATAAGTGACGGCTTGGGTCAGGCCATATTTGGCCCAAGGGCTGTACTTTGAACAATCTTGGCAGAAGACCCACTAGATAAAGGTGTATACCTGGGCCTTCTGGATTAAGTCTATATAAAGCGTGGGCCCTGCCGCTGGACTATTTTTGGCCCCAGGGCTATAATTTGAACATTCTTGGCAAAGGTCCTCTTGATTAATGTGTGTACCAAAAATCAATGTTCTGAGCCTTCTGGTCGCAGAAGAGATTTCAAAGGTTTTACCTATACAAGTCTATGTAAAACATGGTGCCCCTTGGAGGGGCCATTTTGGCCCAAGGGCTATAATTCGAACAATCTTGGGGGAGGTCCACTAGATGAAGCTGTTTCCAAATATCAAAGGCCTGGGCCTTCTGGTTTCAGACAAGAAGATTTTTAAGGATTTCCCTATATAACAAGTGGGCCCCTGGGCAAGCCATTTTTGGCCCAAGGGCTATAATTTGGACAATCTTGGTAGAGGTCCACTAGATGAAGATTTATACCAAATACCAAATGTTCTGGGACTTCTGATTTCAGACAGGAAGAATTTTTTAGGTTTTCCCCATATAACTCTTATGTTAAACCCTGGGCAGGACCATTTTTCAAAATCTTGGTAGAGGTCCACTAGATGAAGATTCACACCAAATATCAAAGACCTGGGCCTTCTGGTTTCAGACAAGAAGATTCTGAAAGGATTTCCCTATATAAGCATATGTAAAACCAGTGGGCCCCTGGGTGGGGCTATTTTTGCCCCAGGGCTATAATTTGAAGAATCTTGGTAGAGGTCCACTAGATGAAGCTTCATACCAAATATCAAAGACCTGGGCCTTCTGGTTTCAGACAAGGAGATTTTTAAAGGTTTTCCCTATATAAGCCTATGTAAAACCAGTGGGTCCCTGGGCGGGGCCATGTTTGGCCCAAGGGCTATAATTTGAACAATCTTGGTAGAGGTCCACTAGATGAAGCTTCATACCGAATACCAAAGGCTTCAGACAAGAAGATTCTCAAAGGTTTTCCCTATATAAGCGTATGTAAAACCAGTAGACCCCAGGGCAGGACCAATTTTGGGTGCAGGGCTACAATTTGAACAAACTTGGTCAAGGTCCATTAGATGAAGCTTCATACCAATTACCAATGATCTGGGCATTCTCAGACAAGAAGATTTTTAAAGGTTTTCCCTACATAAGCCTATGTAAAACCAGTGGGCCCTGGTGCAGGGCCATTTTTGGCCCCAGGGCCATAATTTGAACAATCTTGGTAGCGATCCACTAGATGAAGCTTCATACCAAATATCAAAGACCTGGGACTTCTGGTTTCAGACAAGAAGATTTTTTAAGGTTTTTTTCTTATTTTCCCTTTTTCGTTGCTATGGAAACCCGAGTTCTGCAAGGAATGGAATTCTTCAAACAACTTTAAGAGAGGACCACCCAAACATCATTTCTGCCAAGTCTGGTCAAAATCTGTTCAGTGGTTTAGGAGGAGATGTCGTTTAAAGGTATTGTTAATGGACGGACAGATGGGCGACGACGGACAGTGAGCGATCACAATAACTCCCCCGGAGCCTTCGGCTCATGTGTCAGCTAAAAATGGTATATTTACTAATTATACAACAGTAACCTAACCTGAGGACTGTACCTAAATTTATGGACTGTCAGAGGGCCAAGGGTGGGACCCACAGCTGAAATGGTCCACAGGTGAAGCTATATCAGCCAAGGAGTCCAAGCGAAGCGTAAAGGCTGTTCATAAATTGAGAGAGACTGAAGCTGACTACTTTTATATTTAGTGCATTGAACCTTTCATTTTAATGCTGGTGCATATCAGTGAAATGGCATGTTCATGACTTACGTTCGTGAACTTTGACATTACCAAACAGTTCTAAATGTTGTTAGTGACCGAGACAACCAAGATTTTCATGCCTTGTTTCAATACATGTTTTAGGCATGCACCCTTATTGTGTCATTCACTCATAAGGTATTAAATGTCGAACATGGCTAGTGATGCAAAAGCAAGCTTTTCATCAAAAGTTGAGTACCGTGCTGTAATTCGGTACTTGTATTTGAAAGGGAAAACAGGTGAGGAAATGCATTACGAGCTGACCAATGTTTATGGGTCTTCTGCACCATCGTATGCACAAGTTAAATTCTGGGTTGGGGAATTCAAACACGGTAGAACCTCTTCAGAAGATGAAACCAGATCTGGACGCCCATCAGATGCCACCGATGAAGAAGTGTGTAACAAAGTACGAGATCTGGTATACTCTGATAGGCGAGTTTAGGTGGAAGGAAAAGTGAATGCATTACACACCTCACATGATAGCGTTTCAACAATTTTACACAATCCCTTGGGCGTGCGCAAACTAACAGCCTGTTGGGTCCCAAAATCCCTTAGCGACGAGCAAATGGTAACCAGAGCATTGGTATGCAGTATATTGTTGAAGTGGATGTGACCTTAACCCAAAACTTAAACATAAAATTTCTAAGTCTGTGATCTTGACCTCAAGGTCACTGAGGGGGTGAGGCTGGTACTGTGCAAAACTTTAGACCAATATATAACATTAGTCCAAGAAGTAACTAAATCCATCAAGTGGTTTTAGAGATATAGAGCAACAGAAAATTTTAACCAAAAACTTTAACTTTGAGTGACATACACAGATACGCCAATGCCAATGCCAGTGTGACTGCTATAGCTCTTCTGTACTTTTGTACAGTCAAGCTAAAAAGGATATCTGTGGATGTCATTTCCGGTCCAATGAAATAGTTGTGTCGGCAGTTGAGGAGTGGGTCAGAGACAAGGACCCTGGCTTCTTCAGTTCTGGGCTGATGGCACTTGAACAGCGTTGGTCCAAGTGTATCATTCTAGAGGGCAATTACATCGAAAAAGAAGAGATCAATCTCACCCAGAAATAAGTTAACTGGTTTTTTATTGACTTGCCCTCATAAATACCAACAAAAATAACAATTGGTAAAGAAGAGAGGAGTTAGGAGGTAAAAATGAGTCAAAGTGAATAAAGATGGCATAACTTGAGAAAACCCATTGAATTACAATTCGTTTAGCCATTATCGGGATTGGATAGGTTGGAAATGTCTAGTAGGACCACAAACATATACCTAAAACTTATTAAGCAACATGCATTTTAAAATTCTAAATACTATCAAGGGATATAATTTAAAAAAATTATGGATCCTTGACCCCTAAGTTGGACCACAAACATAGAAGTTATGCATTTTAATTTTGCAGTCACTGAATGACAGAATTATGTATACTGAGCCAAACACATAACGCAACATGAATATGGTTAAATTTTCGTGGTAATGTCTGGTGTAGGAAAATCTGGATGACATATGTTGCTGAACTATCACCAATGAAAGATTCGGTTTCATTGATTTCAGTTTCCAGAGCACGGTTTAGGAGGTTGAATCTGATTGGTCAAAATGGTAATTTTGATTCAATGCGCTTCCAGAGACATCTGGAATGCCATTTTTTTTCAATAATTCCCTTTTAAATGATCGCCCAATAAGGAAAGATGGTGTGATTTAAAAATGTCTTTCCCGTTGTCTCAAAATTTAATGACAAAGTTCAAACGACTGACATGTTGCCATTTATACTGAACATTCCATAGACAACAATAGAAAATTAAAGTGGCGACAAATTCCAACAATGAGATTTTCAAATGAAAACAGTGTGAACCTCGCATAATTGTATTGTTATTGGGTGCTAGAAAACACTATTCTGTGGAATTATAGCATTTAGAACTGTCTTCAACAAATTCTGAAATATTGCCGACTGGACCCTTTATGCCAAAGTTCAATAATTTCATGTCTGGGAGTAAAAACAGGTTGTCGCTTGTGATCAAAAATAAAGATAACCTATTGATTAACAATAAAATTAATCATTACTCTCAGAAAACGATCTTCATTTCAGTTGTATGAATGCATGTGACATGCCGCGTTCTGGAAAATCACAATGTGATTCATTTTTAAGAAACACCCTAGCCCCAGAATATGGTTTGTTTCTTGAACAGATAAAAACAGAATGTTAAAACCAAAGTGCTGCTGGATGCTTGGGACAGTGGCCAGTGTTATTAAATAGACGATTCTTAGAATGTAGGTACATTCTGCTCGTTATTATTAATACAAACCACTGTTGCGTTATAACTTTGGCTCAGTATATTACCACTTAAGCACGTGGCAAATCCAGTATAACCCCACTTTTTTCAAAGTGGGGCTGTAATCGGCAGGCTCAATCACCTGGTATTCCTATTCCATATAAATGTATGTGTTGGAGGAACATAAAAATACATGTTAATACACACACTAGCACAAACATAAAGTGTGCAAGAATCATAATTATTTCCCTATTATTTGCATGTACTATAGAGATTTATAGCACAGTTTTGTCTATATGACACGTAATTTCTGCAAGATGCCCAAATCATCCATTTGCTTTTGTAACTGTGGCCCTTTTGACAGCTAAGTTCATACAAGGATCATTTGCACGGCAATGCCCAGTTGTTCAAAGTCTTGTTAGCTAACACTCATGAAATATTAAATGTTTAAGCAAGTACAATCTGGAATACAGTGGTATTTTTGCTGAAAAATGCAAGTAGCTTTTGCAATGATTTTTATAGCATACAGTAAAACTCCTATATTAAGACCACCTTTGGGACTGTTCAAAAGTGGTCTTAAAGACCACTTTTGAACAGTCCCAAAGATGGTCTCTGACCAGAGGGCACTTATCGAGGAAACACAAAGACAGAATCACTGAAACCTTCTAAATATGGGTCTTAAAGCAGGTTTAGTCTTGATTTAAGGTGGTCTTATTAGCGGAATTTCACTGTTTTTGCGATATTCAATGATCAAAGTTTTAATGATACATATGCTAACAACATTATTAGTTTTGAACAACTGGGTCCAGATATTTTGACCAGGATATGCAGAGTTGCAGGATGTTCTGAGTTCAGTGGGTGTACATGCATTTAGCTAATTAAATGATGATGCAGGGGTATACATTTGCAAACTGAAAACATTTGGAATATATGAAACAACAATCAAGTAACTCTAATGCTAAATGAGCCTTTATTTAGGTAGTTTTCAAATGAAGAAACAGAACTATACCAGTCATGTATCACCATCATGTCAATTGAGCCACAGCTGGTGATAATGTGTCTCTGTACATGTGCATCCGGCATATACTAGGCATATTTTTTTCTTATTAATGCTTATGTAGGCAGTTCTAATGAGTACCTACAACCTATGTCTTAGAGCCAAAACAAATAATGTTACCACCTGTTAACCATAGTTTTCTCTATATATAGGGTTGATGGGGTATTCATTACACACACTTGTTCCCATGGTTTTGGTTTGATGTGGTTCAAATTTTCCTCCTATGATCGCAAGTATCAGCTTATAAAATCTGTAGACTTCTTAATAGATGTTGGGATAGTCCTTTTTTTCTCTCTCTCTCTCAAACTGCCTACTAAATAAGGAGATTTTCTATCCTGGGGATAGTCAGGGATATGATAAAATTCAATAATTCTCATCATTTTATGATGTTTATCTGCACTGGTTGTAAGGTTGAAATCTAGTCAGAAATTAACAGTGTGCAAGAAAAAGAATCTTACATGGATGGATGAGGATTGGATCAGGATCACAGCCACTATCAAACAGCAAGCCTTGTGTTGCAGGCCTGTGACTCGCAGGACTATAAGAATCTTATATGGGTGTAAGGGCTGGATTGAAAAATCCGTCCCGAGGGACACTGTCCGGCATCACGAGGCTTGCCGAGTGATGCCGGACAGTGATCCCGAGGGACGAATTTTTCTATCCACCCCTCACACCCATATTGGATTGTTTTTCTTGCATACCTTCCATTTCTATTGCGAATTTTTAATGCTGCTGTCACTTTGGTTACCGACGTCCGCCATTTTGTGATGACAAAACAGGAATGTTTAGTGACGTCACGCATGATGCCGCCGCGCATGAGGTTGTAATCAACCAGTGCATTTATCAGACACGCGATTATATTCGATTTGGGGTCGGAACACCAGGGTCAGAACATAAATTTCTGTCCCAGGGTAAAATCACGGATTTCCTTGTCTGGTGTGCAAGAAAAATTTTTCTATCCACCTCTCACACCTATGTGAATTTCTTATAGTACAGATACTAGGAAAGGTCCAACAATTCACAGAACAGGATAATCTGACAAATAATATTTTTTGTTACCTCCCCTCATACTATTTAGAATCAACTCTGCATTATTTTGTGGTAAACTGAAAATATCTTAGATTCATTAGGCTGAAAGCATCCCCGAGTTTCTTCCCTGCAATTAGAAGCCTCCGTGGTGCAGTGGTTACGCTACTCGCCTTGTAAACCAGGGATCGCAGGATCGATCCCGGGCTTCTCCAGACTTTCGGATGAGTCTTTAAACTGAGGTCCCGTCTCCGTATGACCTTAGCTGTTGGTGGGACGTTAAACTAAATCTCACTCACTTCCCTGCAATTAAAATGTCTGTCAGTCAGAATCTTTTTATGAATATCCACTCATCAACAATGTTCATATGCAATAATAATGGTATATGGTCTATGATATAGTCGTCTATATATATGTCTAATATTTTCAAAAGCATAGTCTAAGGAATGACATGAAGAATAAGCAGAATCTCTGGCAGTATGAAGGCTCTGTGGTTCAGGTTATATTGTAATTGAAAGACATGGTAGCTATAGTTGTTCTAAGCAATCTTCAGACCTTCCAGGGACCTCTCCAGACTCTGTAATGACATAAGCAAAATGAAGTTTAAAACCCCTTCTCCATGATTAATCCAACCCTAAACCTGGATGAAGTCTATATTTCCAAACAGGGTATTCGATCAGAGTAGAAGGATGGCAAACAGTGTAGATCGTGATGAGATGAGGCATCTCATCAGGATCTCCACTTTCTGCACATACATGCTACAAGTGTGAAAGATGTACAGTAAAAGTCCTAAAAATTTGGACACCAGACTTGCTATACAGGTAATTCTCCTAAAATTTTTAACAAATTTGTTTCACCATCCAGCAAAGAGTCCAAAAGGTGCAGACAGAATGACAAAGAGTGTAGACTGATCTGGGTCTGCCCTTTTTGTTTAGGCCTATCTGTCCCAATCTATCTGTCCCAATACTTAACCCTTATCCTGCTGAATATTCATATATGCCACACCCACTACTGATTGTCAACCAATCAGATTACTTGATGCAAATCATGATGCAACAAATTCATAAACTGAATGGCAAACAATGAAGATCCTGATCAGATGGCTTCTTCAGAAGCCATCTGATCTGGATCTGCATTGTTTGAAAGGCAAGACATATCCGGGATCAGCAGGACAAGGGTTAAGTTCATTATGGTAAGCTGATAAACAATTGACATATTAAAGCCAGTGTCATATAATATGAAAAGGGTTTAACTTTTTCACCTCTGAGTTTCTAAAGTGAACTATTCCAGCTTTAAATTCACACCCATTTCTGCAAATTTAGAGATTTAGTAAAACTCATTAACACGATGGCAAATAGTGTAGATTCTGATGAGATGGCTGATTATAAGCTAACTCATCTGAATCAACACTGTATTAAGTATCTGCATCAGTCTAGAGAAATGAAAGGGTAAGGTGCTGGGCCTAAATTCTTTGTACATGTATTGTATATCCATTTGAATTTATTGAAAAAGAAAAGAAAAAGTTATCTCAATTATCCTTATTACATGTCCTTATCTAGAGCAATGTTTCAGTACACTCTGCATAAGGTATTCTTTTTTTTTAATTTTTGGTTTTACAGTCCTTTCAAGATTATATCACTTATATTGAGCTGATCGCTAATCAGACTTGGGCAAAAACTGGAGTTCCCGGAGAAAATCCACCTGACCTTCCATTGCAGAACATTGCATCTCTTTTGTGAGCAGAGCAAGGCTCGAACCCAGTGTTGAGGACCTAATGTTTAGCGCCTTTAACCACTAGCCACTAGGCCACAGAAGCCTGTTCATAGAATGATGTCATACAACTTTTGGAAAAGAGTCTGCGCGTAATTTAATCAAAACTCAAAAGCAGAATTGAAAACAGTGTAGATCCTGAGCTCATGATGAACAGCCACTGTGGTTCTTTGATTTTTTGTGTTCACGGAGATGTTGTACTGATGAGTTAGGAGGCCTTCATGCAGACTGAACAAATTATTTGTCTAAATCGCGACGGAAGTAAGGGCGAGGATTGTGGCCACGTAAAATCGATTTAAGCCCCCCAGTGGAAATCATTCCACTGACCGTTCCAAGGCGGTTCTTCTGTGGCGGTTTATTTATGGTGTTGTTTGTTACTTACTGTGTGTATCACTTGTGTCTTTTTATTTTGGATGGCCATATGGCCATTTTGTGGGAAAGTAACTGTCCTTATGGCCTTCCTTTGTTTAGGTTTCCATTATGGTCTGGTCGCTTAATGTTTGTGTTTCTTTCCCTTTGGTGTCTTTGATGGGTGGAGTAAGTTAATTGTATCGATTCCTGATCTTTGTTTTACTTCTACTTTGAACAACTGGCCCCAGGTCTACACTGCTGAAAGGACTGAGTATGCTACCTTAATGTCCCAGACAATCAGGTTACCATCAACTCCAGAGGTAGAGATCTTGTTGCAGTTGGCCTTGGTCCCAGCATACACTGACACTTGGCTGTAAGTGAAGAAATATAATTTAGCTGCATGTAATGTTCAGCAGAGTTCAAACTACTGTAGACTCATTATCAGAAATTAAAAATGACCAGAATTTTTGGGTCAACTGTTTGTCAATCCACCCAAAGTTACTAAGAGCAGTATCTTTATGTGCTGATGTCCAACAGACTATCACTGACTTGTATGAAATCAGGGTGACAGTTATTTACAGCAATACTACAGTAGAGATTCGATGGCTCGAACACCCATGGCTCGTTTACCATGGATGTGTTGAACCCATTCTTGAGCCCCTTGCGAAATCCTCTACATAAGAAATAATGGTGGATAATTAAGGAGATTTTAGTATTTTATCTTGCAAATGTATGCTGTGTTGTACCCATTAGAATCGCCTCGATGAGGCGATTCTAATGGGTACACACAGCATACATTTTCATTATAGAACACCGAAAAGATGTCTAAAAGTATCTCGTTATGCCTCCTGAAAGTAACCCTCAGTGGCTCGAACTGCCCCTGTCTCGAACAGATTTTTGAGGTCCCAAAGGTGTTCGAGCCATTGAAGTTCGACTGTATTTGTGTTGTCATGACATCAGCGTGCTGTGTGAAGAGTGTCAGCTGTAAAACCAGGACTGTGTTTGTTTAGCCAAATAGTATAGACCCAGATCAGATGTCAAAGAATGTGGCATCTGATCAGGGTCTACACTGTTTGCTTTGTTTGTTTTAATTGGGATTTTATATCCCCGTCAACAATATTTAGGTCATTTTGGACTTTTAGCCGACACTCAGATGAAATGACATCTCAAGCGCTGCCGCCAAAACAAAAGGGTTAATATGTAGGGACTATCCAACTCACACCACTTTGCCTGGGCAGGCTTAGACCCTCTAAGCAGTTTACCAGTACTCATGTGCGATACACAGCTTGCTTAAAATAAAGGAATTTAAGAGTTAAATGAAACAGTCTAAGTCTTCAATAAGGACCAGTTCACACACAGAGACAATCGACCCATCAGTGCTGTCAGAAGTATTGCTCATACAACTTAGTTATCCCCTAAATCTACGTTGGCCTACCATAAAAATAAAAAAAATTCGGACACCCTGAGGCCTTGCTGTAATTCTCCTAGAATTTTAACAAACTTGTTTCACGATCCAGCAAGGCATCTTAAAGGTGCAGACTGAATGGCAAACTGTGTAGACCCTGATCAGATCAGAATGCAATCTGATCTGGGTCTGCACTGTTTTCTTGGTCGTATCTGTCCCAATACTTAGGATCATTACTGTACATTGAGCTAAGGAAACTCATCTGTATATGAACACCTTTTTCTCGCCTTATTAACTAAAACTACTGTTTGCCACCTGTGAAAGCTTTGGAAGAGTATATGGAGGTGCAGTCTCAATTGAGCTGTCAATTAGGGGATAACTGTATTCAAAATTGTCATTTGGGGAGGTAAATCGGAGGTTTTACGGTCGGAAATTTCGTTTTACGGCGACGCGTCAGCGGAGCCGTAAAACGGAATTTGCGACCGTAAAACCGACGATTTACCTCCCCAATGACAATTTTCAATACAGTTATCCCCATTCTAATGCATTTATTCGGTTGTTTTCTTAAAAAAAGTGTGCTATTTTGCTCAAAGTGGCAAGCGCTGTCAGCTGCGTAAAACCAAATACCAGCCAATGGAAAGCGACGTTACATGATGACGTCGGGTTTCCGACAGTATATCGCAGAATATACTGTCGCAAATTTGTGACGTTATCCAATCAGACGTCACGTTACATACGCAAGTGCATTAGAATGTTTGTTTGTTTGTTTTGACCCCGTCAACACTTTAAATGTCATTTTCGAGATGTTGCTTCCAATTTTGTAAGACTTTTACCCGACATAGAGATGCAATGACATCTCAAGCCCTGCCGCCAAATGCAACCAATAGGGTTTATTAGCAAGGACGGGCCGGCTCACACTGCATTGCCTGGGCAGGCTTTGATCCTCTAAGCGGTTTACCAGTACTCGTGTGCGGGTCGGTTTCAGCTCTGCGTGGAAGCATCATGCAGCCCATCTATTTCTTCAAGCCCCATTGGGCAGCGGCTTGTCAATGTTTGTGTATAATTGTTGGCTTGTATTTTACAAAGTCATTCTACAGTGAAACTTGGTTTGAACACTGACCGCTCTTTTATCACCATGCTTGTTCTGAACTCCTTTTTGAGTCCCTAGGCAACTATTCCCAGAGCTTCAGCTAAGCTCTGGCTTTTTTCTTTTCTTTTTTTTTTTTTTGGGGGGGGGGGGGGGGGGTGGTTTTGGTTTTACAGCCCTTTTAAGATTATTTCACTCATATCGAGCCAATCGTTAATCAGGTGGGCAAAAAATGGGAGTACCCGGAGAAAACCCACCTGACTTTCCATTGCAGAACTTGGCGTCTCTCATGTGACCGAGCCAGGCTTGAACCCTTCCTTTTCTTATTTCATCTTGAACCGGCTCAGTGCTCATAAGCAGCTATTCAGTATAATGGCATAGCTCCAGATAAGGCACTTTTTTTCATCCGAAAAGTACTGATATTTTTCTTATTTGTGCACGAAAACATACATTGTGATTGATCATTAGATGTGCCTCAGCAAGGCGCTTCTAATGAGTATCCACAATGTATGTTTTCATGCAGAAATAAGAGAAATAATATATTGACAACTGCTCTTCCTGAACCAGCAGAAGTGGAATAAAAACTATAGATAAAAGCAAAGAAGTAAAATATAGTTACGGCACTAATATTGATGGATATTGTCGCTGAATTAACCCTTATCTTGCTGAATATTCATTTAAGCCACACCCATTTCTGTCTATCAAACAATCAAATTACTTGATGTAATTTATTGCTACAAATTCATAAACTGAATGGCAAACAGTGTAGAGCCTGATCAGATGGCTTCTTCAGAAGCCATCTGATCTGGATCTACGCTGTTTGCAAAGATAGGGGTTGTCGTTAACAGCAAGATAAGGGTTAATGATCTTAAGTATTGGGACAGTGCAGACCCAGATCAGAATGGAGCAGTCTGATTAGGGTCTACACTGTCTGCACTTTTTTTAATCCTTGCTGGACTTTGCAATAAATTTGTTAAAATTTTAGGAGAATTATAGCAAGTTCTGAAGGTGTCTGAATTTTAAGATTTTTACGGCATTACAGAACTATAAATATTGTGCACCATTACCAGTAGTTTAATAAAAATCAAAAATGAGTTCCTTTAAGAGCAATGAAAACATTCATAAGAAAGAAGATGGGTCATACTACGTAGTTTTGGCTAATAAAGCCTCATTAGTGCCCCTGTAATGATCCGGCAAAGAAAAACCAGAGGAAACATACTGCAATTTTGCGAATTTCGAATAGGCAGTCGATTAAAAAACTGATATAAATCAGTTTGGGGACCAAATAATTAAAAACATGTCTAGAATATGAGTCTAAACCAATAATTTAATAATAAGCCTGAAACTAGGTACACATGTGTAGCAAATATTTTTTGTGCCATCACTGTTGCAAGAGGTCATCAGATACAATGACCCCCTTGTGTGTTTGACATCACCATCAACACTATTTAGGTCATTTTGGAGATACTGCTTCCAATTTTGTAGGACTTTTACCCGACACTGAGATGAAAGGACATCTCAATCCCTGCTACCCAATGAAACCAATAGAGTTTATATGCAATGGACAGTCCGACTCACACCACTTTGCCTGGGCAAAGGAACCCATTTTTGATTTTTATACCTAAACTGGTTACCAGTACTCATGCGCGGTCGGTTTCAGCTCTGCATGGAAGCATCATGCAGCCCAATCTATTTCTCCAAGCCCCAATGGGCGGGGCCAACAATTATCCCTTATGGTAAAATTCAAAGGCATCTGATTAAGCATGCAATCATGTATAAAGTGTGAACGAGTGATATCAGCAGGATCATTACTCGGATTCAATTGTTCATTTCTTACTACTATAGAATTAAGAAAATTATCGCTGAAGTATATGGATAAAAAACTCCAAACTACAATAGCCTTTTTTGTACCAAATGGAATCTTTCCCCCCCTCCACCCCAGTATATGGCAGGAATCCATTATGAAACTGAAACTAGAAATGCGTCCATAGGACATGGATGCCCCCGCCTGAAAAAATGTCTATGTTCATATTCATCCATAGAAAGTTATTGACCGTTTTTAAGTTTTGGACCCTTTTTTCACATTTGACCTCTAAGTATGACCTCCACCTTGCAGGTAAGGACCTTGGTTTTGTGTGAGGCAGATTGTCTTATGATGGCCAACATTTCTGCCAAGAAATTTCAAAATCCATCCAGAGATAAGAAAATTATCGACTGTGTTTAAGTGTTTTTTTTACCTTTGACCACTAAGTATGACCTTGACCTTGGAGGTATGGATCTGGGTTTGCACGTGACATATCGTCTCATGATGGTAAACATTTCTACAAAGTAATTTCAAAATCCAGCCAGCTAGAAATAAGTAAGTTATTGACTTAGTTTAAGTTTCGGACCCTTTTATTTTACCTTTAACCTCTAAGTATGACCTTGATCTTGGAGGTACGGACCTGGATTTTGCATGTGACACATCGTCTCATGATGGTTAACATTTCTACAAAGTAATTTCAAAATCCATCCAGAAATAAGAAAGTTACTGACTGCGTTTAAGTTTCGGACCTTTTTTTTTACCTTTGACCTCTAAGTTTGACCTTGACCTTGGAGGTACGGACCTGGGTTTTGCACGTGACACGTCGTCTCATGATGGTTAACATTTCTGCTGAGTAATTTTAAAATCCATCAAGAAATATGTTATTGACTGTGTTTAAGTTTCGGACGCATGAACGGACGTTCTCACGGATGTATACTTATGTGGCTATTTTTGGCAGGATTGATACTAAAGTGGCTACTTTTAGCCACAGAAAAGAAGTATTTTCGGTGTCTAACGGAATAAATCCCATAGAATTACATTGATTCTGTCCATTTACATAGCCACCTAACTATACATTTGTTGGTGCGGGGGAACGGATGGACGGACGGACAGGGGCAAGGCTATATGCCCTTTCAACCATTCTTTGAATGGCGGGGGCATAATTAAGGGGTGTCAGGTTGTGTGTTTTTCAAAATTTATTTGGAAAATGGCTTAACTTTTCACAAACAGTGTAGGCCCTAATCAGATGCCGTGTTCTGCAGTGTCTGATCTGGGCCTGCTATATTTGCCAATTACCAGTTTGGGGGTTCCCGGTAAGAAATGGGTTAATTGGTCTTACGTGATGGTGTTCTGATGCAGTGTTTTCAGTGCTGTAGCTGTCTCCACTCCCACAGCTTTCTTCTTGTCTAGGTTCTTGAAACGATCCATGGCACTGTGAAGAAGAGTTAACAATGACATCCAGGGCCCAGTTGTTCAAAGCATCGTTAGCTTAACAAGCTTGTTAGTGGTCATATTGTCCACTGTCCTAGCAAGTTTAATATTTAGATTTTTGGTATTTTTGCTGAAACAATGTGAGCAGCTTTTGCAAATGCAAAAGCTGCTCACATTTTTTCAACAAAAATATCAGCATATTTGCCATTATAAATGATCAAAGTTTTAATGATATGTTAACAAACAACGTCGTTAGTTTTGAACAACTGGCCCCAAATGTTTACCTTCTATCTTTGAATTTTGGATATATCCATAGTTGTGGCTTGTGAATAGGGGCTTTAGTCAAAAACATTAACAAACTGGCAAACTGTGTAGATCCACTATACGCCACCTCACTGGAATCTACACTTTTTACATCATACCCGTTTCTGTCCACAGGGGTGAAAGAATATAAGATGGGATTTTCTGTTCTCTTCATACTTTGTCAGTAAACACAAAATGGTGATATGGTGCCTCTCAGTCTTTTCCGCCATTTTTCAAAGGGAGACAACTATTGGAATTTCCTGTTTATTTTTCAAGAGCTCGGTCGTCAACTCTTAAAGGAAATAATTTGCTCCTCAGGAATCAACAGAAGGGTGAGAATGACCACAGAAAAGATTTCATAATCGATCTTCATGGAAGAATATTGCCAACGCGAAAGGTACGGAACCCATCACGTCCTGATTACCAGTCCAACATGCATCCCACTGAGATACAGAAGCCTTCATTATATTAAACAATAAACAAGACCAATATACATGTACATGACTTTATTCCTAGAGTTCTAATGAGAAATGGATACACTTGTCACACTTTCTGCTACTTTTAACAAAGGGAAACAACTTCTGCTTGCTTTCTTGTAAACGAAAGCCCTGCGAAAAAGGGGTCTACTTTTGATAGAAAAAATATTATTCCCCATGAGCAAATTCTTTCTTTAAAGAGTATACTCCTACTGGTGAGAGACATTTAATGTTTGACTTGCTGAACCTGGATACCGCTCTACCTTTGCAAACAGTGTAGAAACATATCCGATGGCTTCTGAAGTCATCTGATTAGTATCTACACTGTTAGACATTCAGATTTTTAAGTTTATACTAATTTATTTTAGTTCGATTGCGATGAAAGCTTCAAGCTTACTGAATTGCTCTCAAACACTCATTCCGGGTGTTTTCACACGCGCGCGAGAGAGAGGCAGTGGCTTTTACACCACTGCTACCCATTTACACCTGGGTGGAGTGGGGCAGTGTCATTACGTGTCTTGCCCAAGGACACACCTCGATACCGGTGGCCGGATTCAAACGCACAACCTCTCGATCATGAGTCGAACGCGCTAACCACTGCGCTATCGAGGCTGACTAATCGAGGCTGACAGATTGAAGAGGCCATCTGATTAGTATCTACACCATTTGACATTCAGTTTGAAGAAGCCATTTGACAAGTATCTACTCTGTTTGATATTCAGTTTGTGAATGTTAAGAAGTAAATAACATCAAGTAATCAGATTGGTTGAAAGTCAGAAATCAGTGTGACTAAATGTATTCTGCAGGACAAGGGTCACTCACATCCCCCTCTCCAACCCCCCCCCCCCCCCCCCCCCCACAATAAAAATAACTAGAAATGTGTCCAAAGTACACAGATGCCCCCGCTTAGCACATTAATCTTTAAGTGGTGCAAATACCAATCTGTGCGAGTTTCGGCGTTCCACCAATAGTGACCTTGACGTTAAAAGTCTAAATCGCTCGAGATATTGTCATAAGGAACATTTGTGTGAAGTTATTTTGAAATCGGTGAAGAAATGTAAGCCCTAGAGGGGTGACAAAGTTTTTCTAAAAATAGCCACAGTGAGCTTGACCTTGGAAGTGGAACTCGCTAGAGATATTGTCATAAGGAACATTTGTGTGAAGTTATATTGAAATTAGTCAAGAAATGTAAGCGCTAGAGCGAAGACAAAGTTTTTCTAAAAATAGCCACAGTGACCTTGAACTTGAAAGTCAAAATAGCTTGAGATATTGTCATAAGGAACATTTGTATGAAGTTATATTGAAATTGGTGAAGAAATGTAGGCGCTAGAGCAATGACAAAGTTTTTCTAAAAATAGCCACTGTGACCTTGACCTTGAGGTGATGACCTTGAAAGTCGAACTCGCTCAAGATATTGTCATAAGGAACATTTGTGTGAACTTATATTGAAATCAGTGAAGAAATGTAGGCCCTAGAGCAATGACAAAGTTTTTCTAAAAATAACCTCTGTGACCTTGACCTTGAGGCCATGACCTTAAAAGTCGAACCTGCACGAGATATTTTTATAAGGAACATTTGTGTGAAGTTTATTGAAATTGGTGGTACAAATACCTTAACCAAAGTCTTAAACATTAAAAATTTTCTAATTCTATGACCTTGACCTTGAGGTCATGGGTATGGGTGGGGGTATTGCTGAATAAACCATTGGACATATATGTATCATCATAGTAAATATAAACCAAATCCATTGTATGGTTATGAAAATATGAGCTCAAGTTCTACCTGGTACAAATACCTTAACCTGGGTCTTAAACATTAAAAATTTCAAGTCCATGACCTTGACCTTGAGGTCATGGGTATGGGTGGGGGTATTGCTGAATAAAACTTCAGTCCTATATCTATCATCATACCGAATATGAACCAAATTCATTACACGGTTTGGAAAATATGAGCTCAAGTTCTACCTGGTACAAATACCTTAACCTGGGTCTTAAACGTTAAAAATTTCAAAGTCCACGACCTTGACTGTTACGAGATGGAATAGGAAACCTCTCTGGTGCTTATGCACATCTAAATTATTTTAGTAGATATATGGTAGGGCGGTGCGAGTGAAATATTTTAGGTGAAATATGGTACGCAAACTGTGCGGCTCCATGAACAAGTCATGCACATATCATACGATGTATGCATGAGTGGTTTATAGAGAGCTGTTTTTACAATACAGGGGGGCGCTAAAAGGCCGAGTCCTATAGAATTTGCCTAAAAATCGCCAACCGCCAAATTGTGCCATATATGATTTTTATTCCCGTCACGTGTTGTGTGGGTGTTCGTTTTGACAGGAGTCATGTCATTGATTATAGGGTCGTTTCATCAATTTTTCCTATGGGAAATATACTATTTGAACGCAAATCCATTATCTACTCGATTTTGCTATCTGGCTTTGTTTGTGGCTGGTATCTCCACCTCGCCACGAATTGAGCAAGGTAATACGAGTAGGCATGATTTTCTGGTAGTATTCATAGATATATAAACCCTGAAAAAAGCGGACACTTTAGCAGCAGGTCAAGTTGTAAGAGTGAACACAACATTGTGACGGGGAAATAGAAAGTATATTGAAAGGCACAACAATGTGTGACCTGCTGCTCCCTGCTTCATAGCAGCAGGTACTGGTACGACGCTAGGCGTTAGGGTCCAGCAAGGGCGGACAGACCGCCGTAATCAGCGCCTACCAGGATAGAAGCAGAATCTTCTAAATCATTGTTCGTTGTAAACAAATGTGAGACCATGGAAGAGGTCAAATTACCTGCAGGTCATTTAGACGATCACTAAACGTCTGATCAGCAAACGTGATCGCTAAACCTAGGATTATCAACTATGTTGATAGACTAGTTCTACTAGTTCGCGAGAGGAAGTGTCACGCGAGTGGGGGATTCACCTTAAGTTATAAACTGGCCAGTCGCGTCTTGTGTTGTTTCTTTTTTTGTTTTTGTTGTTGTTTTTGTTGTTTGCTTCTGTAGGTATTCACGTCACCCGTTCCGAGCACAGAACAGTGTTTTGCCTTCGGAGCGGACTTCGTGAGTTGGCTACAGAAGCAACAAATTGTGATGTTTTGTGTTAGTAAGTGTTGTATGTAGATACTGTAAATAATTCATGTCATTCATTTAACATCTTTCTTGTGCCTTACCCCACAGCTGCCCGTACACCTGTCAGAGATCACGCTCGGTTGTCTTGTCAGCATGGGGGTTTGCGGGACGCCGTAAACCCACATGTAACATTTGGTGTCAGTGAAGTGAGGATTTGATCTCTGGCTGGTGTTCCCGGCTGTGGAACAGCACATTGATACTCTGAATCATCAACTTTAGAAAAAAAAATGTATTGACAGCCACATTTAGAAATTAATCTTCCTTCCTGCGTTGATGAAGTGCGAAACCCATGTATTCAACTGAATGGATACTGACAAGTCGATAATTTCTGAGCAGGAAGGCAAGGCAAACCCCACTTTTTCTTGGTAACGAAAAATTTAAGTAGACCCCACTTAATCGTGTTACCTGACATTCTACTAAGTTAAATTGGAGTTACTAATTGATCTTACCCACACTTGGTTCTGACGTAGTGACATTAACAATTTATTGACGTTGACATAACGGTAGCGTTAATATTTACGCTGTGGCTTGAGGTTAGGTATGAAGTAATAGAAACATTAATGGTGACTTGTTATGATCGGAGTTTTGTAATGTGATAAAACTTCGGATTGTAGCATTTTACTGTAAACGTCGTCGGTTTATGACGTCATATTAGACTACCAGTACGCAACGTCATACTTTGCTGAAAGCATTTGACATTTCAAATCGCGTGTGCTTTAATAACTAACGTTTTAGTTAGATTAACGCGTATAACACATATCTTAACATTTTAGTTAAGCCCATTCAATCATCACTGATCATAACTGATCAGTTTATAGTGGTTTTGATAGTAACGTGAGATTTACGTTATCAATAATGGAGCGTTTAATGCAAATGGGAAAGGACTTAGGTTATGAGGGAAAGGAGTTACAAGGTTTTGTTAAAGAGCAGCAAGATATTGAGCGGGCAGAAAGGCAAGAGCAAAGGGATTTAGAAAGGTTAAGGTCTGAAGAAAAGGAAAAGGAAAGGGCAGAAAAAGAAAAGGAAAGGGCACATGAACTAGCTAAGTTAGAAGTAGAAGAAAAGGAAAAGGAAAGGGAGGAAAAGGAAAAGGAAAGGGCACATGAACTAGCTATGTTGAAGGTTAATAAGGAACTTGATATGGCACGCATTAAGACTGACAGGGAGGCAAAAGAGATTAGTGAGGCCCATTTAGAACAAATAAAACATGGGTTTGAGCTACAGCACCAAGAATTAAGGAATCAGTTAGAAATGCAGAGAGCGAAGCTCGAGCTAGAATTGGAAAAGCAAAAAGCTGAGAAGGTGGCTCATGCCCGGGATCCTAAGTTACCTTATTTTGAAGAGGGTAAAGATAAAATGGATAGTTATTTATCTAGGTTTGAGAAATATGCTACGGCTAATAAATGGGATAAGAGTGTTTGGGCCGCGTATTTAAGTGCATTGCTCAAAGGGCGCGCACTTGATGTATATGACCGGTTGTCAAATGAGGATGCGGCGGATTATGAAAAGTTAAAGGACGCTTTATTAAAGAATTTTGACATGACAGAGCGCGGATTTAGGAAGCAGTTTCGTTATAGTAGGCCCGAGAAATCAGAAACGTTCATACAGTTCAGTAGTAGACTGAGAAGTTATTTAGAACAAGAGGGCCATGATGGCCCTGGATCGCTCACCTGATCCATAGTGTAACAAGTGGGCCCCAGAGAGGGCCATTATTGGCCCCAGGGCTTTAATGTACATAATGTTGAGGGAGGTCTTAAAGGTGAAGCTTCATACCAAACATCAACAAAGGCTAAAATTTGAACAATCTTGTCAAAGGTCCACTAGATGAAGCTACACATCAAATATCAAAGACCTGGGCCTAGCGGTTTCAGAGAAGAAGATTTTTAAAGATTTTGCCTATATAAGCCTATGTAAAATCAAAGGGCCCCGGGACAGGGGCATTTTTTGCCCCAGCACTATAGTTTGAACAATCTTGGTAGGGGTCCACTAGATGAAGCTTCATACCAAATATCAAAGTTCTGGGCCTTGTGGTTTCAGAGAAGAAGATTTTTAAAGATTTTCCCTATATAAGCCTATGTAAAACCAAAGGGCCCCGTGGCAGGGGGGGATTTTTTGTCCCAGCACTATAATTTGAACAATCTTGGTAGGGGTCCACTAGACGAAGCTTCATACCAAATATCAAAGTCCTGGGCCTTGTGGTTTCAGAGAAGAAGATTTTTAAAGATTTTCCCTATATAAGCCTATGTAAAACCAAAGGGCCCCGGGGCAGGGGCATTTTTGGCCCCAGCACTAAAATTGGAACAATCTTGGTAGGGGTCCACTAGATGAAGCTTCATACCAAATATCAAAGTCCTGGGCCTTGTGGTTTTAGAGAAGAAAATTTTTAAAGATTTTCCCTATATAAGCCTATGTAAAACCAAAGGGCCCCGTGGCGGGGGCATTTTTGGCCCCAGCACTATAATTTGAACAATCTTGGTAGGGGTCCACTAGATGAAGCTTCATACCAAATATATAAGACCTGGGCCTTGTGGTTTCAGAGAAGAAGATTTTTAAAAATTTTCCCTATATAAGCCAATGTAAAAGCAAAGGGCCCCGTGGCGGGGGCATTTTTGTCCCAGCACTAAAATTTGAACAATCTTGGTAGGGGTCCACTAGATGAAGCTTCATACCAAATATCAAAGTCCTGGGCCTTGTGGTTTCAGAAAAGAAAATTTTTAAAGATTTTCCCTATATAAGCCCATGTAAAACCAAAGGGCCCCGTGGCGGGGGCATTTTTTGTCCCAGCACTAAAATTTGAACAATCTTGGTAGGGGTCCACTAGATGAAGCTTCATACCAAATATCAAAGACCTGGGCCTTGTGGTTTCAGAGAAGAAGATTTTTTAAGATTTTCCCTATATAAGCCTATGTAAAACCAAAGGGCCCCGGGGCGGGGGCATTTTTGGCCCCAGCACTGTAATTTGAACAATCTTGGTAGGGGTCAACTAGATGAAGCTTCATACCAAATATCAAAGACCTGGGCCTTGTGGTTTCAGAGAAGAAGATTTTTAAAGATTTTCCCTATATAAGCCAATGTAAAACCAAAGGGCCCCGTGGCGGGGGCATTTTTTGTCCCAGCACTATAATTTGAACAATCTTGGTAGGGGTCCACTAGATGAAGCTTCATACCAAATATCAAAGTCCTGGGCCTTGTGGTTTCAGAGTAGAAGATTTTTGAAGATTTTCCCTATATAAGCCTATGTAAAACCAAAGGGCCCTGGGGCGGGGGCATTTTTGGCCCCAGCACTATAATTTGAACAATCTTGGTAGGGGTCCACTAGATGAAGCTTCATACCAAATATCAAAGACCTGGGCCTTGTGGTTTCAGAGAAGAAGATTTTTAAAGATTTTCCCTATATAAGCCAATGTAAAACCAAAGGGCCCCGTGGCGGGGGCATTTTTCGTCCCAGCACTCAAATTTGAACAATCTTGGTAGGGGTCCACTAGATGAAGCTTCATACCAAATATCAAAGTCCTGGGCCTTGTGGTTTCAGAGAAGAAGATTTTTAAAGATTTTCCCTATATAAGCCTATGTAAAACCAAAGGGCCCCCGTGGCGGGGGCATTTTTTGTCCCAGCACTAAAATTTGAACAATCTTGGTAGGGGTCCACTAGATGAAGCTTCATACCAAATAACAAAGACCTGGGCCTTGTGGTTTCAGAGAAGAAGATTTTTTAAGTTTTTGGTGAAAAAAATCTGTTTTTGGCTCCTGTGACCTAGATGTGCAACGGACCGGAACCATTTGACCCATATTCAAACTTGACCGAGATATTGTCATGATGATCATTCTGAGCAAGTTTGATTAAGATTGGACCAAAATTGTGGCCCCTAGGGTGTTCACAAGGTTTTTATATGATTTGACCCGCTGACCTACTTTTTAACCCGATATGACCCATATTCGAACTGGACTGAAATATTGTCACAATGGTCATTCTGAGCAAGTTTCATGATAATTGGACCAAAACAGTGGCCTTCAGAGTGTTCACAAGGTTTTTCTATGATTTGACCTACTGACCTACTTTTTGACCGGACATGACCCATATTCGAACTTGACCAAGATATTGTCATGATGATCATTCTGAGCAAGTTTGATTATGATTGGACCAAAATTGTGGCCTCTAGGGTGTTCACAAGGTTTTTCTATGATTTGACCCGCTGACCTACTTTTTAAGCCGACATGATCCATATTCAAACTTCACTAAAATATTGTCACAATGATCATTCTGAGCAAGTTTGATGATGATTGGACCAAAATTGTGGCCTCTCGAGTGCTCACAAGGTTTTTCTATGATTTGACCTACTGACCTACTTTTTTACCCGACATGACCCAAATTCGAACTTGACCGAGATATTGTCATGATTATCATTCTGAGCAAGTTTGATGATAATTGGACCAAAACTGTGGCCTCTAGTGTGTTCACAAGAAAAAGTTTACGCACGACGGACGACGGACGACGCACGACGACGCCGGACATCTTACTGTCACAAAAGCTCACCATGACCTTCGGTCAGGTGAGCTAAAAATGGCTTAATATGGCAAAGATAGAAAAATCTTTTCCGGCTGTCTGTGATTTCATGGCAAGGGATCAGTTCCTGGAGTCATGTAATAGAGAACTGTATGTACATCTGAAGCCAAAACAGTTTGGTAATTTAGATGAAATGGCTAGGGAGGCAGATTTGTTTGCAGAAGCGCGCGGGGGCGTATATAGTTGCATTAATAAGGGGCAACGCGATAATAGAGGCGCAGCGCAGGGTAAACAGGACAAAGTTGACTCGAACAAACCGAGTGGTAGACCGGATATCAAGTGTAGCATATGCGGTAAGGGGCATTTAACAATTAAATGTTTTAAGAACCCCGACAGGAAACAATTGTATAGCGCAGAGGTAGGAGCAACTGGAGTTGGTGATAGCGGTGTTAAGGAAAATTTTAACACGCGCGTAGAGACTCAAGGTTCTCAGGTTAAGAATGAGAATACGCAAAATGTAGGTCGTGGTTATACACGTGGTCGTGGTAATTTTAGAGGGTCTTTTCGCGGACGCGGTAAAAATAATAGCACACCACGTGGCGCAGCACACCAAGTTAGTTTTTGTCAGACGGAAGTAACTAGGAAAGGTGATGAGATTGGAAGTATTTTTGAAAATAAGGTTGGTGATCCTTTGATTTCGGATAGGGAGGAGTGTAGTAAGGAAACTAGGGAAGGTGTCTGTTACTTCTTAAAGGCAAGGTTACCGACGGCACAAGGATTGGTTAATAATAAAAAGGTGGTTGTATTAAGAGATACTGGGTGTACAGGCTGTGTCGTTCGGAGAAGTTTGGTTTCGGATAGTCAGTTAATAGGGAAGGAATCAAATGTTACGTTGATTGATGAATCCACACAAAGGTATCCTTTGGCAATGATTGACATTGATTGTCCTTTTTTCACTGGGAAAACTGAAGCTTTGTGTATGGATGATACGTTGTACGATTTGGTTATCGGTAACATTGATGGATCAAAACTTCCTGATATGTCTCATTTCTCAGCTGCGGCTGTAACTAGGTCTCAAACTAGGCAGGATGAGAAGCCTTACAGAAAACTTAAGGTTCCCGATCAGATCATTAACGATGACAAGGAGGCTTTCAAGCAAGCTCAGGTTGATGATCCAACTTTGGAAAACATCAGGAAAAGGGTTGTATCTGGGAACAAGACTGTGAGTCGTGGTTTAAACCGAGGTGAAACTAGGTTTATTGAGAAAAAAGGTTTGGCATATAGGGAGTTCACCAAGGGTAACAAAGTCTCTTTTCAACTTGTGGTCCCTCAAAGTTTCCGAGGAAAGGTGTTGAAACTGGCTCATGAAACGCTTATGTCTGGACATATGGGTATTAGGAAGACATTGGATAGAGTTGTAACTGAGTTTTACTGGCCCGGTATTTGCGGTGATGTCGCTAGATTTTGTAAATCTTGTGATATTTGTCAGAGAACTATTCAGAAAGGTCGGGTCACTAAAGTACCTCTAGGAAAAATGCCATTGATTGATACGCCATTTAAGAGGGTGGCAGTGGACATAGTTGGTCCAATTGAGCCTCGATCTGATAGGAAATCTCGGTATATTTTAACCATGATAGATTATGCGACAAGGTATCCAGAGGCGATAGCTTTACCGAGTATTGAGACGGAACGTGTCGCGGAAGCGCTTATTGAAATGTTTAGTAGGGTTGGCATTCCTGATGAAATGTTGACTGATTGTGGATCACAGTTTACTGCTGAGGTAATGAGGGAAGTCAGCAGACTTCTTTCTCTTCAACAGTTAACGTGTAGTCCGAGACACCCAATTTGCAACGGACTGATAGAGCGTTTCCACGCTACGTTAAAGCAGATGTTACGTCGCATGTGTGCTGAACGTCCAAAAGATTGGGATAAATATCTTCCAGCTTTATTATTTGCGGTAAGGGAAGTCCCACAAGAGTCTTTAGGATACTCCCCTTTTGAGTTGTTATATGGACGTAACGTCAGAGGTCCAATGGCAATATTAAGAGAATTATGGGCTGAGGAGGTACGCGATGAGCAAGTTCTTTCGACGTATCAATACGTTATTGAGCTTAGGGAACGGTTAGAGCAGACATGCAAATTAGCGCGTGATAATTTAAAGAAGGTTCAGATTAAGCAGAAAGCTTATTATGATAAAGGCGCGAGGTCGCGTAAATTTGACGTCGGCGATAAAGTGCTGTTGTTACTACCGACAGACAGTAATAAATTATTGCTTCAATGGAAAGGTCCTTATGAAGTGGTTGAGGTAGTGAACAGAATGGATTATAAGATTGACGTCAATGGAAATGTTAACACATATCACGCTAATATACTGAAGCAGTATGTTGAGCGTCAGACTGTGACGTCTCATTGTCTGATCTCTAAACCTATTATGTCGACAGACAGTCATGACAGAAATGACGTCGACGAGTCTTCATTTGAAGACAGCAGTTTTGAAACTGCAGAGCAACCGGAAAGTGACGGCGACGTTAGCGTCCCACACACACTAACGTCAGTGGAGAGTGAGGAGACAGAAGGGCTGAGAGAACAGCGCCTTGCAGGACTGACATGTCAGACAGACCAAATTATATGTACCACATTTATGTCAGAACCTGTGAAAACAATCAAATCAGTTGAGCCAGAAAGGCCACCACCAGTAAGACTAAAACGATATCCGTTTGCTAACAAACAGAATGTCAGGGGAACAGGAAAATTCTGGGGCAAACCACCTTGGCTTACTAGCAATTTTACTTAAGAAAATTTGGGGGCAGACTACCTTATTACGTAATTCTTCGCACGGTTGTTGTGTAAATAGCTGTCTTGTTTAGATAGGTTCATCCTATTCCATCTCTATACACAAAGAAAAAACATTTCTGATTGTTTTTTCTCCAAAAGGGGAAACCTTTGTTACGAGATGGAATAGGAAACCTCTCTGGTGCTTATGCACATCTAAAACCTTAACCTGAGTCTAACAGGATTACGTACGTACGTACGTACGTACGTACACACTTTCGTACATTCGGAAACCGTACGCACGTACGCACGTACCCACGGACGCACGTACGGAAAACCGAAAAACTATATGCCCCCGGCATCATACGATGCGGGGGCATAAAAATGTATCCATTTTCTAGAAAGGTCAAATCATACAAACCTCATCTTGCTAGTGTCTTTCTCTTGTGGAATGTCAAGGTCGTGAACATAGGTCACTTCTCCACCAGCAGTGTAAGTGAACAACTTGGGACAGCAGTCAAACCCCTGGTAAATATTAGTTGGATATACAAACACTGACATTCATGGCAGAATAGGTGTGCTAGTCACCTAACTCTACTACATTTGGTATCAATGCCAGGATGATGTTTTTTTTTTTTTTTTTTTTTTTTAAAGCAAATAAACTTCTACTATATTTAATTGAAATCAACAGTTTAACAGCCCAGTCAACACTGTTTATGCCATATAGAGCCCCTCAATTTACCTGACCATACTTTTCCTGGGCAGGCTTGTAAGTAAGTGGTTGACCAATACAGCGCACATTCTTACATCAGAAGTTGACAACTGCCATTCTTGAATCAGAGGAATGGGAGCCAATGACTAGAAAATATTTCAAGATCAACCTATACACAGTATAACTTTGATGGCTCGAACACCAATGGCTTGTATACTATAGCTGTGTTGAACCCGTTCTTGAGTCCCTAGGGAATTCCTCTTCATAAGAAATAGTGCGGGATAATTAAGGAGATTTTTTACTTTTATCTTGCCAATGTATGCTGTATGTACTCATTAGAATCGCCTCGTGGCAATTCTAATAAGTACACAGAGCATACATTATTATTATAGAACATCGAAAAGATGTCCCAAAAGATAACCCCGTAATGCCTCCTTGCAGTAACCCTCAGTGTCTCAAACTACCTCTGTCTTGAACAGATTTTTGTGGTCTTAAAGGTGTTCGAGCCATTGAAGTTCAACTGTATTAGCATTTTTCTGGACCCAGCAGGGATCAAACCTGTGACCTGATCACCAGTCAGCCATGCATCTGACTGAGCCAACCAGGCCAGCTTAAATCAAGATGGTAATGGAAAAATAACAATTACAGGCAAGGTATTGTAAACCTCCCCAGCGTACCCATTCACCTTATGAAAAAAGAAAACCAATGCTGACCATACCAACCAGATATGCCCAATAAATACAGGGCAAAATGCTTGGGGTTTCACAACTTCTTTTTAGTTTATACTAATTTATTTTAGTTCGATTGTGCTTATTGAATCACTATCGAACACTGCTACCCGTTTACACCTGGGTGGAGTGGGGGCAGTGTCATTTCATGTCTTGCCCAAGGACACACCTCATTACCGGTGGCCGAATTCAAATAACCAAACCTCTCGGTCATAAGTTGAACGTGTTAACCACTGCGCTATCGAGGCTAACTTCTTTTTAATGAATTCAGCTTTATGTCTTCTTTGTGAAAAAGCAATCTTATGCAATATAGTGTACATGTATATAGACAGGAAACAAATAAGAAAGAAATTTACATGGGGAGCAGTATTATTTATTCTGAACACTAGTATTTACTAACAGTCAGAGTAACTCAAGGCCCAGTTCTTCAAAGCACCATTAGCTTAACGAGCTTGTTAGTGGCCCAAATGGCAAGGGTTTCAGCAAGTTTAATATTCAATAAAGTGGTATTTTTTGTTGAAAATATGTGCAAATGCAAAAGCTACCTACATTTTGTCAGTAAAAATATTAATATATCTACCATATCTACAGCGGCGAAAGGTCTAATGTTTGAGAGTTCTCCATGAAATTAATCTGTAGAACCTGTACATATTTTTCAACATATTACACAAACCACAAAAAACATTGTTTTGCATGGAATATAAACTTCCTAGAAAGTGTTATGTCTTAAACTTCCTAGACAGTTCCTATTCTGGTGACTGCAAGATCAATAGAAGTAACATACCACAGTAACCATGCTGTTCTCAGTAACCCAGGTTACGCCATAGAATGGAAGGAAGTTCCCTTTCAAAACTGACAGCCTGAAATATTTCCATATTGCACTGCTAATAACTGTGGGAGATAAAACTAATATTTACAATGTAACTTCAATATCTTAGAACATAGATGGCTTATTTACCATTCCTGAGTTAAACCCGTCATTGAGTCCCTGGGGAATTCTTCCTATACCTCCAGACAAAAATAGTAAGGGATAATCTGAGGAGATTTTTGTCTGTTATCTTGAAAATGTATGTTGTGTGTACACATCAGAATTGCCTCGATGAGGCGATTCTAATGAGAACACACAACATACCTTTATTTTACAGAACATTGAATGGCCTCCTGGCATGGCCCCAGAGTTAAACAACTTTTTTCATGCTCAATTCACTTGAGCATGAAATGTATCCTGCTCATGAATTTTAAAATGCCAACAAATGTTGGCATTTTAAAATTTCTGAGCAGGATAAATGACATTCTGTGCTGACCTGATCAGCAAAATTGCCTGATTTGTTTGCATTTAATAGTTATGAGCATTACAAATCTCATGCTCAGCTGAGTAGAGCATGAAAAAAGTTTTTTAAGCTTGGTGCCTGGTGTTATGAATAAACCCACAGTGGCTCAAATAACCCCTGTCTTGAAGCACATTTTCATGTTCCCAATATTGTTACAGCCATTTAAATTTAACTTTAATCACATTATGTTATTGATGAGCATTTTCTGTCAAGCTTGCCAAAAGCTTGTATTACAATGGGATGAATAAAGTAGTAAAGCAACATAATCAGAACATTAGGAGCATATCTGAGCTTAATAAATATTGCTTAAGATCTTCAAAAAGACATGTCAAGTGGTATACATGGCGTGGCTATTCTGGAAAAATAACAACAGCAATTTGATAATATAGTTTGAACAATTTGACATGAGATTGACCTTTATACAAGGAATAAATTAGTCAATCTTATCGCCTAATACGTCGGCTTTCGTAAACTTCTCGTGGATTTTCGGCAGCTCGTGAATTGCGACCTATTTACCGACCTCTATGTATTGAATAACAATATCGCCATCTTTGAGAGACGGCGAAGATAAATACATGCATTCAGTCGGGTGTGAAATTATGTTAATACAGTTCACCAGTCTCAGGTCAATTTGTTCGAACTATACAATCCTAAAATTATCAATATTCTACCAGTAGTAAGTTCTTGATACAAAACAGAATCCAATTATCCAATGGATCAGTATTCATTTCTATATTCAAAGCAATAGATAAGGTTAGTATTTTATGATAACTGACAGATAGCTTTTGTCAATTCTCCATAAAAACGTATGTTGTGGGTATTCATTAGAACCACCTCACTGAGGTGGTTCTAATGAGTACCCACAACACAGGTTTGTAAGGAGAAATAAGGAAAACTATCCTTCAATTATCATAAAATACTTACCTTATCTGTTGCTATGTACAGTAAAATTCTGCTATTAAGACCACCTAAATTAAGACCAATTCTACTTTAAAAAGCTTGCACAGTAGGCTGCAATTTTTCTTTCTTTGCGTTTTCAACATACAGTTTCCTCTGGTCAGAGACCACCTTTGAGACTGTTCAAAAGTGGTCTAAAAGACCACTTTTGAACAGTCCCAAAGGTGGTCTTAGTATAAGAATTATACTGAATATTCCAGTCAAGTCACTTTTGTGCTCTACAGCTGCTGAGTTGTTGTTGCTCTTATTAGACAGAGACATTGACTGATCACTGGCAGGAGGATGCAACACCTTACCGCAACCATGCTGTGGGATGTACAGAGATATGAATTAAAGGTTAAATGCTTACAGGACCTGATAAAGCAGAAACATATGAAACTCACTTCATTCCATTTGCAGCATCCACTACAGAGACACTGGAGTCATGCCCCACCCAGGCCATCCTGTCTCCTGAGCCCGAGAAACTCACACAGTGTACCCAGCCACCTGAAACATTACATGTAAAGCTAGGTCCCGTTGTTCAAAGCTAACAAATTCATTAGTTAAAGTATCATTGAATATCTAACTGGTTAATATTGCAAAAATGCTAATATTTTTGCTGAAAAAAAAAAAGTGATTGGTACTTATATTTTTTCAACAAAGAATACCGAAGTATTAGAGAAGCCTCTGTGGTGTAGTGGTTATGCTACTCCACTCATAAACCAGGGGTCATGGGTTCGATCCCAGGCTTTTTTAGACTTTTGGATGAGTCTTTAAACCAAGGTCCTGTCTTCCTATGACCTTGGCTGTTGGTGGGATGTAAAACTCAAACACACACACCTAACTATTAGATATTGTAACTCCTAGAACAGTTTGACAATAAATGAGCTTGTTAGGCACCAATGCTTTGAACAACTGGGGCCAGTTGTTCAAAACTAACGATGTCGTTAGTTAACATACAGTTAAATCTTTGATCATTTAATATGGCAAATATGCTAATATTTTTGCTGAAAAAATGTGAGCAGCTTTTGCATTCGCAAAAGCTGCTCACATTTTTTCAGCAAAATTATCAAAATTTTAAATATTAAACTTGCTAGAACACTTAACAATATGACCACTAACGAGCTCGTTAAGCTAATGATGCTTTGAACAACTGGCCCCTGGGCCCTATTATTTGATTACTCATAGCAACAGATAAGGCTGGTATTTTGCAATAACTGAAGGATAGTGTTTGTCAATTCTCCATAAAAAACTATGTTGTGGGTATTCATTAGAATCGCCTCGACAAGGCAAATCTAATGAAAACCCACATCATAGGGTTATATGGAGAAGTAAGGAAAACTATCCTTCAATTTTCACAAAATACCCAACTTTTCTGTTGCTATGTTGATGGATTATGGTATATGGACATACAGAAAACATTTTTATGCCATTTTAATAAATAAATAGACCACAATTGGGGACAGCAGCCACAGGTCCAGGTAAGAATGAGTAACAAGGATAATTAACCCTTCTCTTGCTGAATATTCATTTAAGCCACACCCATTTCTGTCTATCAACCAATCAAATTACTTGATGTAATATATCGCTACAAATTCATAAACTGAATGTCAAACTGTGTAGATCCTGATCAGATGGCTTCTTCAGAAGCCATCTGATCTGGATCTACACTGTTTCCAAAGATATGGGCTGTCGCGAACAGCAAGACAAGGGTTAAGGGACAATTTTC
The DNA here is from genome assembly GCA_963580285.1 of Lucinisca nassula. NCBI lineage: Eukaryota > Metazoa > Mollusca > Bivalvia > Lucinida > Lucinidae > Lucinisca > Lucinisca nassula. The sequence goes on along the minus strand of OY757011.1, from coordinate 155,623,334 downwards.
CCTATTTCTTGTTAGAGAGATCTGTTGTGGGTCTCCTATTACTTTTCCATAAAAAGGATATGTTATGGGTTCTTGTTAGAATTGCCTTTATGAGGCCATTCTAATAAGTACTCACAACCTATGTTTTTATGGACATAGAGGCAACTCTAACAACTCACAACATGTTTTTATGGACATACAGGCAATTCTAACACGTACCCATAACATCCGGTTTTTTTGGACATAGAGGTGATTCTAACAAGCAAATATCCTTTTATTCACCAGATTTGCATTATTTGCTGGCTCCCAGCTTGCACATTGTCAATGATGGAAAAACAGGTAACCAGACCCCCCTGACCTTGAAAGGTCAGGGGGGTCTGGTTACCTGTTTTTCCAACACTGATAACCTTCAGACTAGGAACCAGCCGATAATGCAAATAAGGTGAATGGAGAAATTAGCATGCTGAGTTTTATTCAATACTCACCCTTTGGAGAGGGGTTACCCTTTTTTCGGGAGCCATTATTTCCTTAAACCTCAACCAATTCTGCTCATACTTTGATACATTATAGGCAAGATATCTTCGGCCATTTCTACTGGAAGTATTATGGGTCACGTGACTGCCAAATATGGAAGTCACGTGATCTGACCGGGAACCGTTTAAGATGCTTAAAAAAAAAACTACAAAAAAATAGCACTCAGTGGTTGCTTAGAAGGATAAAATTGATACCTTGTGTAGCTACCTGAATTATGGCTACATATTTATCACCAGTAGTTGTTTACATTGACTGGGTCTAGTATGCACAAATTTTGATAAAACAGGTAAGGGGTCTGTTGAAGACTGGTACTTGAGAAATCATCAATTTTTAAAGTCATTTCCTGCTGTAAAATCTAACAGCCGGATTGGTAAAACCTGTGCCCTTCTAAGAAAGAAGGATCCCTTCTGCATCGGACAACCTCATTCGATGGAATGCACTTGGTTTCTAATGAGCGTGATAAGTTGATCAATTTGGATCACCCCTTTGGGCAACTTTAGTCATCTACAGCACGCTGAAGGTTAAGTTAACATGGCTTTGAACAATTGGGCCCAGCTCATCAAGCCAAAAATGCTTTGAACAACTGGGCCCTGGTCCACAGGGTTGAAAGGAATACAAGCATTCTCAAGTTGCTCCTTACCTCCTCCATTAGAGAACTCCTGCATCAAGTTACCAAATGGCATCTTACCACCCCAGCTAGTGGGAGATGGTTTTGCCTCTACTTCTTTAACATAGGCGGAAAATACTCTAAAAATATAAAGCAACCTCATAAAACAGAAAACAGAAATGAACAGTTGGATTTTTTCTTTTATTTGTTTGTTTGTAGTTTACGACCCAGTCAGCACTACATGGGTCATATCGAGCCGGTCAGTTCGCCCAACACACTTCCTGGGGAGGCTTACAGATAAGCGGTTAACCAGTTAGGTGCACATTCTTTTGCCAAAGAGTGAAAACTGCCCTTCACAAATCAGTGGAAGGGAGAGAATGACGGTAGATAATATTTCATAATCAACCTTCACAAAAGAGTGTCACAGACCTCGGCAGGTATCAAATATGTGACCTCCTATTATCAGAGACATGTGGATGGCAAAGATAATGAATGGATGAATTCAGGGAAAAAGCTAACCCTAAACAAACTCTCTTCCATTTTGGTCACCTTCTGTTGGATGGATCAGTAGAACTTAATCCTTGTCCTATTGAATATATTAATTTTGCTTCCCATGTGATTATCAACCAATCAAGAAGCTTGATATAATGTTTTCATTCAATTCACATAAGAAATGATAAACAGTGTAGATCCTGAATCCTGATCAGATGCCATCTGGGCCCAGTTGTTCAAAGCCTTGTTAGCTTAACGAGCTCGTTAGTTGTCATATTGTTATCTCTTCTAGCAAGTTTAATACCTAAAATTTTGTTATTTTTGCTGAAAAAGTGTGAGCAGCTTTTGCATTTGCAAAAGCTGCTCACATTATTTCAGCAAAAATATTAGTATTTTCACCATATTGAATGATCAAAGTTTTAACGATACGTTAGCTAACGAGATCGTTAGTTTTGAACAACTGGCCCCTGATCTTGATCTACACTGTTTATAAAGAAAGGAGTTGTCATTTTCAGCAGGACAAGAGATAACATTTGGCCTGAAATGCTTGTCATGCAAAAATCATATCTCAAAATTTGTAGGACAAACAGCAAATCTGAGATCACTGATACTCAAGTCCTGCCTTGAAGTTCTGACACAGATACACTTAGCCAAATCTTTTTCTTCAAGTAGAGATGTGAGGATCCTTACCATTCTAGAAACAGTCTGCTATATTTCCTGGTATTCAAACTATACTATTCTAATTTGAACACAATGTGAAGGCAAAAGAACTATTTTTCAGACACATCAAGGGCAGCCAATGCAAGAACTGAAATGGCCAGAGTAGTGGTCCTTGACCATAATATGCAACCTTCAGTATTCTGTTTAACTGTAATATTTCATCACAAGTAGTACAGAAATAGATCAAAAACTTTTCAGACAAATCCTTGGCCACAATATGCTTTCTTTGGTGTTCTATACATTCCATCAAGACATTCCATAATACCCTACTCTCATTTGGCAGGGTATAAAAATTGTATACCAATTTTTCTGACAGATCCTCCCCCAGCTGACATCCAGTGACACAGAGAAACAAGAACAACAAGAATATCTGTGAAACTGATGGATGCTCCCCGAACGTGCAATAGTCGGAACAGTACAGGAAACATTATCCCAGTTAAAGAGCAGTATACTGTGTATACTCACTGTACTTCAAAATGGAGAACAATAAAACCTGTCGGTGGACAGATTAGCTTGCCTGATGGCACTGTCATACAAACATCAGCAACACAAAAGTTGGAATAAATGAAAGGAAGTGTCTTCAGGTACGATACCATACCCCAAGGTCCTGGGTGGTAGCTTAGCTATATTAATTGGGTAAAACTATTTAATACAAATTATTGAAAACTTACTCTTGTACACAGAGGCAATGAGGCAATCCTCATAGGACTGTCTCCAGGTATGGTTCCGTATTGGGTGCCTTTACATGCATATAAAATATCAGACGTGTTCGAAAATTATATTAAAATCCATCAGCAAATGTAGATACTTGAGCGATGACAAAGTTTTTCTAAAAATAGCTGCAGTGATCTTGACCTTGAGCCCAGGACCCTGAAAGTCAAACTTGCTTGAGATATTATCATACCCAACATTCGTGTGAAGTTATATTCAAATCCATCAGCAAATGATGATGCTAGAGCGATGACAAAGTTTTTTCTGAAAATAGCCGCAGTGACCTTGACTTTGAGCCCAGGACCCTGAAAGTCAAACTTGCTCGAGAGATTATCATACCCAACATTTGTGTGAAGTTATATTAAAATCCATCAGCAAATGACGATGCTAGAGCGATGACAAAGTTTTTTCTAAAAATAGCCGCAGTGACTTTGACCTTGAGCTCAGGACCCTGAAAGTCAAACTTACTCAAGAGATTATCATACCCAAAATTTGTGTGAAATTATATTAAAATCCATCAATAAATGTAGCCACTAGAGCGATGACGAAGTTTTTTTCTAAAAATAACCACAGTGACCTTGACCCCAGGATCCTGAAAGTTGAACTTGCTCGAGATATTATTATACCCAACATTTGTGTGAAGTTATATTAAAATCCATCAGCAAATGACAACGCTAGAGCGATGACAAAGTTTTTTCTAAAAATAGCCACAGTGACCTTGACCTTGAGCCCAGGACCCTGAAAGTTGAACTTGCTCGAGATATTATCATACTCAACATTTGTGTGAAATTATATTAAAATCCATGAATAAATGTAGGCACTAGAGCGATGACAAAGTTTTTTTTTCTAAAAATAACCACAGTGACCTTGACCTTGATCCCAGAATCCTGAAAGTTAAATTTGCTCGAGATATTATTATACCCAACATTTGTGTGAAGTTATATTAAAATCCATCAGCAAATGACGACACTAGAGCGAAAACAAAGTTTTTCTAAAAATAGCCACAGTGACCTTGACCATGAGCCTAGGACCCTGAAAGTCGAACATGCTCAAGATATTATCATACCCAACATTTGTGTGAAGTTATATTAAAATCCATCAATAAATGTAGGCACTAGAGTGATGACAAAGTTTTTTTCTAAAAATAGCCACATCGACCTTACACTGCAGCTTTAAACAAAGTACCATAACTCTATGACGAATCATCTAACCAGATAGAACAGATAATATGCCCATCCCCTATTGCTGCTTAAGGTTCCATTGAAGTTTCTTTGAATTTCTGCGAGTAGTTGCTGAGAATTCGCGTAGACACGAACAGTACCCTATATATTCATACAGAATTTATCAAAGGGCCATAACTGTTGGAAAAATCATCGAACCAAAACATGCAGGATGATATGTGCAGCCACCTTCGATACTAAATAGTCCCATGAAGTTTCATTGAAATCCGCCCAGTAGTTTCTGAGAATTCCCGTAGACAAGAGCGGGATGGACGCACAGACTCACGGACGAAGCGCCGACTATATGCTCTCCCGAAATTCTTCTGGGAGCATAACATTTTGGCAGAATGGTACACTTACTTCTGCAGCAGTCTGATCAGTTTACCCTGCCAATCTGCCAGTACACATACTTCTGAAGAAATGCACAAAAATGGCACGTAGAGCTGGATATAGTGGACAAAATCAACACTATGAGCCAACTAATGAGAAAAAGGTATAGGCAACCAGCAACGACTCACTCAGGAAAGCATTTGCCATCTGGCCAGGGCCATTGCTTCTTGCAGGCATATACACGAGACCTTGAGGTACCGCATTTACCCAAAGTATTCAGACACCTAAACCCCTTACCATTCTTGCTCTAAAATTTGAACCAGTACAATTTACTACCCAAAGTTGAGCCTAAAAATAGCTGGATGAGTAGCAAACAGTGTAGACCCAGATAGATGCACAGAATGCTACTCAGCCCTGTCTGTCTGAATACATAAGGTAGATACCGTAATGATCCTAAGTATTGGGACAGATAGGCATGAGCAAACAGTGCACACCCAGATCAGACTGCTCCTGAGCAGTCTGATCAGGGTCTTCACTATTTGCCATTCAGTCTGCACCTTTGGGCTTCTTGCTGGATTGTATAGCTAATTTGTTAAAATTTTAGGGGAATTATTGCAAGTACTCAAGGTGTCCGAAATTTTACCGTATGGTAGCTTCATGCAAAAACTTATTCGTTCAGTTGGTTGTACATGCACATTTGAAGGACATAAATTAGAGCCTGCTAGTCCTTTTTCTACCACATGGAATCTTCCTCCTTATATAAGGCAGGAGCCAATTTCGAAATTGACAGGTTGTGTAATTTTTTTTTGGAAAATAGCTGACTTTTTGCAAATAGTGTAGGCCCAGATCAACCGCGTTCTGCGGCGTCTGATCTACGTCTATGCTGTTTGTCAGGGTACCCACTTTGGAGTTTCCGGTACAAAATGGGTTAACGGTCGTTTCATCATGGGTCTGATCACTTATTTTCATGTGTTTCTGTGAATAGGAAACAGAAAAGTTATTCATGTAGTATTGATTACCTGGCCTTGAAGTCAGTTGAACCAGCAGCCAGGAGGATGTTGTTAGGGTGCCAGTCTAGGCTGAAAATATAAACAAAGAAGAATATAAGAATCTTATATGGGTGTGAGGGGTGGATGGAAAAATCTGTCCCGAGGGTCACTGTCCGGCATCACGAGGCTTGCCGAGTGATGCCGGACAGTGATCCCGAGGGATGGATTTTTCTATCCACCCCTCACACCCATATAGGATTCTTTTTCTTGCATACCTTCCATTTCTATTGCGAATTTTTAATGCTGCTGTCACTTCGGTTGCCGACGTCCGCCATTTTGTGATGACACAACAGGAATGTTTAGTGACGTCACGCATGACAACGCCGCGCATGAGGTTGTAATCAACCAGTGCATTTATCAAACACGCGATTATATTCGATTTGGGGTCGGAACACCAGGGTCAGAACATAAATTTCTGTCCCAGGGTAAAATCACGGACTTCCTTGTCTGGTGTGCAAGAAAATGTTTTCCTACTGAGTGGTTTTAACCCTTCTCTTGCTGAATATTCATTTAAGCCACACCCATTTCTGTCTATCAACCAATCAAATTACTTGATGTTATTTATTGCTACAAATTCATAAACTGAATGTGAAACAGTGTAGATCCTGATCAGATGGCTTCTTCAGAAGCCATCTGATCTGGATCTACACTGTTTGCAAAGATAGGGGTTGTCGTGAACAGCAAGATAAGGGTTAACACAGGCATTCTCTCTTGAGTGTGATGTCAGAATTCCTGACTTCATAAAAAACATTACTTATGTGCCGGCATATAAAACATCAAATGTCAAGGTTGTTTAGGATGTGTAAATTCACAAAAACCAAAGCAATTACACTCTGTCAAACACAGTTGACTCTCGTTATCTCAAACCCCAAGGGACTGGAAATTTTGGTTTGAGATAACAGTAGTTTGAGATAAAGGGGGTTGAAATCTAATGAACATATTGCAAAATTAAAACAACAAAGCCCGAAATTTAGTTTGATTTAAGCAGTATTATGAGATATCAATGTTTCAGATAAAGAGAGTCAACTGTACTTTTTATGCAGTGGTTAAGAGAAATATGTGAACATCTCTGATGCAGACACAGAAACCTAACTAAGCATGCCTATATAGGCAATGAAAATGAGCTGTGATTTAACCTGCAATATATCACTGCCAAGAAAACTATGACATGAAAAGCCACAGTTGTATGTTTTTACTCAAAGATTCTATGACACTAGATTGTGAAACGTTAGTTTCAGGCACCAAAAACATTACAAAAGAACATAAATGTATGGGATAGAGTCAAAAATGTTGGCAGGATTTCTTCTAGCAATGGCGAAAAGTTGGCAGAAGTCGAAGGAAACAACAAAATTATTGTCGATTTTTAGTGTGCTAGCATCGAACTAGATCAGCACTAGTGAGAGATTTGTTGACTACTGAATAGAAGTTTGTCGGTCAGTGGTAAGTAGATAAATCACTGGCACTATGCACTCAAGATTTCATCTTCATGTTTTATCTAAAGCTCCAGCGTTTGTAGTAATACCACTACTTTTTGACATGTGATATCTTAACTTAAAATCCTTTTAATAAAATGACAACAGCCAATTTATAAATGTACTTAAAAGCAAAAATAACATATCAGAGAGGCCAAAAAAACTTTCAATCCTTTCATTCAAGCTGATCAAGAATGAAACACACGCTTGTAAAAACACACAGATCTAGCAAAGGTCTAGAAAAGGAGTGGCAACAAGTCTAAGAAATGATTACCCCTCTGTGACATGATTACCCCTCCATTTTATATAGAGAAAACTTGGGTTTACAGGGCTATTCTTTTCTTATTTCTGCTCCAAGACATAGGTTGTGAGGACTCGCTGGAACCACCTCAATAACACGGTTCTAAGGAGAACACACAACCTATGTTTGGAGTAAAATAAGGAAAATATCCATGCAAAGTCTAATAAGTAAGTAAGTAAGTAAATAATGACTTTATTTTACGAGGGTTACTACATTTAGCATGTACAATAGCTAATCTTCCATGAGGCCCTCAAAGAAAAATACAATTTACAATATGAGAAACATGTCACTGTACACAATCAAAATACAATGTATAGTGATTGCATCAACGAGGCTGTTCTAAGGAGTACCAACAATCTATAACATGGAGCAGAAATAAGAAAAACAAGAGGGCCCAATGGCCCTATATCGCTCACCTGTGTACCAGAAAATCATTAGTGTAGGAGACCACTTGACATTGCTACACTAAATATCTAAGCTCTGGGCCTTATGGCTTCGGAGAAGATTTTTGAATTTTTTCAATTATAAGTCTAAAGGAGCTGAGGGGCCCCGGGGTGTGGCCCATTTGAATCCCAGGGGCAGGGTTAGCAGGATTTATGTAGGTGACTATTTTATGTTGCTAGATACAAAATATCTAAGCTCTGTGCTTCACAGTTTCAGACAAGAAGATTTTTGAAGCTATTCTCAATTATGAGTCAATGGGAGCTAAGGGGGTCACAGGGCGTGGCCCCTTTGAACCCCAGGGGCACGATTGGCAGGAATTATGTAGGTGACCACTTGCCATTGCTACATGCTAAATATCTAAGCTCTGGGCCCTGTGGTTTCTGAGAAGATTTTTGAAGCCCTTTTCAATTGAGTCTACGGGAGCTAAGGGGCCCCGGGGCGTGGCCCATTTGGACCCCAGGGGCATGATTGGCAGGATTTATGTAGGTGATCACTTGCCATTGCTACATGCTAAATATCTAAGCTCTGGGCCCTGTGGTTTCAGAGAAGATTTTTGAAGCTTTTTTCCATTATGAGTCTATGGGAGTTAAGGGGCCCGGGGCTGTGGCCCATTTGGACCCCAGGGGCATGATTGGCAGGATTTATGTAGGTGACCACTTGCCGTTGCTACATGCTAAATATCTAAGCTCTGGGCCCTGTGGTTTCAGAGAAGAAGATTTTTGAAGCTTTTTTCCATTATGAGTCTATGGGAGCTAAGGGGCCCCGGGGCATAGCCCGTTTGGACCCAAGGAGCATGATTGGCAGGAATTATGTAGGTGACCACTTGCCATTGCCACATGCTAAATATCTAAGCTCTGGGCCCTATGGTTTCAGAGAAGAAAATTTTTGAAGTTCTTTTTTTCCATTACGAGTCTATGGGAACTTAGGGGCCCTGGGGTGTGGGCCATTTGGACCCCAGGGGCATGATTGGCAGGATTTATGTGGGTAACCACTTAACGTCGCTACATGTCAAATATCTAAGTTCTGGGCCCTATGGTTTCAGAGAAGATTTTTGAAGCTTTTTTCCATTATAAGTCTATGGGAGCTAAGGGGCCCCGGGGCGTGGCCCATTTGGACCCCAGGGGCATGATTGGCAGGATTTATGTAGGTGACCACTTGCCATTGCTACATGCTAAATATCTAAGCTCTGGGCCCTGGGGTTTCAGAGAAGAAGATTTTTGAAGCTTTTTTCCATTATGAGTCTATGGGAGCTAAGGGGCCCCGGGCGTGGCCCATTTGGACCCCAGTCGCATGATTGGCTGGATTTATGTAGGTGACCACTTGCCGTTGCTACATGCTAAATATCTAAGCTCATGGCCCTGTGGTTTCAGAGAAGAAGATTTTTTAAGCTTTTTTCCACTATAAGTCTATGGGACCTAGGGGCCCCTTTGAACCCCAGGGGCACGATTGGCAGGAATTATGTAGGTGACCACTTGCCATTGCTACATGCTAAATATCTAAGCTCTGGGCCCTATGTTTCAGAGATGAAGATTTTTGAAGTTTTTTTTTTCCATTACGAGTCTATGGGAGCTAAGGGGCCCCGGGGTGTGGCCCATTTGGACCCCAGGGGCATGATTGGCAGGATTTATTTAGGTAACCACTTGCCATTGCTACATGTTAAATATCTAAGTTCCGGGCCCAGTGGTTTCAGAGAAGGAGATTTTTGAAGCTTTTTCCATTATAAGTCTATGGGAGCTAAGGGGCCCCGGGGCGTGGCCCATTTGGACCCCAGGGGCATGATTGGCAGGATTTATGTAGGTGACCACTTGCCGTTGCTACATGCTAAATATCTAAGCTCTGGGCCCTGTGGCTCAGAGAAGAAGATTTTTGAAGCTTTTTTCCATTATGAGTCTATTGGAGCTATGGGGCCCCTGGGCGTGGCCCGTTTTGGACCCCAGGGGCACGATTGGCAGGAATTATGTAGGTGACCACTTGCCATGGCTACATGCTAAATATCTTAGCTCTTTGCCCTATGGTTTCAGAGAAGAAGATTTTTGAAAGTTTTTTTTTCCATTATGAGTCTATGGGAGCTAAGGGGCCCCGGGGTGTGGCCAATTTGGACCCCAGGGGCATGATTGGCAGGATTTGTGTAGGTGACCACTTGACATTGTTATAAGCTAATTATCTAAGCTCTGGGCCCTGTGGTTTCAGAGAAGAAGATTTTTAAAATTTTTCCAATTATAAGTCAATGGGAGCTATATGTTGCCATGGCAACCAGAATTCCAATCTGATCAGCCCAAAAACCTTATGCAGCCTTTCCCCCTACCTGATGATGCTTCACATGAAATATGATCAAGATTGGCCATGGGGTATTAGAGATATACTTATTTGAAATTGTTTACGAACGCACGCACTCACGGACGCCCGCACGGCGGACAAAAAGTGATCCCAAAAGCTCACCTCGTCACTACTTGACAGGTGAGCTAATAAGGTTTACCCATGCAAACCCCAGTTTTACTACATAAAAGTGGGGTTCGAGGGGGTCAAAATTATACAGGCGTGTTTTCGTGATGTGTTTTTTGTTTTCCTTTTGTTTTACTTTTCCAGTTTTGCCTGAGACCCACATGTCAAAACAAAAGAGCTACATGCATGACTGTAAATTCAAAGATAGTGAAATGAAATGGTGGACTCATCAACCTACCTAGTAATAGTTGATCTGATTGGCTTCTTGATGTGTTTGCTCACCCACCAATTGTTTTCTTCCTCAAAATAACAGACTGATATCACACGGGCTCCACTGCCCACAGCAAACTTGTTCTCTGAAATAATCCATGCATACAATAATTGATTTTCTTTGTTTGATTTGAGGTTTAAAGACCCCGTCAACACTGTATAGGTCACTTTGGAGACGTTGCTTCCAATTTTGTGGGACTTTTACCTGACATAGAGATGAAATGACATCTCAAGCCCTGCCACCTAATGAAACCAATAGGGTTTATATGCATGGCCCATCTGTCTCGCACTGCTTTGCCTGAGCAGTCTTAGATCCTCTAAGCGGATTACCAATACTCCTGTGTGGGTCGGTTTCAGCTCTGCATGGAAGCATCATGCAGCCCATCTATTTCTTCAAGCCCCGATGGGTGGGGGCCAATACAATAATTGAAACTGAACTAGAGCTGTCAGTGAAACTGACTAGGGCCCCGGCAGCGCTATCAGAGGAGTAGGAAAATGTTGATGTTAAAAAAGACGTTTTTTTTTCCTTTCACCTCTAAGTATGACCTTGACCTTTGAGGTACGAATCTGGGTCTTGCGCGTGACACACTGTCACATTATGGTTAATATTTCTGCTAAGTAATATTTAAATCCATCCAGGTATAAGAAAGTTATAGATTGGACACAATAAAAAAGACGCTTTTTTGACCTTTCATCTCTAAGTATGACCTTGACCTTTGAGGTACGGCTGTGGGTCTTGCGTGTGACACTTCGTCACATTATGGTTAACATTTCTGCCAAGTAATATTTAAATCCATCCAGGAATAATAACAAAGTTATTAATTGGACACAGGAAAGACCCTTTTTTGACCTTTAACCTCTAAGTATGACCTTGACCTTTGAGGTACGGACCTGAGTCTTGCGCGCAACACTCCATCACATTATGGTTAACATTTCTGCCAAGTAATATTTAAATCCATCCAGGAATAAGAAAGTTATGGAGGATAAAAAAATTTGTGGACGGACAGACGGACAGACAGACAGACAGACAGACGGACGGACGGACAGGGTGATGCCAAGTAATATTTAAATCCATCCAGGAATAATAAAAAGTTATGGAGGATAAAAAAATTTGTGGACGGACAGACGGACAGACAGACAGAGTGATTACTATAGGGCACCCACACTTTCAGTGCGGGGCCCTAATAAGACAACAATGACTGATAGTATATTTTTGACTCCAATGGCTAGCAAAAATTGTTACTGCCTTGAAGGTGTATTTACATGCAGTTCCCCATAAAAGTCTAAATAAGTGGAATTGCCTGTTTTAAGTTGAATGGAATCATCTTTGGGGAAGCAACTCATGCAGACGTACTTTTGTCTTCCATGTCAGTAGAGGTCACCTCTTAAAGGAAAGAATTTGCTCCTAAGGAGCAAATTCTTTCCTTTAAGAGTAGACCCTTTTTTCCCTGAGACAGAATTAATAGAAAAGCAAACAGGAAGTCCAGAATGTTGTCTTGGAAAAACCTATTGATTTGCCCCAACTCTTATCCTGCTGTTCACGACAACCCTTTTCTTTGCAAACAGTGCAGATCCAGATCAGCCATCTGATCAGGATCTACACTGTTTGACATTCAATTTATGAATTAGTAGGAACAAATTACATCAGGTAATCTGATTGGTTCAAAGGCAGAAATGGGTGTGGCTTAACTGAATATTCAGCAAGAGAAGGGTTAAATACATGAGCCCTGTCAAGAAAACACTGTCTTTGGGGTTTCTGACCAGGAAAGACACAAACCAGCCTATTCAGCTACACATACTAGCAAAGAGTCTTGAAGTTTTGGATTAAGAATCTAGATTTATCATATGACGTCGTGTCTGAGAGTGTAATAACGCCATGTAATATTTTCGATAATCCACTAGTGAATTAAATATGCAAATTAGTTAGAAACGCCTCGTAACGTTATATGTACGACGTCCTTAACGACGTCGCGTTTACTAATGGCAAAATATTGCAATTTTGGTAAACAATCGTGAATAAAATGCATTTTGAATGTCATATGATAAATAGAATCTTGCATTCGTGCTCATGTATTATTGAATTTATTAAACTCGTTGAAGAAAAGGGATAAAATGCTCGGCAAGCCTCGCATTTTATCCCTTTTCCACAACTCGTTTAATAAATTCAACAATACATGAACATTCATGTAAGATCCTCTATATATTGCACTATCAATACGGCAAACACTAAGGTGTTGATCAGACTGCATGGGTGTGCAGGTTGGTCTGCAACACTGTTGTTTACGAATGGCAAAAACATGTTTTCTCATGATGTGGCTCATATTTCCTTAGAATTCTAAGGTAACAACACTTGTCCAGTAAACTGGAATAATTTATAATAAGACATGTGTTAAAGCTGCACTGTGATAAATTGTGCCTTTGGGGCTCTCTAACCAGTTAAGAAACAATAAGTCTATGTGCCTGGAGAACCATACAGGAGCCATGACTGTTTGTTTGTTTGTGTTGAGTGTTTTACATCCCCATCATCACTATTCAGGTCATTTTGGACAAATTGCTTCTGATTTTTGTGAGACTTTTACCCAACATTGAGATGAAAAGGCATCTCAAGCCCTACCACCAAAAGTAACCACTAGGGTTTAAGGGATGGACTGACTCGTGCAGGTTTAGACAGTCTAAGCTGCTTACCATTACTCAAAAGTTTGGTGAGTTTCAGATCTGCACAGAAGCACCATGCAGCCATATCTACACTGTATCTCTCCAAGCCCTGATGGGTGGGGCTGTTTGTCCCAGGGACAGACTGGTCATGTAGACAGAAATGCTCTGATCAGCCTACACTGATATGCAGGCAGAACTGAGCATTTGCTGGTTGCCTTTTTTTATAAAGCATGCTTTTTTTCCTGATATGATCAGTCTGATTTTGTGTATGTTTTAACCCTTTTTACATTCTTTAGGTGAGTACAGATTTTTCTTTTTTTTTTCTTTCTTCAAATGCTGCCTTCGCCCTCACGGGCATTTTCGGCAGGTGTACATTATATACACTCCAGATTTGCAGGATGAAAGCCTACACAGTAATCATGTAATTATGGTAGGGATCTTTCACCTGCACAGGGGATGGTTCTCCCTGCACAGGGGGCCTCCAGCCTAAGGACGGTGCATTTTGTGACATTCATCCCTGCAAATGATGCCACTGGAGCATGTTCGGACACGCCAATTTTATAACTGCCATCGGGAATCAAATCAGGGGCCTTTAGCATCAGAGGCAAGTGCATCAACCACTGAGCTATCACGGATCTACATGTGCCTATGCAAAAAGTGCATTTCCTGATGAGATGGCTCATAATGAGCCATCTCATCAGGATCAACACTGTTTGCTATCCAATTAATAATTTTGATGACACACCCATATTGAAAAAAATGGACATGTCTAAATTCAAAGACGACAGATTGGACATCAGTCATATGATTCTACACCGAAGTTTGAACTTACCCTCTGGAGACCAACATACACAAGTAGCTGCCCTGTTGATTCTAAGGATTACCAAGTGAGGCCTCCATGTACCTTTCTCTTCAGTCCATACATAGGCATTCCTGTCCTGAAAATTGAGGAAAAAAGAACTGTAGTATACTTGTATATGTATTTCTTCTTGCAAACCAGACCAGATTAACTGTGGTTTTCATGGATGTTAGATTTTTCTGTCTTACTGTGGTTTTACTGGTGCAACATTTTTCTCTCTTACACTCCTCATAGTAACTTTGGTTCAGTAAAATATTATCAAAACAATATCATTTTATATTAACCCTGAGGGTAAGCATAAAATGCCAAATATAAACTGATGTTATTTTTATGAATGCTTCTGTAACTCCAACATGTGAATGGAAATAAATCTGTCATTTTGACAGATGATGCAGTTTTATGTACCATACTAGTAAGTAAAACAAATCAATCACAAGTTTTGGATGGAAAAAGTAAGTTCCCACAATCACCGGACACTGCCTTGTGATGCCCAACAATAAACCTCAAAATGACATTTCTGTCTGCTCTTACAACTTGTAATATTGGTATTCTGATAATCTTTATCCAAAGTAGTGCTTTTAACCTATTAGTGGACTGTTCTATTGTGTATGTTGGACAAGTCCATTTGTCATATGGAGTGTCAGGCCTATTTTTTCGAATTTATTCTATTTTTGACAGAAATTTCTGTTAGCAAATAGTGGAGGCCCCAATCAGATGCCGCATTCTGCGACATCTGATCTAGGCCTACACTGTTTGCCAATGTACCCCTTTAGGGGTTTCCTGCATGCAATGGGTTAACCTATAATATTTCCATTGTAACTGAGGACCATACATGTATGTTACTTTTTTTTTTACACCAGGTACATGTATGTAATGTATTTACAATTACATGTATTGTAATATGGTTATTATTACACTACAATGCATGAGTACCCTGCCAGAGGAAGTCATTCTGATCTTGACATTTTTCAAACTTAAAAAATCAAGGCTATAAAGCAATTTACTCACAGCACCACATGTTACGATTCTATTACTCTTAGGTGCCCAGTCTATCCCAGTAACTCTCTGACCATGTTCTGTGAGAGAACCAGTCTCTGTCCACTTGGGTCCCTGCTTCTTGAAAAGTTTCACCTCGGTGTCATTAAGAGACATGGCAACATCTACAAGAACAGGCAAAAGGCAAAAAGCATCTATTTTAGGCACAAAATGCAGTAAAATAGTTATTAAAACAAAAATGGTCCCATTAGTGGGGTGGCCTTAACCCTTATCTTGCTGAATATTCATTTAAGCTACACCCATTTCTGTCTATCAACCAGTCAAATTACTTGATGTAATTTATTGCTACAAATTCATACACTGAATGCCAAACAGTGTAGATCCTGATCAGATGGCTTCTTCAGAAGCCATCTGATCTGGATCTACACTGTTTGCAAAGATAGGGGTTGTCGTGAACAGCAAGATAAGGATTAATATTGAATACAAAACACATTGCTTCCAAAATGGGTAACAATATCAACCCTTTTTGTACTGAATGGAATCTTCCACATTAAATATAGCAGGAGTCAATTTAAAAAATTAGGGGTACCAGGTTTAGGCAATTTTAGAAACTGATTTTTGAATGGCTGAAATTTTTGCAAACAGTGGAGGCCCTGATCAGATGCCATGTACAGTAATGTTTGATAATAGGCATTCATTTCTAATATAAAATGGGTTAAAGGAGAGAATTTCCTATCTCTGGAAGCAAAGTCTTCCTGTTGAAAGACCCCCCCCCCCCTGAATTATAAAAGGAACTAGAAATGTGTGTTTTTAAAAATCAGTGCCCCCACCCATATGCTTGGTCCGCCAGCATTGAATGGAAAACATTTACTGAGGGAAGTCATTCAATGTCAGAGTTTTTTTTTTCTTGTGCCAAAAAAGCCTTAGCCCACAAAGGGGCACTATTTGGTCAAACTTTCATAATTTCAAGTTTCATAAAATTATACAAAAATTTAATCAGGTCATCTTCACATTAGTTTCAAACTGCCTGCAAAGTGTCAAGAGCCTAACCCAAGCAGTTGTTAGCTATTTTGCATACGTACACTTCCTATGCTAAAATGCCTACACAGAGGGCCATAATTTGGCCATTTTTTCATATAAAAATGTAATCAGGTCAACTACACAGTGTTCCCAAACTGCCTTCAAAATTACAAGAGCCTAGCCTGTGCGGTACTTGAGATATTTTGCTTACAAGCTTTTTTTCCTATGTTAAACTGTCGCAGTCCAAAACGGAGCATAATTTGTCATTTTTTTTTCATAAAAGTATTCCAAAATTTAATCAGGTCATCTTCACAACACAGGTAGTTCCAAACTGCTTGCAAAATTTCAAGAGCCTATTACCCAGCCAGTTTTTGAGATATTTTGCTTACAAGATTTTCCAATGTTAAAACCGCCTAAGTCTGCAAAGCGAAAAGGCAAAGAATATGGTTTCCTTACTTTTTCATACACAATGCACATATGAAATTACAGAACCCCAACATATATGGATCCTACGAGATGATACATTCTACAGTGTGTGACGGATGGACTTAAGGATGGATGAATGAATGGACAGATGGACTAAGCAAACGCAATATGCCCCCACAACTTTGTTGAAGTTGGGAATCCAGAACTTCGTCAAAGGTGGGGGGCATAACAAAGCAATAGCAATCACTTCTTCGAAGTTGGGGGCAAAATGAATACTAGAAAGTGCGTTTGTAAAATGTCAAAATTTTCACAGGGCCATAACTGAAGAATAGTTTTCATAATTTTTTCAAAAGTTAATCAGGTCATGTACCTATCATTCCCTACCAGCCTGTCGAGTTTCAAGGTAATAGCTTTAACAGTTTTTTCCCAGATATCTTGCTTACAAATGACGAAACTTTGAAAGGGCCATAACTCAAGATTAAATTTTGAAATTTTTTTCAGAAGTTATTCAGGTCATCTACTTCTCATTCCCTATCAGCCTCTATAAAGTTTCAAAGCAATAGCTTAACCCTTTTAGTGCCACATGGAATCTTCCTCCTTATATATAGCAGGAGTTCATTTCAAAATTTAGGGGTGTCATGTTGTGTTTTCTTCAAAGTTAATTAGGAAAATTTTTAGCAAATAGTGGAGGCCTTGATCAGACGCCGCGTTCTGCAGCATCTGATCTGGGCCTGCACTGTTTGCCAAGGTACCCCTTTAGGGCTTTCTGGTACTCAATGGGTTAAACAGTTTTCCAAATAGCTTGCTTACAAGGTTAAAATGCCAAATTGCTCAAAGGGCTATTGTTTCAAGACAATAGCTTGATTACAAGGTTAAAATGCCAAATTGCCCAAAGGGCTAGTGTTTCAAGACAATAGCTAGAATACTTTTAGAGCTGTTTTGCTTTCAAAGTCAAAATGCATAAATTTTCAAAAGGCCATAACTCAAGAAAAAAAAATTGGATTTTTTTCCAAAAGTCAATCAGGTCATCCAATCAGCATTCCCTATCAGCCTGTTAAGTTTCAAGGCAATAGCTTAACTGGGTTTTTGAGATATCTTGCTTACAAGTTTAAAATGCCCAAAATTTCAAAGGGCCATTCCTCAAGAAAAAAAATTTCAGTTTTTTTTTTCAAAAGTTGATCAGTTCATCTACTCATCATCCTCTATCAGCAGAGCAAGTTTCAATTTAATAGCTCGCATAGTTTGATAGATATCTTGCTGACAAGCTTTCATTGTATTTTTTGCAAAGGGTGTATAACTCAGAGAAAGGGGCATAACCCTGATAAGAAAAAAAATATGATCAATTAATTTTTATAAGGAATCCATATATGATAATGAAATTTTATAAACCTATAAAAAGCATGCATGATTAAAAAGTTATGCTATGCAGAAAAAAGCATGAGGGACCAACTAGCAGACAGACAAATGGACAAAGAAAACAAAAGCAATATGCCCTCACAACTTCTTTGAAGTTTGGGGCATAAAAATGTTAGACAATTTACTTTTTCATTACACATCTACACAATATACATGTTGTCAGGCATGAGACTGGTGGACTGCTGAAAAAATCTGAAACATGAGTGAACTAGAAATGTGTCCAGACGACACAGATGCCCCCGCCAAGGGCCCCGCCTCACCCCGAAAATTCATGTTGCAACAAAATTTTCTAAGTGTGTGACCTTGTCATCAGGAACATTTGTGAGAAGTTATATTGAAATTGGTGAAAAAATGTAAGCACTAGAGCAATGACAAAGTTTTTCTAAAAATAGCGACAGTGACCTTGACCTTAAAAGTCGAACTTGCTCGAGGTACTGTCATAAGGAACATTTGTGTGAAGTTATATTGAAATCAGTGAAGAAATGTAGTCGCTATAGTGATGACAAAATGTTTCTAAAAATAGGCACAGTGACCTTGACCTTGAAAGTCGAAATCGCTCGAGATATTGTCATAAGGAACATTTGTGTGAAGTTATATTGAAATCTGTGAAAGAATGTAAGTGCTAGAGCGATGACAAAGTTTTTCTAAAAATTGCCACAGTGACCTTGACCTTGAAAGTGGAACTTGCTAGAGATATTGTCATAAGGAACATTTGTGTGAAGTAATATTGAAATTGGTGAAAAAATCTAAGCGCTAGAGCAATGACAAAGTTTTTCTAAAAATAGCCAAGGTGACCTTGACCTTGAAAGTCAAACTCGTTCGAGGTATTGTCATAAGGAACATTTGTGTGAAGTTATTTTGAAACCAGTGAAGAAATGCAGTCGCTAGAGCGATGACAAAGTTTTTCTAAAAATAGCCACAGTGACCTTGACCTTGAAAGTTGAAATGGCTTGAGATATTGTCATAAGGAACATTTGTGTGAAGTTATATTGAAATCAGTGAAGAAATGTAAGCGCTAGAGCAATGACAAAGTTTTTTCTAAAAATAGCCACAGTAACCTTGACCTTGAGGTCATGACCTTGAAAGTCAAACTCACTTGAGATATTGTCATAAGGAACATTTGTGTGAAGTTATATTGAAATCAGTGAAGAAATATGGACGCTAGAGCTATGTAGTACGAGGGGATAATTAAAATTTTTTAAGTCTGTGACCTTGACCTTGAGCTCATGGGCATGGGTGGGGGTATAGCTGAATAAAATGGACAGGTATCTAACATCATACCAAATATCAACTCAATCCATCGCACAATTTGGAAAATATCAACTCTTAAAATATCTAATTAAAAATTTCTAAGTCTGTGACCTTGACCTTGAAGCCATAGGCATGAGTGGGGGTATTGCCAAATAAACATTTGGACCTGTATCTATCATCATAGCATACATAAGCCAAATCCATAATATAGTTTGGAAAATTGGAGCTCTTTAAAATCTTTCACATTAAAATTGTCTAAGTCTGTGACCTTGACCTTGAGGTTATAGGCATGGGTGGGGGTATTGCTGAATAAAACTTTGTACCTATATCTATCATCATATGAACCAAAACCATCATAAAAGTTCAGGTTCTACCAGGTACAAATACCTTACATAGAGGATTTAACATGGAAAATTTCTAAGTCCATGACCTTGACCTTGAGGCCATGGGCATGGGTGGGGGTATCGCTGAATAAAACTTTGGACCTATATCTATAATCATACCAAATATGAACCATTTCCATCAAATGGTTTGGAAAATATGAGTTCTAAAATGTTCAAGTGTACCTGTTACAAAAACCTTAACCTGAGTCTTTAACATTGAAAATTTGTAAGTCTGTGACCTTGACCTTGAGGTCACAGGCATGGGTGGGGGTATTGCTTAATAAAACTTTGGACCTATATCTATCATCATACCAAAGATGAACCAGTTCCATCAAATGGTTAGGAAAATATGAGTTCTAAAAGTTCAGGCTCTACCCGTTACAAAAACTTTAACCTGAGGTTACAGGATCACGTACGTACATCACGTACGTACGTACGTACGTACACACACACGTACAGACAGACATACACATGTACGCACGTACACACGTACGGAAAACCGTAGAACTATATGCCCCCGGCATCATATGATGCGGGGGCATAAAAATCTGAAGCCCCATCAACCCTTCTAAAAGTGTCATTTTTGTAAATTTCAGACAAAAACAAGTAACTAAGCAAAACATATTTTAAGCCAAAAAATCTGAAATCTGCCAAAAATCTGAAATGTCTCATGCCAGTGTAGTAGTAGTACATTTTCACAGTGAGAGCTATGAATACATGTATGACTAAGGATTTAATGTTAAGCTTCATATTTTAACCCTTGTCCCAGAGTTCTCACTAGGATTTTGAAAACAGGAGTTTAAGAATCCATCCATGGAAAAAGTTGGATTCAAATCTGAAAAGTTGGAGTCAAATTTTGAAAAGTTGGAGTTTGACCCTAAAAACGTGTGTCAATTATGGCTAAATGGGACTTGAACTCTTATTCTGCTTAACATGACAAACCTTTTTCTTGCAGTGGAGATCCAGATCAGATGGCTTCCATCTAATCAGGATTTACACTGTCACTCAGATTGTGAATTTGAATGGATAAATTACATTAGGCTTTGAAAGTCATGAGTGGACTGGGTAAATTAATTTATTCATCAGGATATGGGTTTAAATTGAGTGTGAGCAGTTAACAGTCGTGCAGGCTCTGATCAGGCTGCACCAACAGGACAAGTCTGTTCAGGCCATGCACTACATCCTAGTACATAAAATGGCATATGAAACTTTTGGATTCTTTGATATGTTACACGACGATGTCCTGGAAATTTTGATTTTTGACCCCCGCGGGCCCTACCCCCCATGGGCCCACCCTTAGGGCGATATCAAAATTCCGAAAGTGTCATGCACTCCCCAGACCAAAGATCTGTCGGTTCCCAAAGTTTCAAGTTTCTATCTATCACCGTCTAGGAGTTATCCGGTAAGACGGACGGACGTACGACGAAGACCATTACAATAGCCCCATTTGGGGACAAAAAAAATAACAGTGCAGGCCCAGATCAGATGCCACAGGTGTCTGTTCCAGACCTCCACTATGAGCAGGCAGCTCAACACTTGATAATTATTTTTTTCATTCAAATAGGCCTAATCAAGGTAACTTGATAATGCGGCAAACTCGAGTCATAATTTTCTTTTATCGTAATAAAGACGATTTATACACTAGATTATCGCATCCTTTAATTATGCCTTTGACATTTTTTTCAACAATCAAATTACCGATAATCCAACTGTGTATACAAGTATCCGGAAACAAAACAGTCAATTAATGTTAAACAGCCACGAGATTGCTGCATCTCGCAAACCGCTAGACTGACCTGCCAATCTTCTAGCCGTGATGCTCTGATTGGCCGAGAGAGCAATACAGATGAGTGTCCTAGCCAGGTAATGCTTGAACAAGCCTGGCGGCGATGATTAACGGTAAACTTTTGATCTGAAAGCGGTAGCTAAATTTGGAGATCAATTGGACACCTGCTGTCATCTTTTGATGTGATTGGGATCATTTTTACATGGGATAACGGACGCGTCAGACGAAAAAAAATTGGCGTAATTAAGAATCCACGACAGGAAATTTTACGCGTACAAAAGCAATAACAGGCGTACAAGTACGCCGGATTCGGCGTTTCCGAGAACTCTGTTGTCCTGCTGAATATTTAAATATGCCACACCCACTACTGATTATCAACCAATCAGATTACTTGATGCCAATCATTGCAAAAAATTCATAAACTAAATGGCAAACACTGTAGATCCTGATCAGAAGCCATCTGATCTGGGATCTTCATTGTTTGAAAGATGAGGCATATCCGGGATCAGCAGGACAAGGGTTAAGCAGCTATATTTACATTTCCAGTGAACCTATAGAAAACAATGTAGTTCATACTTGCATGAACGCATCCAGTCACATGATTTTCAATGACGTCAAGTGACGTCAGTCTAAACCATGGTTCTCTAGGGGCGTTGGTGATGTCAACGCTCTTCTGCTCTTTGTAGAAAAACAGCGTGTAAATGTTTTCCAGCTTTAAAAGTTTGCCATATAAGCATTTTTTTGCCAAGTGATGAGGGGCAAAGAATGTAAATATAAAAAATAAACTTAATTTTTCTGCTTTTCATGAAAGTATGAATGACAGCGGTCTCTAGCAAAGTTTACATAAACCCCTTTGGGGTTCATTAACTTTGCATGCGACCCACTGCATTCATACTTTCATGAACAGCAGAAAAATAAAATTTATTTCTTAAATACTCACCATTTCTACTGGCACTGAAGGCATGGCAGGAGATTGCTTTCACACCAAAACTGTGTAGCTCAGACATTGTCCTGGCCTATCTATAAGCTCTGGGGAATAAATTGAATATGTCATACATTGTACCATTTAACCCTTATCTTGCTGAATATTCATTTAAGCCACACCCATTTCAGTCTATCAACCAATCAAATTACTATCAAATTAATTACTTGATGTAATTCATTGCTACAAATTCATAAAACTGAATACCAAACAGTGAAGATCCTGATCAGAAGCCATCTGATCTGGATCTACACTGTTTGCAAAGATAGAGGTTGTTGTGAACAGCAAGATAAGGGTTAACTAGATTACCCTACATCACGAAAACACACCTATATAATTTTGACCCCCTCGAACCCCACTATATAGAAAAACTGGGGTTTACAAAGGTAAACCTTATTTTTCTTATTTCTGCTTTAAGATATAGATTGTGGGTACTCGTTAGAACCGCAAGAGCCCTATCTCCTTTTTTGAAGTGTGGACAAATGTTTGCTAGGAAAGACTGTTAAAACAGGTGTGCAAAAACTGGACCTAACTCATTTGCTAGTTCCTTCAGGAGTCAGGACACTAGGATCCTAAGGCTTTACTGGGTAATAAGCCTTGAAGTAACTTGATTGCTCCTGCAGCTGTCATACATGAAAGGGGCTGATCTTCCAGTCAATGGAACCTCCATGAACTTAGTTTTATTAAACACATCTGACATTGAATTTACCGACTAGTTCCTCTGCCCCTTCAGTGTATAATTCAGCAACCCCGTTCCCTCCTCACCTTAGAGCGAACGGTTCTCGAGAATGTGAATTCCATTAAATACCTTGGTGTGACAATCACATACAATTTGAAATGGAATACACATATTAGCAATATGTGAAGGCAAATAGAATGCTTGTTTCCCAAGGCGAAATCTTCATCAATGTCTTCAGGATGTACAAGAGGTAGCATATAAAGGACTAAGTCTTGTTCACCCAATCTAATTATCTTGGAATATGGTAGTTGTATCTTGGACCCCAGTGGAGTGGTCCTTAATGATGAAATTGAAAAAGTTCAGAATAGAGCTGCTAGATTTATAAGGGGCAACTGGGAGGATGACTGCAATACCAGGAAAATTAAGATGGGAGTCTCTCAAGAAAAGGAAAAAAGACAGTAGGTTCATACTTTTATTCAAAGGTCTATAGGGCACTGCCAGATGACCTTGTTCCCCCAGCTGGGCACTGTAGAAACCACCATTCATTGGCTTTTCAGACCCTTACTGCAAGAACCGACATTTTCAAAGAATCGTTCATCCCCGAACCATTAAAGATTGGAATTTTCTTCCTGATTCTATTATTTTGACAGTCGAATGTGCTAAGGAATGTGTGGCTAAGTAACTGTTTACCTCTTTGGTTTAAGCTAAGGACTAGCTTCCCATATCACAGGTCCTGGTGTATAAATGTCATGTACCAATTCTGATTCTGAGTATGGCAAAATGACATCTCAAGCCCTGCCACCCAATGAACCCAGAACTGCAGGCTTATATGCATTGGAAGATCTGACTTATTTCGCTTTGCCTGGGTAGGCTTAGTCCTTCTAAGCTGTTAACCAGTACTCTTGTGTGGTCAGATTCAGCTCTGCGTGGAAGCATCATGTAGCCCAATCTATTTGGGCAGGGCGAGCACCAATTATGAATATTAATTTATGAAAGCTTAGTATCTGTTTAGTTCCCAATAACAAAAACAAAGATGAAAAATCCATAGTTTTTTGTTTGTTTTTATTTTTTGTGAAGAACTAGTTTTGCTGTAGGGTTATGCCGTTTTCTCGGTGATTCGTGCCACTAAACGTATTAAATGTTATTAAGGCAATGTCAGTTCATGATAAAAATGTAACTAGTCTTTCAAATAAATTTGTAAACAATAATTTATAATTCGGAATATTGGAAATGCAACAAATTTTTGTCAAGTATAAATAGCTTACCTTAATGCTGGTCATAGCTGATCAAGATCACTTGGAAGCTTTCTCATCAGATTCGTGCCCTTTGTTAATAAAACCGTTTTGGTTGTGTCCCTTTGACCATTGACTGATTTAACATGTCACATTCAAACTTCAAGCACACATGCAACGTATTAGTATTACACTGAAATTCAGCTTTATCCCTATTGATAGTTATTGTTCATAGAATTACATGACCATTATTAACAAATCAACAATTTATCTCATTACTAATGCTGGGAAAGAAAACAAAACTTAAAGAAAAAAAAAAAAAATGTACTGATGAATATTTTTAATTATCATATGCCGTCGTTGATTAGCAGTGGATAAGGTCGTGAAATAAACATCTTATGACCACACTTGAAATAACACTTTGGCGGCATTAATGGACTTAATGAAACTCAATTGGACGTTAATTGGCAGGTGAGTCATGGAGGGAATTGCAACATCTATTATTCTATTCAGATTCAGCTGCCAAGCGCCTGCTCACACGGATAAGTTGTCCAGGAATCGAGACAATTCATCGACAAGACAATTCATCGACACGGTTTTTGGAGACAATTCATCGACACAATTGAAGACAACTCATCGACACTTTTTGAAGACAATTCATCGACACATTATTATGTTGAAATTATACACAAGCTGATAAAATGAAGACAATGTTTTGAAAATAAAATTATCTATTATCACGTTTATGATCAAAATTACGAATTTAAAAAAAAATAATTCAATATTTTGGCTTATTGACCATTTTAACCGCAATAGTTTGCCTCGTCTGATTTGATGTCGCAAAACAGTGACTGTCGGGGAGCTGTCTCAAAGTAACTGAGGATAGCATGTAGCTTTTAGGATGCTGATTGCTACATATGTATGTAGTGGCAGTATTGATAGTACGACCACTGGAGTTGAAGGATAATTTAGCCTCGAGATTTGTACAATTCGCATTTAGATACCTAGTTCTGATCATGAGATATAAACCGTGTTGGTGAATTATCATCTAGATAATAAGCCCATGCGATGGACCTTGATTAATCCCACTTTAGGGGTAAAAGTTCAGTTTAACCATTTTTGTACCAAATTGAATCCTCCTCCTTATATATAGCATGAGTCCATTTAAAAATGTAGGGTTGTCAGGTTGTGTTTTCAACTAAATTTGTTTTGGAAAATAGCTGAACATTTTGCAAACAGTGTAGGCCCTGATCAGACGCCGCGTTCTGTGGCGTCTGAGCTGAGCATACACTGTTTGCCAGGGTACCCGTTTTGGGGTATATGGTACTAAATGGGTTAAATGGGATTATGTTTACGTTTCATATTTCTGCCTATAAACGTTAGGCGTTATCGTTAGAATCGTTTTGATTTGAGCAGAATCTTATTTAATGCTGAAAATTTAGGGGAAAAAATGCAAACATATATGTAACTCCCAATCAAGCTTCACTTACCATCTTTTTTTATTTTGATTATGAAAGTTTTGAATAATATTTGACCAAGTTCCATATACATTTTCTTTTAAGCGGTTAAAAGGGTCAATAAGCCAAAATATTGAATTAAATGTTTCTAAATTCGTTATTTTGATCATAAACGTGATAAAAGATCATTTTATTTTCAAAACAGTGTCTTCATTTTACCAACTTGTGTATAATTTCAACATAATAATGTGTCGATGAATTGTCTTCAAAAAGTGTCGATGAGTTGTCTTCATTTGTGTCGATGAATTGTCTCCAAAAACCATGTCGATGAATTGTCTTGTCGATGAATTGTCTTGTTCCCGTTGTCCATGACCGCCATTGTTTAGAAATGAATGCAGATGGTGAAAACGGTTGCAAAGCCCTGTAAAAAGGGGAAAATTAGGATTAAAGTAAGGGTTCATATTAAAAAAAATATGCCTTCTTTTGTTCGTTTATCTGTGTTTAAATACATATATGGGGCAATATACCTGCTTTTTCCACATTTTCTTGGCTTTAACTTCAATACAGCTTCTTCAACAAAACGTTTTTGGAACCGGTACACGTGCAACAGTTGTATGCTCGCGATTTTCACGCGACTAAAAAAGGCACGAATCTGATGAGAAGGCACGAATCCACGAGAAATGGGCATAATTGTTGTTGTTTTGTTGAGTTAAACGACTCACAATATCGTAGATACCAGTCCTATAGTGATGCCCTGAAGAACTCGTTTTTCCTAGTACTATTCCCCAATGGAATAGTCTTCCCTCCTCTGCGGTGAATGCCAAGTCCGCAGAAGAGTTCAAAGCCCGCACAGTGTAAGATTGGGTCTCAGAGGTATGCGTTTTAGGATACCTCTGTTATGCAGATTGTAAATAGTTTTAAGGACGCATCCAGTGCCTCTCTTTTTTTTTTTTTTTTCAGCTAAATTCTAAATTTAGCCACCCAATCAACTGAGGTAATGGCCAGATATGACCGGCTCAGTATAAGAAGATAGATAGATAGATAGATAGAGTTTTATCGTTAGGCCGAAACGTTTTGATGCGAAACAACTACTAGCTTAAAACTATACACGTATTAAATCACTTTGGCGAAGCAGAAATGCACGTAGTGTACCTTTATGGCTGAAATATAATACGAAAGGTTTACCTTTTCTTTCTAAAGTCTGTTCGTTTTTATGAAAGAAAATCCGCGGACTCTGGTCAGTCAACACGAATTTTCGTCCTTGTAAGCAAATGGCGAACCCGGAAGTAAAATAAGCCACGCCTTCTTTCACAATGTTCTTAGTCTTATTGAGAAAATACATTTTTTTATATATATACATTATAATTCAGATTTTTCTGCTAATAAATTTTTTATAGCAAAATCACATTTTGTATAATTACAGTGATATAATAATATTTATGATTGTAGTTATATAAAAGTGATAGCTGCAAACGATTTATTTCACATCACCATGTAGTGCATCATGTTCCAAAAAAACAGAAGGTGAAAGGTCACAGATATTGTACATGTGTGTTGAACTGAGACGATGAAAATACAGGTTTTGTTTCTTGTGTTATTTTCTGTCAACGTGACAGTATTCACAGATGATGACGATGAAGGTCCTGTAACTCCACCATCAGCATGTGAAGGTACTGTTTCTAGATTGATTTCAGGAACAACATAATCTCCCTAGAATCACATGGGATGTTTCTGTGTCTAATATATTTATCTTCCTTGTGTTTTGTTCTTGACCATGTTCAAACACATGCTTTTGAAACCAGTTGTATTTGTTGTTGGCAAAGTACTTTCTTTCTTTTCTGTTTATTTTGCATTGGTATACTGACACTGTTCAAGTGTTGCCATGGACATTCAGTGCCATGATGTGGAGCTTATTGATTGGTTGGAATTTAATGAGTAAGTTACTCAGTTGCAGATAAAGTACACATAATAAAACCTTTATTTATTCACTGTTCATTAAAGAACCAGGATATCTCGGCCACTAACAGAGTCGACTCGTTCACGTGATACATTGCGAAAACACGCCTATATATTTCTGACCCCCATAAACCCCACTTTTATATAGTAAAACTGGGATTTACAGGGGTATACAACTTTTTTTTATTTCTGCGCAAAAACATAGGTTGTGGGTACTCATTAGAACCGCCTCAGTGACTCAATGAGGCGGTTCTAACGAGTACACACAATCTATATTTTGAGCAGAAATAAGAAAAATATCAATTTCTCATCTCAATTTTTTCATATTTTCAGTGATAAAGTGTACAATGTATTTTTAAAGGTGTGTTTTCGTAATGGGGTTCATACAGAAATATGCTTTTTAGTTCATTCCATTTACAAGCTGGGTGGGCAATTTTACTGTCAGTTCTGCACTAAATCAGAATTGTTACTGGTGACACGTCAAATGACATTCATACACCAGGACCGGTGATGTGGGAATTAAGTTAGTCCCTCGCTCTAGCCAAAGAGGTAAATTTAGCTACACAATCATCAGCATTTTCAGCTGTCCAAATAATTGAATCGGGAAGGGCATTCCAATCTCTAATGGTTCGGGGGAAGAACGACTCTTTGTAAATGTCAGACTCAGTTCTTGCAGTAAGGGTCTGAAATGCCAACGAATGGTGATTTCTACAGTGTCTAGCTGGGGGAACAAGGTCATCTGTTGGAATGCTGGCAGCACCCTTTAGACCTTTGTATAAAAGGATCAGCCTACTGTCTTTTCTCCTTTTTTGAGAGACTCCCATTTTAATTTTCCAAGTATTCCAGTCATGCTGCCAGTTTCAAAGCAGTAATTGCCTGTTACAAATCTAGCACCTCTATTCTGAACTTTCTCAATTTGTTCATTCAGGACCACTACACTGGGGTCCCAGATACAACTACCATATTCCAAGATTGGGCAAACAAGTCCTTTATATGCTGCCTCTTTTACATCCTGAGGGCACTGACGAAGATTTCCCCTCAGGAAACCAAGCATTCTAACCACCTTAGTACACATGTTGCTAATATGCGAATTCCATCTCAAGTTGTGTGTGGTATCCAAATTCTCGAGGACAGTTCCCTCTAAGGTGTAAGAAGCCTCAACTTTATTAGATCTGTTCCTAGTTGTTGTTAAAACCATTTATAACACAGTTTAAAGATGGATCCCAAATATTTATGGGTTATAAATATAAGAAAAAAATCATAATTTTTCAATATAATCCATACATTTTTGTTTGGATATAACATTAGCATGATCAGCTGATGATTGCTTGGAAACTGGAGTCTGCTCTGTGTCATAGAGATTGTGCCGTATTTGCATTTGGAAAGTGAACTTCCTTAAAATAACTTCCTTACAACCGCGCACCCAGCAAGTTAGCAATACGTCATGTCCCGTCGGTTCATTAAAGAGCAGATAACACTGACACGCTACACCAGAATAGGTGTATCAAGAGACAAGAATGTCAAACTGACCGTAATCAATACTTACAACAGGGCAACCGGCAAGTTAGCAGTACGCGATATCCCGTCGGTTCATTAAAGAGCAGATACGTCAAAAAACACTGACACGCCACACCAGAAGTTATGTCAAAGTAACGGTAATCAATACTTAACATCACCATCTAATACCGGTTAACCCACAGGAGAGGGCGGAGCTAAGCGATTGTCAAAATCTACTGCATTCCTCCTTCAGATTCGCGCTGCATATTTAATATTGTATGGACGCCACGGGTCATGTAAAAAATCAATCACCAGTTAGCGTATATTCGCTGTGAGGGGCTTGGCAAGCAATGGAGACTTAGATCAGGTGCCACAGAACGCGGCGTCAAAGTACAACCAAAAAGCGCGGATTTTTAATGACATAGGCTACTCTACCTGTCATTCTATCGGCGTCTGATCGGGGTCTACACTGTTTACATAAAAAGTGGAATTTAGGGCTTGAACAAAAGTTTGGATCTCAGTCCGGGACTATTTTCCTAGCCTACACCCGGTGGCAGTCGGGGACGCTTCCCTTTTGCGCTGTTCGCCTTTGTCGTCCGCTCGCGACTGCCGTCTGATTACATACATGTGCATACCTTTATCTATAATCTTGATTTAGTGTTGCTACGTCCTAGCGCTAAATTACTATTACCTAATATTTTAGATTAACCCTGCTTTCACAAAACAACTTTGTACACAATGTATTTTTGACACGAATCCTTGTAATTTATCCTCCTCGTGCAATTCCAATACATACAGAAATTGTCGGCACCCGCCATTCGGGGCTTGAAGAAATAGATGGACTGCATGAGGCTTCCACGCAGACTACACGAGTACTGGTAAAGCGCTTAGAGGATTTAAGCCTGCCCGTGCAAAGCGATGCGAGGCAGCCCGCCCATACTTATAAACCCTATTGGTTTCATTGGGTGACCGGCTTGAGATGTCATTTCATCTCAATGACGGGTAAAAGTCCCACAAAAGTGGAAGCAACGTCTCCAAAATGACCTCTACAGTGTGGAAGGTGACGTTAAACCTCAAATCAAACAAACAAACAGAAATGGGCACAACAGGAAACTCAGTTAAAAAGTGGCTTTAGTGTATATTTAACCCATAACAACCCCTACTTTTGCAGAGATGAGGTCCTACACTGTTTGTCATGCAGCTTGTGAATAATGTTAAGAAATTTTAATGTTTGGCAGTTAGCAATGGCTGTGGCTAAATTTATTTATTCAGCAGGATAAGGGTTAAGACTTGTTGGTTTTTTCTGGGTTTCTTCTCCTTTTTAACCCCCATTTTTGTCCAGTTGTGAGGAAGGTTTCAAAGTTTTAAAGGGTGGACCCATAAGGTCTCCCGGGAGCACGCAAAAATCCACCCAAATATTTTACTAACCGTCGAGTCGAGCAGTTAAGTGGCAAATATTTTTTGAGACTTTAAGTGGAATGCATATACCTTCAGGGGAGGCAACTCCTTCAAGCTCAACTCTTAAAGGAAAGAATTTGCTCCTGAGGAGCAAATTCTTTCCTTTTAGAGTATACCACTATTTCGTGGGACAAAGCTTATAGAAAAGCAAACAGGATGTCCTTTTGAAAAATGGTGGAAAATCTGCCAAGTCATTCCCCTCAGAACGGGAAAAAATAGAACGGGAAAAGCCCTGGCCGTCAACTGTCGTATTGCTTCAAGGCAGTGGGACATACAGCGTAAAACAGTAGAATTCTTTTAAACGTTTGATGGTTTCTAATGTAAGATAATGAGAGAAACACTGATATGCTGTCAGGTGTGAAATTTCGCATCACGAAAAAATGCCTATACAAATACATTATCAATTTTTCGGCCAAAAAAAATGGAAATTTTAAGATGAAACATTGTGATAATTTTCTTATTTTTGCTCAAAACATAGATTGGTGAGACTCGATAGAACCGCCACGATGAGGCGGTTCTATCGAGTACCCACAATTTACCTTTTTGAGCAGAAATAAGAAAAATAATGTTTACCCCTGTAAACCCGAGTTTTACTATATAAAGTGGGGTTTTTGAGGGTCAAATTCGCATTGGCTTGTTTTCATGATGGCAAATCCCAAGTGTTATTTTTTTTAGTTAACTACTTTTAAAGATATATTGTACGTACGACCCAACAGGGCCCTCGATCTCTCTCTCTCTCTCTCTCTCTCTCTCTCTCTCTCTTAGCGTACCAGCAATTAGCGAGCGTAGGTAAATGTAAATTACACTTTGTCGTTAAATAACTCCATGTCAACTGACATGTAACGTGTCAACAACGTCGTGTCCACATCGCCCCAACATCAAAGCGATGCATTGAATTCTATTTTGCAACGTCGACGTCAGTGTCGGGTAAAAGTCCCACAAAACTGGAAGAGAGAGAGAGAGAGAGAGAGAGAGAGAGAGAGAGAGAGAGAGAGAGAGAGAGAGAGAGAGATAAAAGTTCTGTCCGTATGTGATAGTGAATAAAACGAAAAGTTACGTAAAAACTAATTTTGTAAGTAAACTTTCGTGAATAACGGTATCTCAAGCCATTGACATGGGTCATTCACGAAGAGATTTTCGTAAACAAGTTGGCTGCTTTCAAAAAGCATCCAATAGGTTTGGTCTTGTCAGTCTAAATTCTGATTTGAGCAAGTTGATATCATTATCCCACTTAGTGCATTTTTTTGAATACAAAAAATAAACTTTAATACAAAACGTGTATATAAAATTTCGAAGTCTGTGACCTTGGTATCAGGAAGGGTAGGTAGTGATGAGTATTCTGTGGTAAATTGTTTAACGCCATGGCAAGTATAAACTAAATGTAACTTACATATGGTTTACACATGTATAGCACAAAACTTAACCAAACGAAAATGTAAACCGAATTTTTCAAAGGGTCATAACTCTGTTAATATTTGGTGGCATATCTTCACATCTTAGCCTTACTACATACACATTTTAGGCTTGATCAGATGAAAACTGTATAGTAGGATTTATACGGAAACGAAAAAAAGTTTACGAACGGACACCAACCCCGTAACTTAATACGACCGTTTTTTTTTTTGTTTTTTTTTTTGTTATTGTTGTTTTTCAAACGGGCATATGAAAAGATTTTTCCTAAGTCATCAGGCCTTCTGTAGGGCCTTGGTTATCTATTTCATTTGTTGTTAACGTCCCTGTAAACACTGTATGAGTCTTTTTGAGACATTGCTTCCAATGTTGTGGGACTTTTATTCAGTACTGAGATAAAACGGGCAGATAAAACTCCTTCTCAAGCCCTGTCACCCAATGAAACTAAATGGTTGAAATGCATGAACGGTCCGACTCGAGCCACTTTTCCTGGGCAGGCTTAGACTTTCTAGGCGATTTAACACTACTCATGTGCGGCCGGTATCAGCTCTGCGTGGAAGCATCATGCAGCCAAATCTATTCCTTCAATCCTCGATGGACGGGGGCCGATCAGACCTTGGGGCAATATATTGGACTGCATGAGCTGAAACCGACCGAACTTTGAAGTATTGCTGAACCGCCTAGGAAGATCAAAGCCTGCCCAGACAAAGTGCTGCGAATCAGACTCTATCTTAAACCTCGGCAGTTTCTTTGAGCGGTACCTCCGCAAAAACCTGAAATTTGCTATCCTTTTGTATATCTTTCTGGATCAAAATTTAATTGTAAAAGAAACTGATTAGTTAAACGTCAAGTATTGAGTGGAAATAAAGAACACCACTCTCGGCTTATCAGATACAATAGCTCCCATCGAATGCGCCAAAAAGTCTTTTAACAACTCAGTCTGTAACTGGTGGCAGGTCACTTAGTAGTCATGAAGTTTTTGAAAAGAAACTATTGCTATCTGTGCTGGGCTCAAGAACAATAAACAGCGACCCATCAACGTTATGACTTTGTTTCGCTCCCTAAATATTTTATATATTTGGAAGAGTTAGAACCTTCGACCTTGGCACTGACGTTAATTCTAGTAGCACAGACAAGAAAATGTTTTTACACACCCAGCGATCTTTTTATGTTTGGTTTTACGATCCTTTCAAGATAATTTCACTCACATCAAGCCGATCGTTAATCGGAGGTGAGTGAAAACTAGAGTACCCGATGAAAAACCTCCTGACCTTCCGTTGCAGAACTTCTCATTATGTGACCTGAGCCATGCTCAAACATACACCGCTGAGAGACCTAATGATTAAGAGTCAGCACTCTTATCCACTAAGCCACGGAGGCCCGTTACTCCCAGCGATCTTTATAAATGAGGAAAAATAACGTTCTCTGTCTTTCCAACATTTACATATACTTATTATTAAAGCGTACCGAAAGCTGTTCAGAATATATAAATCTGTTCCTATCTGTGTGAAGTAAACTTTGCAAGTTTTGTTTATTTGTATTTAACGGCCCAGTCAACACTGATTTGGGTCTTTTTTAGCATGTCAGTGTACCTATCCACGCTTTTCCTGAGCAGGCTTATCCGTAAGCGGTTTACCAGTTCAGTGCACATTCTGTCGCCAAAACCTGACCCCTGCCCTTCCTGAATCAGCGGAAGGGAGAGAATGACCATAGAAAAGATTTAATAATCTCCACGAAAGAATGTTGCCGACCCCGGTAGGTATCTAACCCGAGTCTTCCTTATCGCTAGTCAAACTGCATCCGACTGAGCTACCACAGCCAGCCACACTTTGTGAGTAGTAGTAGTTATGTTCTGTTGTTTTTCGTTTCCATGGCCCCATGGACTTACTCCATAATGGCATTGCAAGACGTAAAATTTGCGAAAATGACTGCTACTCTTGCAAAAGTAGTTTCTCTTTGGATATGTCTAAGGGGTATACTCTTAAAGTAAAGAATTTGCTCCTGGGGAGCAAATTCTCCCCTTTTAGAGTAGACCCCTTGAGAAGCAAATTCTTCCCCTTTTAGAGTAGACCCCTTTTTCAGTTGGACAGAGCCAACAGAGTAGCAACCATAAGGTCCTTAAAATTGTATTTCCATAACGAAATCATGCCTAGAGAATTGTGATCCCCTTTAATATGTTCTATAAAAGGGTTATCCTTTGGAAGCAAAGAATACATCACAGAACTAAAAAATATGGTGTGCACATGTTTTCTGAGCCAGACTAGCTAGTTTCGGCCAATTAGGCCTCATCAGTGACCCTAAGATATTTTCCAAATTCCACAATGGAATCAATGATCCCAAAGGACAAGAAAATATAATCTACACTATGATGTAGGGCAGCGACACGTTTTACCGCCGCCACACATTCCCGCACACCAGTTGTAGTGAAGTTAAATACGGTAGGTGACCAATTAATTGGAACACCCTAGCAGTTCGAACACCCAAAATTATTTCGAATTTGTGGCTGAAAACTTTCTCATTTAATTCGAACTCCCAAATTTTTCAGAAATCAGAATTTTTAATACTTTGAACACACAAAAAAAAAAAATGCCGAAAAATGCATCCAGAACAAGCATTTCGGACCGTTCCCGGGTTTTCATTACAACATCGTACTGGTCGTATATGAGCTAGCGCACGAAAAAAAAAAAGAAAACTTAGCATGAAATGTGTGCGACTTCCAAAGACTCGGATTAACATGCACTCTGTAAGGCAAATGGTTTTCGCTTCTCTCACTTTGGATAGCCCTGTGGTAGTGGAAGGTTCATACCCTCACCGAATACTGATCAGACTGCGAGAAACGCAGGCTGCAAGTGCTTAGATCAACCTTGATGAGCCACAGGAGTTTCGCTTATTTATGTTGTGAAAATCCCATCGTCTGCATCAGGCTCATGCGATCAGCGAAGACTCAAATCGGATTGCATGAATGAGTACGCTAAGATGTGTTTTCGCTGGTTTCTCAACGACCTGCAAACACTGAACATGCGCACCCACTACCGGTATGCAAGGCAAAGGGTTTCACTTAGCCTTGTGACTTCGTAAGATTTAAGGGTTCAGTAAAGACTGATCACATTGCATCGATGTTCAGGCTGATCCTAGTCGGTGATGTAGCATTGTGGCCTACAAAGGCTTGGATCACCATGCATATGCAAGTGTTTTCGCTTTGCTCTCAGACTCTTTGGAGCGTAGCTTCAGCTTTCATTATTATTTATGTGACAGTGTTACCCTTTTTCCATGTGCTGTGGCATTGATTCAATGCCTCTTTGATAGCAGAAGCGCCCCTTTAATATTAATTGAGAGTTTCCCGCCTTTTTCCACAGAACGTCTTTGAGCACGTGCGAGTGAAATTCATGGTTGTTGCATGCAAAAAGATAGTTTAATTCAGGTTACCTGGTTGGGCTACCCTGGTTTTCTGAGGAGCAAGTGAAGATGCCCATTTATTTTACGTTGACAAGGTTTTATTGGAAGTAATTTCGGGGAACATGATTAAGAAAATAAGTCATATTCGGTGTGTGGGGGGGGGGGGGGGGGGGAGACTCAGGTCAGCCTGCACATTCATGCAGTCTGAATAGTCTTCGTTGTTCGTATGTGCCTACCATGGCCTCTGTGCTAATCAAAGAACAACAGGTGAAAAAATATGGCCACATTGGCTAGATGCGCAGGCTAATCTGGTTCTTCGTTTGAAACCTTTTTTTTTCGCCGTGCGCCGGCTTAAAACGACGGCGTGTACATTTGACCGGCCCAATCTGCTTGCGACATTACAAACACATTCTAAGCTACCAAGTGCAAGGATCGGTCTGTTCAGATCTCCTATCTCGAGTAAAATACTTATTTCGCATGTGCGTACAGAAAAGACTGATAAGTCTGCACAGTTGTGCAATCGGGATTGTGTCTACAATGTTCAAGATGTTTGAAATGTTTCATCGCTCATAAAGTGAAGATCAAATTTGTGTATGATGTCCGCATTTTCTTTTTTTGTTACTTGCCTATCTAAATAACATGATGGTTTTGCATCCGCACAGTCTAATCAGTCTTCACCGGACTACTTCGATGGGCATTGAATTGCTACATGCCCCCGGCTCACGCTGATTTGAGACTGCTTATTAGTAAACAGAGAACACACAAACAAGGCTGCGCAGTCTCGCCTGAGGCTTCACTATGCGCTTAAACAATATAGGTGGGGGTGGGGGGTGTGAAGTATCTATGCGCCTAGATCCACTGGGTAGCTAGCTGCACGTGCGGGTTTCAACATCCCATCCCATATATACATGTAGCTGGACTTTGTCTGCTGCGGTGTAGCCGGAACAAAAAAAATATTACAGACTATAAGGAAATTCTTTGAAAAATCCTCTTTTTCCTAGATATGGGCTACTCTTAAGAAAAGAATTTGCTGCAAACAAATCAATTTCTGTTATTCCTGAGATCACAAATTGACTCGCCCATTTTAAAGGGAATAGTGATAGTTCAATAGGTGTAAATGTCATTAATGACAATGTGTATCGCATTCAAAGACCCCCTGCACACACTGACTTATTTATAGATCAAACTTTTCTGCACTGCATAAGTGATATTTATAACTTCTAATCACGTGCGGATTGACAGGGCCTCTGAGAAAAAAAAACGAAGTTGTATAAAATATTGAACACAGCCTGATCCAATGTATGGAATTCTTTCAGATCAAACAGTTCTAACACTGATAAATTTCCAATCTGATATTTTCTAATAATTCCAACACCCGGATCAGTATTTATTTTTTTACTGTTCGAATTAATTGGTCATTTACAGTATGTTCTGTAAAAGGGTTATCCTTTGGAAGCAAGGAATACACCACAGAACTGAAAAATATGGAGTGTACATGTTTTCTGGGCCAGACTAGCTAGTTTCGGCCAATTAGGCCTCATCAGTTACCCTCAGATATTGTCAAAATTCCACAATGGAATCAATGATCCCAAAGGACAAGAAAATATAATCTACACTTTAATATAGTAAAGCTCGGGTTTGCAGGGGTATACATTAATTTCCGTATTCATGCTCTGAGACACTAGATTGTGGGTACTCGATAGAATCGCCTCGTCGAGGCGTTTCTGTCGACTCCCCGCAATCTATGTTTTGAGCAAAACAGGCAAATATTGCAATTTTTCTTTTTAAAATTTCTTTTTCTTTGGCCAAAATATGACAATGTATTTGAATAGGTGTGTTTCGAAATACGGTAAAACTGGTAGACTAACTGCCACACCTGCTAGGTGTATCCATTTCCCTTTAGATATTTTTATTGTTGGAGTTGAAACGCTTGCTTTTCGGTCTGTTTCGCTATTCAGACAGGCTGTTTCCTGTAATTGCAGTATAGTATTGCATCATCGTTTAAGCTGAT
The DNA here is from genome assembly GCA_963580285.1 of Lucinisca nassula. NCBI lineage: Eukaryota > Metazoa > Mollusca > Bivalvia > Lucinida > Lucinidae > Lucinisca > Lucinisca nassula. The sequence goes on along the minus strand of OY757011.1, from coordinate 155,585,893 downwards.
TGGTTGATCGCGTCACGTGCCCCTCCATTGAACAGCTACAATCTGGTCATTATACCCGGTTTGCCCGCCTCATGGCGACCAAACCAATTATAAACGGATCCAGGATCAATGAATTTCAGTAATAAAAGCAAAATATCATTCTTTCCTTCTCGAGGAAATATTTCAATGTTCTCTCAAAATGTCTGAATATTGTTAGCATTTTAAGGTTCGCCAATACATTTGAATAGCGATGGCCGTTTCAACTGACGGCCAGTGCTTTGCGCATGCGCAAGAATGACGTCATACACGGAATTCCTAAAACCTCATTTAGGTTTCATTGGGCGACAGGGCTTGAGATGTCATTTCATCTCAATGTCTGGTAAAAGTCCCACGAAATTAGAAGCGACGTCTCCAAAATGACCTGTACATCGTTGCGGCCCCCGCCCATCGGGGCTTGAAGAAATACATGGGCTGCACGGTGCTTCCACGCAGACCTGAAACCGAATGCACACGAGTACTGGTAAACCGCTTAAGAGGATCTAAGCCTGCCCAGGCAAAGTTGTGCGAGTCAGACCGTCCACGCTTATAAACCCTATTGGTTTCATTGGGCGACAGGGCTTGTGATGCCTTTTCATCTCAATGTCTGGTAAAGGTCCCACAAAATTGGAAGCAACGTCTTTAAAATGACCTATAAAGTGCCGACGGGGACGTTAAACCTGAAATCAAACAAACAAAACAAACCTAAACAGTAATGACGGGACGTTAAACCTCTATTCAAACAACACAAAAATTATTTCTGTGATCGGTCAAATGAATATTGGAGCGTTTCCAGGTCACATTTGACGCTCCATGTTTGCAGGTTGAAAGCATACACAGTTATCGTGTAATAACGGTAGAAATCTTTAACCTGCACAGGATGGCCTCCCTGCACGTGTAGGGGATCCGAAGTTAAGGTCCCGATGCCGCAGGACGGTGTACTTTGTTGCATTCATCCGGAGCATGTTCGGACACCGCAGTTTTATTACCGCTGCCGGGAATCAAACCCGGGGGCCTCTAGCATCACAGGCAAGTGCACTAACAATTGCGCTACCACGCTTGATTCAATGTCGAGTGCCTGCTTGGCCACTTCACGAAAACATGCCTATATAATTTTGACCCCCTGGAACCCCACGTTTATATAGAATAACCGGTGTTTACAGAGGTGCATCTTACTTTTCTTATTTCTGCTCTTAATATAGATTGTGGGTACTCGTTAGAACCGCCTCGATTAGGCGATACTAACGAGTATCCACAATCTATATTTTGAGCAGAAATAAGAAAAATTCGATGAGGCGATACTAGCATCCACAATCAATATTTTGAGCAGAAATACACACAACTGTACGTATAGGTCATTTTGGAGACGTTGCTTCCGATTTTGTGGGACTTTTACCCGACATTGTGATGAAATGACATCTCAAACCCTGTCGCCACCTCGAGGTTTTAACGAGTATCCACAATCTCTGTTTTGAGCAGAATATAGATTGTGGGTACTGCTAGTTAGAACCGCTTCGATGTTTTAACGAGTATCCACAATCTCCTTTTCAGCAGTATTGAAAATCGATTGTAACATAAAGTGACAGCGCTATTGTCCCGCCCACGCTTTTAACGTTCAAAGACGGTTGTCAATCATCTCGAATACCAGTTCAGAAGCACGTGATGGACAGTTCAAAACGGTGCTACAAAGCTTTCGGCACGTATTTGATATTTGTCTCAAACAACATCAAACGTGCGTCTGAGAGAAGGCCTAGTGCTAACTTGCCGGTTGCGTTGTTGTAACATCACCATCCAATACCGGTTAACCCACAGGAGAGGGCGGAGCTAAGCGATTGTCAAAAATCTACTGCATGACGCCACGGGTCATGTAAAAAATCAATCACCAATTAGCGTATATGATTTCAGTAGAGAATGTTCGCTGTGAGAGGCTTGGCAAGCAATGGAGACTCAGATCAGGTGCCACAGAACGCACCGTCTGATCGGGGTCTACACTGTTTACAAAGAAAGTGGAATTTAGGGCTTGAACGAAAGTTTGGATCTCAGTCCGGGACTATTTTCCCAGCCTACACGGGCCTCCGTGGCCTAGTGGTTAAGAGCGCTGACTCTGGATCATTTGGTCTCTCACCGCTGTGGTTCGAGCCTCGCTCGGGTCACATGTGAGACGCCATGTTCTGCAACGGAAGGTCAGGTGATTTTTCTCCGGGTACTCCGGTTTTCGCCCACCTTTTATTAACGATCGGCTCGATATGAGTGAAATAATCTTGAAAGGGCCGTAAAACCAAAAAAAAAAAAAAAAAAATTCCCAGCCTACACTCGGTGGCAGTCGGGAACGCTTCCCCTTTCCGCTGGTCGCCTTTGTCGTCCGCTCGCGACTGCCGACGACTGTCCGGTCTGATTACATACATGTGCATACCTTTATCTATAATGGTTGAGTTTAGTCCTTTGTATCTCGCCTTGATTTAGTGCTTATCATACAACAGCTTGTTGAGAACTGATATATAATTACTATTGCCTAATATTTCAAACCTCCATGAAAGAATTAACCCTTTGTCCTACATTTTGCTTTCACAAAACAACTTCTTTATACACAATGTATTTTTGACACGAATCCTTGTAATTTACCCTCCCTGTGCAATTCCAATGCATACAGAAATGGTCGGCCCCCGCCCATCGGGGCTTGAAGATAAAGATGGGCTGCACGAGGCTACCACGCAGACTACACGAGTACTGGTAAAGCGCTTAGAGGATCTAAGCCTGCCCATACAAAGCGATGCGAGGCAGTCCGCCCATACTTATAAACCCTATTGGTTTCATTGGGTGGCAGGGCTTGAGATGTCATTTCATCTCAATGACGGGTAAAAGTCCCACAAAATTGGAAGCAACGTCTCCAAAATGACCTATACAGTGTTGAAGGTGACGTTAAACCTCAAATCAAACAAACAAACAGAAATGGGCACAACAGGAGGCTCAGTTATAAAGTGGCTTTAGTGTATATTTAACCCATAACAACTCCTACTTTTGCAAACAGAGATGAGGTCCTACACTGTTTGCCATGCAGCTTGTGAATAATGTTAAGAAATTTTCATGTTTGACAGTCGGCAATTGCTGAGGCTAAATATATATATTCAGCAGGATAAGGGTTAAAACTTATTGGTTTTTCTGGGTTTCTTTTTCCCGCCCATTTTTGTCCAGTTGTGAGGAAGGTTTCAAAATTTTAAAGGGTGGGCCCATAAAATCACGAAATAACACGCAAAAATCCGCCCAAATATTTTACTAATCGTCGAGCAATTAAGTGAAAAATATATTTTTTCAGACTTTCAGTGGAATGCATACACCTTCAGGGGAGGCAACTCTTTCAAGCGTATTTTAGTCTCCCATGTCAATGAGGGTCAACTCTAAACGAAAGAATTTGCTCCTAAGGAGCAAATTCTTTCCTTTAAGAGTAGACCCCTTTTTCGTGGGACAAAGCTTATAGAAAAGCAAACAGGAAGTTCCGAAAGTTGCCCCCTTTTGAAAAATGTGGAAAATCTGCCAACTCATTCCCATCAGATTTCATGTGACCAATAACGGACTTTAATTGACCAATAGTTCTGCTTTTCTGTTAGATTGTTTGTTTACATGATTTGAGGTTAAACATCCCCATTAACATTATTTAGGTCGTTTTGGAGACATTACTTCCAGTTTTGTGTGAAATTTTTACCCGACGTTTAGATAAAATGACATTTCAATCCCTGCCGCCCAGTTAAACCGATATGGTTTATATGCTCGGATGGTCCGACTCGCCAGGGCAGGCTTTGGGAGTTTATGGCTAAAGTTAACAGACATCTGAAGCGTTGCATGTCCGACTCGCCAGGGCAGGCTTTGGGAGTTTATGGCTAAAGTTTACAGACATCTGAAGCGCCAGTATTATAGGCTGTTGTGTCAGGCAGCACCATGAACATGTGTCGCGTAAGGATCCGAAAGACTTTGGGGCTTGAACCATATGTAATTCGGGTCATTTCTCCGGCCAGTCGCAATGGCGAACTTCCACATAAAAAATGTTTATTTTCGAATCAATTTTTAAAATTCAAACTAATGCATCTGATAAAATAAAGTTCAGTTATGATTAGTTTGGTTATTCTATTTTTAAAGTTTAATAGCCAAAAATTGATTTATTTGCCAGTTTAACGCATTTTGTTATTTGTTGATGGTATGGATAATAGTGTTAGATAGGGAATCGCAATATCGACGATTCTGTATTTTTTTTTTTTTTAAATCAAAATATAGGTAATGAGCGCTCTTTAATTATACCCCGACATTTTCTCAACAATCAAATTACCGATAATCCAAGTGTGTGTACAAAAATCCGGGAAGCAAAACATTCAATAAGTGTTAATCAGCCACATGCTTGATTTGTCACAGCACACCCGAGTGTCGCAAGATGGACCTGTCATTTTTTTCCGCAGTCGCGATAGGCAATACCCACCAGCTTACAGACCTGAGACTGTTAAATCCTTTGATCAATTGAGCACTCGCTGTCATTTACAAAGACGAACGCGACAGGAGAAAAAATACTGGCCACGACTGGAAACTTTACGCAAAATCTGGCGTAAAAAATGCCCATAGGGGCTTGAAGAAATATATGGGCTGCACGATGCTTCCACGCAGAGCTGAATCCGGCCCGCACACTAGTACTGGTAAACGGCTTTGAGGATCTAAGTCTGTCCAGGAACCGCGGTGCGAGGCGGACCGTCCATGCTAATAAACCCTATTGGTTTCATTGGGCGACAGGGCTTGAGATGTCATTTCATCTCAATGTCGGGTAAAAGTCCCACAAAATTGGGAGCAACGTCTCCAAAATGACCTTTACAGTGTTGACGGGGACGTTAAACTTCAAATCAAACAAACAAAACTGGCGTAAAAAATACGCCGGATCCGGCATTTCCCATCATTGATGCTCAATAAAGTTCTGTTCCCAACACTGTGATTACATCTTCATAGTCTCGTAGTTGATACGAACCATACAAACACACCTTTTTAATTTTGACCCCTACCGCTCAAAGTTGGAACTTCCTACTGTTTCTGTGAATAGCCCCGCCCATCATGGCTTGCAAAAATAGACTGGGCTGCATGATGTTTCCACGAAGAGCTGACCGAACACGAACACAGCTTAGAGGTTCTGAGCCTGCCTAGGAAATGTGTTGCGAGTCAGACCGTCCATGTATATAAACCCTATAGGTTTCATTGGGCGACAGGGCTTGAGAAGTCATTTCATCTCAATGTCTGGTAAAAGTCCCACGAAAATGGAAGTGACGTCTCCAAAATGACCTATACAGTGTTGCGGCCCCCGCCCATCTGGGCTTGAAGAAATACATGGGCTGCATGATGCTTTGGTAGCCAACAATGGGTGTGGCTAAATTAATTTATTCAGCAGGATAAGGGTTAAGTCTCCAAAACGAGACATTAGTTTTTCTGGGTTTCTTCTCTTTTTTCCGCCCAATTTTTGTCCCGATAAGTTCTCAGTAACCACTAGACAGATATGAAAATGAAGTTGTGCAGGAAGATTTCAAGATTTAAAAGTGTGGACCCAACAGGTCTCCTGGGGGGCACGCAAAGATCAGTAACCGTCGAGTCGAGCAATTAAGTGACAAATATTTTTTTTATTTATTTATTTTCTGATTTTTTTATTTATTTATTTTCTTTTCTTAAAGGAAAGAATTTGCTCCTCTCCAATTCATTCTTTCTACTATTTCTATCTATATCGGTCGAATCAACATTGGAGCGTTTTCAATTCTAGTGTGATCGGTCATTGCCGATCCGGATCTGCAGGATGAAAACATACACAGTAATCATGTAATAACGAAGAAATCTTTAAACTGCACAGGATGGGCCTCCCAGTTAACGTCCCGATGCGGAGGACGGTGCACTTTGTGGCATTCACCCGGAGCATGTTCGGACACCGCAGTTTTATTACCGCTGCCGGGAATCAAACCGGGGGCCTCTAGCATCACAGGCAGGTGCACTATACCATTGAGCTACCACGCTTGATTCAATGTCGAGTGCCGGCTCGACCACTTTAATACATGTATATACAAGGGTTCATCCATTGTTCTTTCTTGTTTCTGCTACAGCCTCGAGGTTTAAACGAGTATCCACAATCTGTTTTGAGATGAATATATATTCGCTTGTGGGTACTGCTGGTCAGAACCGCCTCGAGGTTTTGTGTGTTTTGTTTGATTTGAGGTTTATCGTCCCCGTCAACACTATAGGTCATTTTGGAGACGTTGCTTCCAATTTTGTGGGACTTTTACCCAACATTGAGATGAAATGACATCTCAAGCCATGTCGCCACCTAGAGGTTTTAACGAGTATCCACAATCTCTGTTTTGAGCAGACTATAGATTGTGGGTACTGCTGGTTAGAACCGCTTCGAGGTTTTAACGAGTATCCACAATCTTCTTTTGAGCAGTATTAAAATCGATTGTAACATTAACTGACAGCGCTATTATCCCGCCCACGCTTAAAACGTCCAAAGACGTGTGTCAATCATCTAAAATAGCGGTTCAGAAGCACGTGATGGAAAGTTCAAAACGGTGCAACAAAGCTTTCGGCACGTATTTGATATTCGTCTCAAACAACATCAAAAGTACGTCTGGGAGAAGACCGATTGCTAACTTGCCGATTGCGTTGTTGTAACTCTTCATAAAATATTTTGAGAGATAATACAAAATTGTGGTTAGAACTACAATAAAGTGCAAATAAAGATAAGATTACATTGGTTCATGGGCCATATTGTTTCCTTATCAGTTTCAGTGTTCAAGTGTTTGCAGACGACAAATTTATTTCATTCGCCCTATTTACCACACATGTTCCTATAAGCGCACACCCAAGCTAGTTTTGGAAAAAAATTACACAAGCCCACACTTTTACAGTAACCTCCCCACCATTTCATGTATTATTGAGTTTTATCCATGTGGTGAACCCAATGCTGAAATTCAACTTGATCTGTGATGTATCCTAGCTGTTTTTTTTTTTGTTGTTTTTTTTGTATTGAGTGTGCGCTTATTAGGTAGATTTTTATACCCGCTTTTTCGAAGAAAAATCAGGTATACTGTTTTCGTACCACACTTCACTCCGGCGTCAGTCCGTCTGTCCGTCTGTCTGTCCGCACTAACAAATGTATAGTTAGGTGGCTATGACAATGGACAGCATCAATGTAATTGAATGGGATTTATTCTGTTAGACACATAAAAGATTCTTTTATGTGGCTTAAATTAGCCACTTAAGTATCAATCCTGCCAAAAATAGCCACATAAGTATACATCCGTGAGAACGTCCGTCCATCCGTCACGTTTCTTGTGATTGGATCTCCTCTGCAACCACTGAAGTTACACTTTTGAAACTTTGCATGTAGATAGTACATGGAATGTAGATGGCAGTGGGCAACTTTTTGGGACCTTGACCTCAACATGACCCCAAGGTCAAAGGTCAAAAATTATGATTTGCCATATCTCCTAAACTATTGGAGTTACGCTTCTGAAACTTTGCTTATTGGATGGTCCGTGGAATATAGAATATGTCAGGTTACTTTTGGTGTGACCTTGACCCAAGGTCAAAGGTCAAAAAGTATGCTTTTGCCATATCTTCTAAACTATTAGAGTTACACTTCTGAAACTTTGGTTATTGGATGGCCCTTGGAATATAGAATAAATTTGGATACTTTTGGTGTGACCTTGACCTCAACATGACCCCAAGGTCAAAGGTCAAAAATTATGATTTGCCATATCTCCTAAACTATTGGAGTTACACTTCTGAAACTTTGCTTATTGGCTGGCCCTTGGGATATTGAATATGTTGGACTACTTTTGGTGTGACCTCGATCCCAAGGTCAAAGGTCAAAAAGTATGACTTTGCCATATCTTCTAAACTATTGGAGTTACACTTCTAAAACTTGGTTATTGGATGGCTGTTGGAATATAGAATAAATTGAGATACTTTAGGTGGACCTCAACATAACCCCAAGGTCAAAGGTAAAAAAGTATAACTTTGCCATATCTTCTAAACTATAAGAGTTACACTTCTGAAACTTTGCTTTTCAGTTAGAATGTTCTTTGCAACTTTTTTTTAACTTACATGTAGTTTTGGCTAGCTTATAAATAGACATTAGTGTTATTAATAGAAAAAACGGGTATTTGCGATGGTATACCATCGACTGCAGATCTAGTTTACGATGATTTTTGATACAATTTTGAAAAAACTATGTGCACAGTATGGTAAATAGATCAAATATGGTAAAACAATATTTTCTTTCTTCCAATACGTCTAAACCCTGAACACTTGGTTCGTTGGATCCCATCTTACGTCCAATAAGACAGGATCCAACGAACCAAGTGTTGAAGGGTGTTAGCTGAAATGAAAGGAAAGTTGGCGAAATGAGTTTGTACAGTGCGAAAGGACAGTGTTAGTATACATAGTTAAAACATAAAATCAGAAACTGGTCTTGAACCACCAGGTTAACAGCACTGCTAAACTGTGCTAGAGTGGGTACTGGGTAGCATTACAACATAGGCAGGTAGAGCATTCCAGTGAATAATAGTCCTGGGAAAGGTGTACTTGTATTAGTCTGTGTGGGTGTAAATCTGTCTGTATGTGAGGGGATGGTTGTGCGCTGAGGGTCTAGTATTGAGGATAAGGTACTCAGATGCTGGTTTTGCAACAAGATCATAACTTCTTAAATGGTCTTATACATCATAGCGAGACTGTTGTCAATGCGGCGTTGTTCAAGGGGGCATCAGTTTAGGTCCTTCAGCATAGCTGTAACACTTGAAGTGTAGCTATAGCCACCTGGCAGTCCTTCGTCGGACTGCTTCCACTTTGTATATGTCAATGGCAGTGACACTGTGTGGTGATATCATTCAGTGGACACATACTCTAGCTGCAGCCTGACAAGAGTCTTATATACATGTACAACTGATTTCAGGTCCTCTTGTGGACCCAAATGTTTATTTTCAAGAATCCAAGGGTCTGATTTGCTTTTCTGGTTATGTTGTCAATGTGGGGGCGGCAGTTTAGATCATCAGAGATGGTGATCCCAAGGTACTTAGCTGCAGAAACACTCTCCAGCTGGGTACCATACAGTATTGTGATATACAGAGCTTGCAAAAAGGAATCTCCCCAAATGTTATTCTATTAACTGACAGTAATTCAAAGAGATCATGTTCTGTGTAAATTACATAAATTGAGCCCAGTGTCCAGTGTGAAAAATAAATATATACAACACAGTTCACAGTATTCCATGTACCAATCATATTGAGAATTGTTCATTCTTTATCCAGACTGAGGAGTTAGTCTGATGGCTTTTAGCCTTTTTTTGTACCAAATTGAATCTTCCTCCTTATATATGGCAGGAGTCCATTTCAAAATTTAGGGGTGTCAGGTTGTGTTTTCTTCAAAATTGATTTGGAAAATGGCTGAACTTTTTGCAAACAGTGTCGGTCCTGATCAGATGCCGCATTCTGCGGCATCTGATCTGGGCCTGCACTGTTTGCCAACTACCTGTTTTGGGGTTTCCAGTACAAAATGGGTTAAAGAAACTATTGAATTGCTGATATACATGTTATATCAGATTCTGCATTTTTCTCTATATTTATGCAAGGTAGTGATTTAAATCAAGTACGGATGATCAGAGGAAGATGATTTCTTGCTGAAGTTTAGAAAAAAATGTTAATGTACGTTTTAAGTAAGTTAGGCTATGCATAGAAAGTGCTCTAGTGTACAAATAATTCCGCTGTCCATGGTATTTACACTTAGCATCCTGGAAATGAGGCATGTATGGCTGCTTTCTAATAGTTCTTGTTGCAGGTTTTTGTTGTGGCTATGCCTAGCTGTTTTATTTCTGAAAGAGTAATTATTTTTTATGTATATTTTTCAGCAAGTCCCCATGTAAAGAAATTCTATAAATTTTACAGAACAGTTTTGTAACATTTATGTTCAGTTCAGAATGACAAGCCTGAGTGAACAGTGTAGATCCTAATCTGAACAGCTCTTATACTGACCGGCCTCTGTGGTCTAGTGGGTAAGAGCACTGACTCTCAACTATTAGGTCTCTCACCACTCGGGGTTTGAGCCTCATCAAGTGAACAAGTCCGTGAAACGAACACCCCCTTAAACCCCACTTTATATAGAGAAAACTGGGGTTTACAGGGGTATACATTATTATTCTGCTCCAAGACAAAGGTTGTGGGTACTTGTTAGAACTGCCTCAATGAGGTGTTTTTAACGAGCACCCAAAACATATGTTTGCAGTATAAATAAGAAAAAATATAACACATTTTCATCAGAAAAGTAGTCATTTTGGAGATATGAAAAATGCACTATGTCGCATGGGTGTGTAATCGTAATGCAGCTCAGGTCACACATAAGACTTTAAGTTCTGCTACGGAAGGTCAGGTTGTTTCTCTCTGGGCACTCTGCTTTTTTCTCAACTTTGATTGATGGTCGTAAGTGAAATAACTTGAAAGAGCCATAAAACCAAAGAGGAAAAAGAAGCTCCTGTATTAGAACATATCACTTGACAGTAAGACTTAAACCCTGGGATAATTACAGTATACATATCTAGGTATATGAGATAATACTTTTTTATGTCTTTTATATAACAGTGTTGTTATTTTTTTCTGATGAAAAATATTTTTCTACTTTCTGCTTTAAATGATTGACAATGATTGACAATGATTTATTTGCACTGAACACATTCACAATGAATGGTAATGGCATACATATAATAATACTGAATGCAATTAACATATCAACACAAATTGACTGTTATAACAGGGCAATGGTGATAAAAAACCGGAGTTACATAGGTTACGACACTAGCAACATTGTAGGCTTTTCAAAAAGGGTTTTAATGTATTTTATTATCCCCACGTTTTTCAACGAAAAGTGGGGATATTGTTATCGCCTCCGTCCATCCGTCCATCCGTCTGTCTGTCTGTCTGTCCGTTCTTACAAAATGGGTTTATGTGGCTTCTTTTAGGTACAGAAGGGTTTTGTGTGGCAAAATGGGTTTGTGTGGCTAGCCTCACAAACCCATTTTTCTGTTAGTACAGAGGGGTTCAGGGGGACTAGAAAAATCAAATAAAAAAGAGACACATAAATTTATGTCCATCACCTTGGACATCCTTGGACATGGATGTCCAGGATTATGAGGCTAAACTTTGAGATTATGGGGCTGAGCCACATAAATTTAACTGGCTGTCCTGGGGCTGAATGCTGCAGTAGGAAAAAGTCCCTCTATGTGAGGAGCTAGACCCATAAGATGTATCAGTGCACTATAAAGAAAGTTCTGTTCTACCTTTAGAGGGCTAGATATCACAACCTCTGGTAGCCACATAAGTTTAGACAAAGACGGTTTCGTACCGACAGCCTTTATGTGGCTGATGTCCAAAGTTTGTGTGGCTAGCCACATTAGATGTACAGATTTGTGTGTCTTATAGCCACATAAACCGTTAGCCACATAAAAATTTTAGCCCCATAAAATATGGACAGGTGCAGCCACACAAACCCAAAATGTGGGTCCGTCCGTCTGTCCGTCTGTCTGTCCGGCTATCTCCTCCTAACCCGTTAGCCGGAATTCAACCAAATTTGGTATGCGAGTTGCTTACATGAATGGCTTGCGCAAGAGCACATTTTTTTTTGTCCCCGCCCCCAGGGGCCTGGGGAGGGGTCAAAAGGTCAAATTTTGACTACTGTGGAGAAAACGTGGGGATTTGCGATGGCTTGCCATCGACTGCGCGCTCTTGTTAGTAGTTTCAAACAGGTCACATTTTTATTATTTAGCAAAGAATACAGCTGCTTTCTACTAATCATGCAGATCGTATTTGAAATGTTCGTATTTAATTTGCTTAATTTAAAAAAAAAAAGCCCCCCTTAAGGGCCTGTATGCCCCACATTCCAAAAGAAAGTGGTTCTCATCCTATACTGATTCTGCACTACAAAGAGTGCATTTTCTATCAGACCGAGGGATGTCCCTATGCCTTCCTGTTTCTATAGCAAGATTGTGTGCACTTAATCATAGTTTAGCCAAAACAGACCTATCCGACCAACTGCTTACAAGATTTACATATTGTGCACGAGTATTAACTATATAAATGTTTTTATAAAAATTTAATTTTGGACTACTTTGAATAAAAGAATCTTGCTCTTGAAGTATTTGATCATTGATTCGAAGTTGCATATGTTTAAATATAAATTGTAGGTGCTAATTAGAATGTTCTGATTTGGGGTTGAAACTCATTTGAGTATAACCTATATATGATTTTAGTAAAAACAAACACAATATTGTTATCCCTTGTTAACCCCACTGTTTTCCTACAAAAAATGGAGGTTAAAGGTGTGTTAATGAAGAATGTTTTTTTCTGAAACTTTACCAGAATTTCAATAAATATAATTGATGGTGTCAACAATAATATTCATTAAGTATAAATAAAATCATCACGTGAACAAGTCCGTGAAATGAACACCCCCCTAAGCCCCACTTTATATAGAGAAAACTGGGGTTTAAGGGGGTAAACATTATTTTTCTTATTTTTGCTCCAAGACATAGGTTGTGGGTACTCGTTAGAACCGCCTCATTGAGGCGGTTCTAACGAGCACCCACAACCTATGTTTGTAGTATTTATAAGAAAAATATCATAGTTTTCATCAGAAAAGCAGTCATTTTGGAGATGTGAAAAAATGCACTATGTCATACGGGCGTGTTTTCGTAATGATTTTCAGTTTGTAAATACCTGGCTGTTGAACTCCGAGACAGACTGGATGAAACAGGGAAGAATAAGGAGGTTTTGGAGACAGGACATGGAATAGACCCTCGGAAAAAGAAGAAAATCAAGTATAATACATCGTATGTTGGATTTTACATCTACTTGTACTCATAAACTGATCATTATAACACAATACTGGATATAAAACTGTTTAAAGGTAAGCCCCTGCCCAGCGAGGCTTGAAGAAATAGATGGGCTGCATGATGCTTCCACGCAGGGCTGAAACTGACCGCGCATGAGTACTAGTAAACTGCTTAGAGGATCTAAGCCTGCCCATGCAAAGCCGTGAGAGTCAGACCACCCTAGCTTAAAAACTGTATCCGTTTCATTGGGTGACAGGGCTTGAGATGTCATTTCATCTCAATGTCGGGTAAAAGTCCGTCGGAATTGGAAGCAACGTCTCCAAAATGACCGGCACAGTGTGGACAGGGATGTCAAACCTCAAGTCAATCAAAATCTGTTAAAAGATACCCTGGTATTCCAAAAATGGTTGCAATGTATAGAAAAGTAACCAGAAATGATCATTTTTCTTTTTTTATGCCCCTGCCTATTGGAAGAATAAAGGAAGGGCATTAAGTTTTACCCCTGTCCATCCTTTCGTCCATCCGTTCGTCCCGACATCGTGTCCGGGCCATAACTCATAAACCGTACGGAATATATTCATGAAACTTCACAGGTGCATTCATCACACTGAGATGATGTGTCATGAACAAGGAAGACAACTCTTGTATTTTTGGTTTTTGAATTATCTGCCCTTGACTTAGTACCATATAGTAAGCCGTGTCCGGGCCATAACTCCTAAACCATATGGAATATACAATATTCATGAAACTTCACAGGTGCATTCATCACACTGAGACGATGTGTCATGAACAAAGAAGACAACTCTTGCATTTTTGGTTTTTGAATTATCTGCCCTTGACTTAGTACCATATAGTAAACCATGTCTGGGCCATAACTCCTAAACCGTATGGAATATATTCATGAAACTTCACAGGTGCATTCATCACACTGAGACAATGTGTCATGAACAAGGAAGACAACTCTTGCATTTTTGGTTTTTGAATTATCTGCCCTTGACTTAGTACCATATAGTAAACCGAGTTTGGGCCATAGCTCCTAAACCGTATGGAATATATTCATGAAACTTCACAGGTGCATTCATCACACTGAGACGATGTGTCATGAACAAAGAAAACAACTTTTGCATTTTTGGTTTTTGAATTATCTGCCCTTGACTTAGTACCATAAAGTAAACCGTGTCCGGGCCATAACTCTTAAACCCTATGGAATATATTCATGAAACTTCACAGGTGCATTCATCACACTGAGAGGATGTGTCATGAACAAGGAAGACAACTCTTGCATTTTTGGTTTTTGAATTATCTGCCCCTGACTTAGTACCATATAGTAAACCGTGTCCAGGCCATAACTCCTAAACCGTATGGAATATAATCATGAAACTTCACAGGTGCATCCATCATACTTGGTCAATGTGTCATGAACAAGGAAGACAACTCCTGCTTGTTAAGTTTTTGAATTATCTGCCCTTGACTTACATCCATATATAGTCAGATGGTATGTCGTGTCCGGGCCATAACTCCTAAACTGTATGGAATATATTCATGAAACTTCACAGGTGCATTCATCACACTTAGACGATGTGTCATGGACATAGAAGACAACTCTTGCATTTTGGGTTTTTGAATTATCTGCCCTTGACTTAGTACCATATAGTAAACCGTGTCCGGGGCCATAACTCCTAAACCGTATGGAATATATTCATGAAACTTCACAGGTGCATTCATCACACTGAGAGGATGTGTCATGAACAAGGAAGACAACTCTTGCATTTTTGGTTTTTGGATTATCTGCCCTTGATGCATATATTTTAGGATTGATTTGAAGTGCATTTGTAATATTTTTTATGAATGGCATTTGGCGGGGGCATCCGGGTCCTATGGACACTTTTTCTAGTTTTGAATAAATTTAACTATCAAAGCTTCTACTTTAGAGCCCAGCAATAGTGTGAGCTAATGGAGTAACTTTATCTGTTAGAATAACCTCAAGGAAATAAGGCTAAGCTAGGAAAATCAAGTACATGTACTTATTAAATGAAAATGGTTGATTTGCACAAAGCATTTTTATCTGCATTTTTATGCCAAGTAGGTTATTGTTCTGCCATCATTAAAAGCTCTTTAGTCTGGTCTAGCATTCTTTTGTGGAGTCTGATCATGAAATATACTTTATGGTCATGCCTCCCTTCTGCTGATTCTGGAAGGGCAGTTGTCAGTTTCTGACAAAAGTTTGTGCACTGTACTGATTAATCACTTAGTTAGATCATCTGCCCAGAATCTCATCATCATTATCATCATCATGCATAGCTCCAGATAAGGTGCTTTTTCATTAGAAAAGTACTGATATTTTTTTATTTCTGCCTTGCCGAGGCG
Source organism: Lucinisca nassula (assembly GCA_963580285.1). Lineage (NCBI taxonomy): Eukaryota > Metazoa > Mollusca > Bivalvia > Lucinida > Lucinidae > Lucinisca > Lucinisca nassula. The sequence continues at coordinate 155,570,628 of OY757011.1, read as the reverse complement.
CTTCTAATGAGCACCCACAACATATGCTGAGGCGCTTCTAATGAGTACCCATAACATATGTTTTCAAGCAGAAATAAGAAAAATAATATGTGGATACCCCCTCCTATCTGGGAATACTGTATAGTTAGATAAGCTGCCCAGCATGACATGACCTTAATAGTGTTAACTAGCTTCAAGCAAAAAATGAGTTGTAAATGTACTGTTAAACCAAACTGGTCAATTTTTAGCTCACCTTACGGGAGCTATTGCCATACCCCCGGCGTCTTTCGTCTGCATCCACATTTGGATTAAGTTTACCTGCAAGCTCTTATTTGTGATGTTTTATGGATTTAATTTCAAATAAAATTAACAATTAGTAAAAAACAATACACATATTATACATATTCTTTTTCACTCCATTTCCCAGGTTTTTGGTTTAAATTACTCTTTTTGAGAAGTTAATCATTCTCTGTATTACCTCCCATATTTCCGTTGGTTAATTTTTACCTGCCAGCTCTGGTGTAATGGATAGAGCTTCCCTTACCAAAATGGAAAGCAGTTAACCCTTGTCCTGCTGAATATTTAAATATGCCACACCCTCTGCTGATTATCAACCAATCAGATTACTTGATGCAAATTATTGCAACAAATTCACAATCTGAATGACAAACAATGTAGATCCTGATCAGATGGCTTCTTCAGAAGCCATCTGATCTGAATCTACATTGTTTGAAAGATAAGGTATATCTGGGCTCAGCAGGACAAGGGTTAAAAAGCAGTTGAAAAGGAGTTGTAACTCAGCAGTTAAAAACCATTGAAAAGCAGTTTTCATCCTTCAGAGGCAGTATTTACCTGATTTGCAAGATTTGAGTTGGTTAGAGTTGAAACAATGTTAAAAGATTACACTGGGCCCCGTCAAGCGATTTTGGTACTTATCGCCTATGCGAGCAGTGAAGGTTCAGGCGAGCCTGCACATCTGCGCAGTCTCGCCAGAACCTTCGCTGCTCGCTCATATAAGTAGTGAATCAAGAGGAACCTTCAGACAGAAAGCCATATCCCTGGCCCCTCTGAATGGCTGGGCATGCGCAGTTAAAATTTGTCATGACAGAATGCTCGAAGACACAAATTCGCTTGGCGGGGCTCATATATCAGTTAAATTCTTTCTTTAAATATTATAAAGAGGTACAAAGCATATTATAGATGCTCCTCATGCAACCAAACATGTCCAAACATGGGATAAGGTGCATACTATTGCACCTGAATGTGTGCCCAAGTCTGACTGGTGATCAGGAGGACGGTGGTTCGATACCTGCCAGGGTTGGCAGCATTCTTTCATGGAGATTGATCATGAAATCTTTTCTTTGGTCATTCTCTCCCTTCTGCTGATTCAAGAAGGGCTGTTGTCAGTTTCTAGCGAAATATGGTGCACTGTACTGGTTAACCACTTACGTATAAGCCTGCCAAGGAAAGTGTGGATAGGTAAACTGACCGGCTCAAAAATGACATAAAATAGTGTTGACTGGGCCGTTAAACTCCAATACAAAGAAACAAGCAAAACTGTGTGCCCAATAGAAAGAATCTCTAGGGCGTCTTTTTATGACTAGAATTAAATGTCTTAGCACATATTACTGCGAATCCAGTGGGTGAATTATATTAACTTTTTGTGGCATGATTTTCTGTTTCAGAGAGTTGCGACTCATTGAAGCTATAAATGATCCACACATATGCAACAAAATTCTGGAATACAGCATGCATAAAGAGAGGAAAGGCAGCCTTAGATTTGCTAAAGGAATGAGTGAAACATTTCAGACTTTACATGGTCTAGTGTAAGTACAGTCTCTTACTATGATCATAGAACAAGAACTGTTACACCCACACCTCTGTACAACACTGTTGTTGGGACTGAAAGCCTAAACCATGCTTTTAAAAAAAACATGTTATAGTCAAACAAAAATAAAATAGATTTATAATTTGGCTGGATTTATTCATGAACGTTTTTTGTTGCGCCTGCTTTAAGCATGGCGCAATGTAGGAGTCCGGTTTTTAGTCCGTTCATTCGTCAAGCCGTCAACATTTGCAATCACACTAACTTTCACCCTAATGTAAGAGTCCTTTTCTAGAGAACTATAAGAGCTTCATTAATATTACTTGGTACAAGCTTGCATCTAAGAATTGCAACTTCTGTGCAAGCATCCATATCTGACCTTGACCTATATTTCATGCTTCACTGACATTGAGAATTATTGCGACCACCCTAACTTTCACCCTAATGAAAGAGTCCATTTCTAGAGAACTATAAGAGCTTCATAATGATACTTGGTATAAGCTTGCATCTAGGGTTTGCAACTTCAATTCAAGCATCCATATCTGACCTTGACCTATATTTCATGGTTTACTGACTTTGTGAATTATTGCGACCACCCGAACTTTCACCCTAATGTAAGAGTCCATTTTAGAGAACTATAAGATCTTTATTAATAGTACTTGGTACAAACTTGCATCCAGGAATGGCAACTTCAATGTCATTATCTATATCTCATCTTGACCTACATTTTATGGTTCACTGACTTTGTAATATAGTGTGACCACCCTAACTTTCACCCTGTGTAAGAGTCCATTTTTCGAGAACTAGAAGAGTTTCAATAATGTTACTTGGTACTGGCTTGCATCTTGGAGTGACAACTTTTATGCAGGCATCCATGTTTGACCTCGACCTAGATTTCCTGGTTTGGTGACTTTGCGCTCCCACAGGCACGACTTAGCCTTTGGCGGAATTCTTTTTTAATATATAGATTATACAGAAAAACAGCCGTTTTTCAATATACCGTATATATTTTTGCAACCCCTCTTTAAAATGTTACAGCATAAAACTGTGTTGTGATGAACAGTGTTATGAAAAGTTTGTGGTTTACTTCAATTTGTTTGAGATATAAGAAGATGAAATTTTAAGTAAATATGAGCAGCTACACCTTTCACCACTCACTTCAATTGGTAATGTTCTACCCTTCATCAAAATATATTTTCTGGTACTGTTGTATCATTCATTCCATTGTTGAATTTTTGGAACTACTTAAGGGTTTCTAATGATATCGAGGCCTAATTGGCAGAAACTAGCTAAATGGCACACTTCAAAATTTTTAGTTCTATGGTTTATTCCTTGCTCCCAAATGCGTATATTATACCTTTTAATAGAACATATTTACAAGAAAAAGTGTTGTGCCATTTGTTCTTCCTGAAATGTGCTTGCCCAACCATTTATAGATAAATGCTCATAAAACTCTTACCCAACACACATACCATATTTACCATATTTTTTGGACGTTTCAGCTCCTTACCCATACCTGTCCTTAAGTTTGAACAAGTATAATGTACTGTACTGTCAGATATTGTGTCTAAATATAGCTGCATGAGTGGCAAACAGTGTAGCACCATGCGGCCTCTCATCTTTGCCTATACTGTTTGCTCAGGTCTGTCTATCTGAATGGAAAATACGGTACTTTGAACCAACTTCTTAACCCTTTCAACCCTCATTTTCTTTAATGGACTTTGACATTTTTTAATTGGGAGATATGTCTGTTAGTGTAAATTTAAATTTAGTCAGGATCATTAACATAATGGCAAACAGTGTAAATCCTGATGAGATGGCTCATTATGAGCCATGAGCAATGAGCCATGAGGCATCATCTGGATCTGCACTGTTTGTATAAGTATCTGTATTTGCAAAACCTATTGGACTGTCTGATTGAGTCAGGTAAAAAATTGTTCAGTCTGTTGAAAGTAAAAATAGGTTGAATCATTTAAACTTTTTAACAGTTTTGGTCAGACTACATTTTGTTGAACTTTTGTGAAGTCTGAGGTATCTTTACTGGTCTCCGTACAAAGGGTGAAGTGGAGTGCATGGCCAAATAGATAAAGTGTCTGACTCTCAAATGTCAGATTTAAGTTTGCATATTTATATTCTTAGTGCATTTACAGAAAAAAGTCCTGTGTATGTTGGTAGCTATTGGGACACTTCAGTGAATACATCGACACCAGCAACCTTACATAATCATTAACCCACTTAGTACAAGATACCCCAAAACGGGTACCCTGGCAAACAGTGCAGGCCCAGATCAGACGCCGCAGAATGTGGCGTATAATCATGGCCTCCACTGTTTGCTAAAAGTTCAGTCATTTTCCAAATAAATTTTGCTGAAAACACAACCTGACACCCATAAATTTTGAAATGAACTCCTGCTATATGTAAGGAGGAAGATTCCATTTGGTACCAAAAGTGACATCAAAATAAACCATGGTTCTCTCCAGTATCATTGGACCGTCTGACTCAAATATCAGATTTAAGTTTGTATATTTATATTCTCAGTGGATTTACAAAAAAAAGTCCTAAGTATGTTGGTAGCTATTGTGACACTTCATTGAATACATTGACACCAGCAACCTTACATAATATTAGTACTAGAAACCCCAAAAAGGGTACCCTGGCAAACAGTGCAGGCCCAGATCAGACCAGGGCCTGCACTATTTGCTGACAGAATTTCCTTCAAAAAATAGAACAAATATGAAAAAATAGGCTTGACACCCCTTATATGACAAATGGGCTTGTCCAACATATAGCAATGGGAGAGCCCACTAGCATACAATGGCTTGATAAGAAAACAGCAGTTTTATATGTTTCAGTTTTAGCCTTCAAACCAGACTTTCTGGTCGGGCTCATCGGAGTCTAACTGTTGGTTTTCTTTTGCTCCAGCATTTCAGTGGTTTCTTGCTGTCGAGTCCTCACCGTTGTCTCACCTCTGTGGTTCTTTGATTTCTGTGTTCACGGAGATGTTGCACTGATGAGTTAGGAGGCCTTCATGCGGACTGAACAAATTATTTGTCTAAATCGCGACGGAAGTAAGGGCGAGGATTGTGGCCACGTAAAATCGATTTAAGCCCCCCAGTGGAAATCTTCCACTGACCGTTCCAAGGCGGCTCTTCTGTGGCGATTTATTTATGTTGTTGTTTGTTACTTACTGTGTGTATCACTTGTGTCTTTTAATTTTGGATGGCCATATGGCCATTTTGTGGGAAAGTAACTGTCCATATGGCCTTCCTTTGTTTAGGTTTCCATTATGGTCTGGTCGCTTAATGTTTGTATTTCTTTCCCTTTGGTGTCTTTTATGGATGGAGTAAGTTAATTGTATCAATTCCTGATCTTTGTTTTACTTCTACTTTCTGTCAAATAATGGATTGAAAACAATTTGATTATCAGTAATAAAGGTAATTTATTCAACATTCATTGACATGTGAAGAAATTTGGTTATCAGTATCCATTTCTTGTGTTTCCCATCTAAATCTGTAAAGTGGAAAATGCGGAGGTCACTGTCTTATAACAGCAAAATATTCATTATAATTAGGATATTTACGATTTATGCTATTGATGCAGGGACAAAGGTGTAAATGTTGAACTTGGTATTCCCTATGAATTGTGGGACACACCGTCAGCAGAAGTTACACAGATGCAGAGAAAAGTAAGTTTAAATAACAGTCATATTTAAGCGAGCATTTGATTTAACCCTTGACCTGCTGAATATTTAAACATGCCACACCCACTTCTGATTATCAACCAATCAGATTACTTGATGCCTATTATGGCAACAAATTCACAATCTGAATGACAATGTAGATTCTGATCAGAAGGCTTCTTCAGAAGCCATCTGATCTGGATCTACATTGTTTGAAAGATAAGACAAATCTGGGCTCAGCAGGGCAAGGGTTAAGTTCGAGGACAATTTCATCAGGATGTCAATTCTAGGATAGATTGCACAACCCGCAGAAAAAGCGACCGGCTGAAGTCGGTTGATTTCTAAGAGTGCCCTAAAATCACCGTGTCAACCTGTCAGTCTGTCTGTCCGTCACCCGTTTGTGAAAATTGGTGATAGTGACTTAACCGCTTTGAATATTTAAACAATTTTTGGCATACTGATAGATATCAATGAGATCTAACCAATGAACTTGCGAAATATTACATTCCATTTAGTATAGCCTCGCCGAGGCGAAAAATGTGAAAATTTTCGAACTGCTTCTCCTCGGAAACAGTTGGGCCGATTGAAGTCAAATTTCATATGGAGCCTCTATGGGTTGGGGGAAACCAAAATTTGCTCATGGGGTCCAGGTCACATGACCAAAATGGCGGCCAAGCCATATATGGTCTGTCTGTCTGTCCCTCCGTAACCCTTTTGTGAAAGTTGGTGATAGTGACTTAACCGCTTGGAATATTTAAACAATTTTTGGCATACTGATAGATATCAATGAGATCTAACCAATGAACTTGCGAAATATTACATTCCATTTAGTATAGCCTCGCCGAGGCGAAAAATGTGAAAATTTTCGAACTGCTTCTCCTCGGAAACCGTTGGGCCGATTGAAGTCAAATTTCATATGGAGCCTCTATGGGATGGGGGAAACCAAATTTGCTCATGGGGTCCAGGTCACATGACCAAAGTGGCCGCCAAGCCATATATGGTAAAAACCCTTCAAAAATAGTCTTCTCCAGAACCACTGGGCAGATTTCCATGAAAGTTGATAAATAGCATCTGGTACGTAGGCCCATCATAAATTGCTAAAATGGTGACCCTGGGATGACCTTGACCTTTGTGCCTAGGTCAAACTTCGACACATATGCTTTTGTTGGAATATTTAAACAATTTTTGGCATACTGATAGATATCAATGAGATCTAACCAATGAACTTGAGAAATATTACATTTCATTTAGTATAGCCTCGCCGAGGCGAAAAATGTGAAAATTTTCGAACTGCTTCTCCTCGGAAACCGTTGGGCCGATTGAAGTCAAATTTCATATGGAGCCTCTATGGGATGGGGGAAACCAAAATTCGCTCATGGGGTCCAGGTCACATGACCAAAATGGCCGCCAAGCTATATATGGTAAAAACACTTCAAAATAGTCTTCTCCAGAACCACTGGGCAGATTTCCACGAAACTTGATAAATAGCATCTGGGACGTAGGCCCATCATAAATTGCTAAAATGATGACCCTGGGTTGACCTTGACCTTATTTGTGCCTAGGTCAAACTTTGACACATATGCTTTTGTTTTGGAAAAGTGAGAATGCATTTTATCCTGCAAACAATGCAGAATACAGTACTAAAGTATAAGATATATTTTTGCTCCTTACGATAAGGCGCATTTATTGGGGGAACCGTTTTAGGTCCAGGTCATATGACCAAAATGGCCGCCATACCCATATATGGTAACACTCATAAAGCTAAAAGCATCCGGCGGGTCGTGCACTTCAGCTGAAGCACTAGTTTTTCCAACATTATTGGCAGTTCTAGTAAAGTTCAACTGTTGATATGAAGAAGTATAGATCTACAACAACTGAACTAGCAAAGTCACCACAACAGGGACTTTACCACTGTATGATTAGTGAACTTTCATGTGTCCATATCATCTATTTGAGGCAAATGTATACACTACATGTATTATATTACAGGAGACAATTTGTATTACTTTCTGTTTTTCTTTTAAACAGACACCCTCTGAAAAAAGGGTATGCTCTTTTGGACCCAAACCGTAGTATTGTAATGAGGTTGTGTTGTATTTGTAAACATCACTGCCTCTTTTTTAATGTTTGCTTGAATACCAAGAAAAGATTTAACAAACATGTTTGTTTTTTGTTTGGAAACGCATATTTGTTGTCCCTCTTCAAAAATGTCACATCCAAAACTGTGGAATAATTAAGGTCATAACTGAAAAGCAAAAGAATACCAACATCTGGACTCCGGCAAAATTGTTTATGTATCATGTTACTTACAAAAATTTCACATTAATAATCTTCAAAGATATCTTTACAAAAACCACAGTATATTTATTTATTTTTTTTTTTTTTGGTTTGGGTTTTACGGCCCTTTCAAGATTATTTCACTCATATCGAGCCAATCGTTAATCATAGGTGGGCGAAAACCGGAGTACCCGGAGAAAAACCACCTGACCTTCCGTTGCAGAACTTGGCGTCTCACACGTGACCCGAGCGAGGCTCGAACCCACCGCGGTGAGAGACCTAATGACTAAGAGTCAGCGCTCTTATCCATTAGGCCACAGAGGCCCGTTCACAGTATATTTAAACTTCTCACAATAAACTGAATGGATACACTTTTTTGGAAAGCATATGCTTAATCAAAAGGGTTCTGCTCATAAAGGAAAGCATTTGTCCTAAAGATGAAAAAGAGCAAATTTTTTCATATGGGAGTATTTCTCCTCGGAGGGACTTAATCTATAAAAAAGCAAAAGAGTGGCAGAAACTACACATGTACATGTGTCTCAGTTATATCTTTTCATCTTATTTCTTGTCCTGCTGAATAATTAGTTGGCCACTTTAAACCAATCAGATTACTTGGTTTGATTATTCCTACAAATTCACAAATTGAATGTCAATGTAAATTCTAATCTGGATGTACACTGTTTGCAAAGGTAAGAGTTACTGTGGTTCAGCAGCACAAGGTTTGAATGCCTCTGAGGCTCTCTTATTTAGCTGCAAGCATCTTAGTCCATTTTGTACTGATTGAGATCTCCCACCTTAGCACGTACATAAAGCAGGAGTCAACTGCGAAATTTTTAGGTTTAGGGTTTCCTTCAGAAATGACTGAACTTTTTTTGCAGATACTGAAAGCCATTTTAGATGTTGCACTCTGCAGTATTTGGTATGTGCCTACACTGTGGGGTTCCCCACCTTAGATCAGTTGTAGTAAAGGCTGTCATTTGATTATCGTGTTTGAAGTGATTTATCCTTGTCTTCCAGTGTTTTAAAATAGTAGAAGATTATGAAGAAGATATAGAAGATTGGTATTACAACCACCAAGACAAAGACATCCTTGATTTTCTCTGTAGAGATCACATCCTCAACACGAGTGATCAAGGTAAGCATGCTCTGGTGTTTCCAACACATAGTATCCAGGGACCACATTCTGGACAAGAGTGACCAAGGTAGGTGTCTGCAAGACATAGTATCCTGGTTGATCCCTTTAGATTAGAGACCAACCACATCCTCAGTGAGAATGAGGAAGGTAGGCTTGTACTAGTGTCTCCAAGTCATCATCATCATCATCATCATCATCATCATCCTAATTTATCCCTATAGAGACCACATTCTGGATAAGGGTGACCAAGGTCAGCTTGTACCACTGTCTCCAAGACATAGTATCCAGATTTATCTCTTTAGAGACCACACCTGTGACCAAGGTAAGCTTGTACTGTCATCACAACTCATCCTACATTTCTCAAGGGATATTGATGGAACTTTCCAGTTATTGTTTCCATGACCTGAAGATGGTCATATTGTATCGAGGTCATGCTCAACTGATTACTCCACATTCCTAGAAGTTTGGCCCATTGTCAGTTTTAACCATTCAGTCAACAAAAACTTATTTTCTCCACAACTTCTCCATAATTTTTCAATGGATTTTGATGAAACTTTACAGTTTTTGTTCCCATGACCTGAAGAAGATGATATTTGATTTTGGTCATGCTGTACTGATTTTTACCAAAATTATCACCATTTTTTTCAAATGAAGTATTGGCCCTGCAACTCATCTTGCAGTTTTCAATGAATTGTGATGAAACCTTTCAGTTATTGTTCCAATGAATGTTGCCAACAGAAATTGTTATCTCTGCAACTCCTCAATCATCTAAATAATCACCTTTTACAATTTTGGAGATCACTTTTTTGCGTAATTGTTCCTTACAACTTTTTTTAAAATTAAAAATTTAAGTCTGTTGAAAGGGTTTTAGAATCCAAAAACATGGTTTACGATATATATGTTTTAGACATATTCACCACATATTGACATTTCAAATGTCAGGGGACACTTGGTCTGTGCCCTTTTATTTTAGAGAAACTTTATCATCACTCTAGCGCCTACATTTATTGATGGATTTTAATGTAACTTCACACAAATGTTGGTTGTGATAGTATCTCAAGAAAGTTTTACATTAGGGGTCCTGGGCTTAAGGTCAAGGTCACTGTTGCTATTTTTGGATTAATTTTGCCTACAATTATCAATGGATTTTAACCTTCAGCATGCTGAGCACTATTCAGTACTCGCCCTTTAGAGGGGGTACCCTTATTTTGGCAGCCATAATTTCCTTAAACCTGAACCGTCTCTGCTCATACTTTGACACATTGTAGGCAGGACATCTTCAGCCATTTCAACCAGAAGTATTATGGAACATGTGACTTCCAAATATGGGGTCACATGATCTGACACTTAAAAAAAAAGAACTACAGTCAAACCTGTCTTAAAGACCACCTGTGAACAAAGACCACCTGTCAACAAAGACCACTTCCGATTCCTCCCGTCAAATTAGACTATATCATGCACCTGTCAACAGAGACCACCTGTGCACTAGGACCAGAGGACAGTTAAAATCCTTCCCAAATGCATATTTTTTACCCTGAACAAAGACCACTTTGTGCTTTGAATAGCATTGACCCACTTTGTGCTTTGAATAGCATTGACCAAAGTTAATTAGGCAATTAATTGTTTGTGGAAATCCTTTTATGAGCCAAATTAATTTTTTTAGTGATTCATTTTTAAAACCTGACATAATGTTACCTTCAGGGAATTTAATCAGTGAATCATTCAGGTGTAACTGGGATTATCCAATACATATATCTGCATAAATGCTGCAAATTAATCCTTTGCTTCTAAATAGGTAGAGCAGTTGATGCAAAACTGACCCTCTGAATAAAGACCACCTGTGAACAAAGACCATATTTTTTATTTCCCTTGAGTGGTCTTTCTAGACAGGTTAGACTGGAGAAGACTGTAGCGCTCAGTGTGTGCTTTGAAAGATAAAATGGATAGCTTGTGTAGCCACCTATATTATGGCTACATATTTATCAGCAGTAGTTGTTTAGATGGATTGGGAATCAGAATCAGAATCAGAATTGTTTACTGGTGACACGTCCTTTGACAATCCTTCACCAGGGGATTAGAATTCTAGTATGTACAAAATTGTGATAAAACAGGTAAGTGGGACCTGTTGAAGACTGGTACTTGAAAAATCATAGGTTTTTTAGCGTCATTTCCGGGTGTAAAATCAAATAGCCGGTAATGTGAGTAAAACCTGTGCCCTTATAAGAAAGAACCATTCCTCCTGCATTGGAGAACCTCATCAGATGGAGTGTTCTTGCTGTTTTATGAGCGTGATAAATTGCTCAATTTGGTTCACCGCTTGGGGGATTTAAGTTGCCTACAACATGCTGAAGGCTACACAACTTCACACAAATGTTGGATTTGATAATCTCTCAAGGAAGTTTGACTTCTAGGCTCAAGGTCGTTTTATCCCCTGATTGCTTTTAATGTAACTTCACACAAACTTCACCTGTAGAATCATAAAACTGCGTATCACCAAAACACGCCTATTTAATTTTGACCCCCCCCCCTTGAGCCTCTTTTTTATATAGTAAAACTGGGGTTTACAGGGGTAAACCTTGCTTTTCTTATTTCTGCTCTAGCGTGTGGATTGTGGGTACTCGTTTGGGCCGCCTCGATTAGGCGATTCTAGCGAGTACCGACAATCTGCATTTTGCTCGGAGTTGGGAGGGATGAAGTTTTCACTTTTTTTTTTTTTTGGCGATAGTGGTTACAATGTATATGTATGGGCTTGTTTTCGTGGTGATTATTTCACGACCATGTAAGGATTATAGCAAAAACATGCCTATCCAATATATATATATGTATATATGTGTATTTATGTGTATGTATATATATATATTTTCTTCCTTTGGAGAAAATTGAGGATTTCGGATGGCGTTTTTCTTGTTTCTGCTCTGGACAACTGTTGATGGTACACGTTCGAACCGCCTCAATGAGGCAGTTTGGACGGGTACCCTCGATCTGTCTTTTTGAGGTTGTGATGATGAAATGATGAATGCCCCCGAAAGCCCCACCTTTTACTAAAACGATGTGGGCTGGCCGGGGTACTCATTGCATAAGTTTATTACTTTGAATGATGGAAAACTCACCACTGAGATAGAATACCGCTTTCATCTGATTATACGAGACCAATCCAAACAGGAAATAAACATGCTTTATCCGTTTTAAGAATGACGAATCTCACAAACTTTCAAGCGGACACGCGGAGAACGATCTCGTAGTGTCGATCCCGATGCGGTTTACATAAGCTGCGTCGGCATCGACACGACGCGATGGTGATTTCAGTTCATCCTGATATTAAATATGATTGCCGTATGTCCGCTCGACACTAAAAAAAAAAAAAGTATTCCCATTCACAAATAGTTTCTCAACGGAAGCCTTTATACCCGCACGAGAAAAGTATGCGTGTTGATTGGATGAGTGAACAAGGCGGTTTCCATCTTCATATGAGGTCGGTACACTTAACATAAAAAGAAGGGTCGAGTTTTACACACCTCTATAGCCTAGTCTACATCATACACCAGACAAGTAAAATTGAACAACTGGATACGAAATCAATACCCGTTTTTTTGTTGTTTCTCTTTTTTTTTTTTTTTTTGCTGCACTGAATCTTTACGCCGACCCGGTCGCCAACCTGATATGAAGAGAGACAATCCTACTTATATAGACTAATTGGAACCACGGATTTTTCTCCTCTGGTACATTCCTAATGTAATGTCTAATGTAAACATATAGAAAACAATGTAGTTCATACTTCCATGAACGCATCGAACCACTTGATTTTCAATGACGTCAAGTGACGTTAGTATAAACCACTGTTCTCTACGGACGTTGTTGATGTCAACGCTGATCCGCTTTTCTAGAAAAACAGCATGTAAATGATTTCAACTTTAAAAGTTAGTCCTATGAGCATTTTGTTCGCAAAGTGGCGAGGAACAAAGAATGTAAATAATAATAATAATAATAATAATGATAATAAATAAATAAATAAATAACTTAATTTTTCTGCTTTTCGTGAGGGTGAGAGCGACTGCGGATCGCTAGCAAAGTTTACATGAACCTCTTCACTTTGCACGCGACCCACTGCGTTCTTACTTCCATGAACGGCAGAAAATAAAATCCATTTCATAACTAATATCCAGGGGAGAAAAGTATCCATATAACAGTGAGTCGCCCTCACACATTTGTCGTTATTTGTTTGTATTTTTGTAATAGCTTTGTTTATTTCTTTTGATTTTGGTTGCCGCTATAACATTGTTCAATTGCTTGTTATTGTATATCTCATGTATTTACAAATAATTGTAAACTGAGAGAGATACCAGTAAACTGTAAACAAATGTTGGTATGAAAATATCTCAAGCAAATTTGACTTTCAGGGTCTTGGTCACTGTGGCTGTTTCTAAAAAAACTTCATCATGGCTGCTCTATTTCCCACATTTATAAATGGATTTTAATCTAACTTCACAAAAATGTTGGGAATGATATCTTGAGCAAGATAAATGCTCAGGGTTCTGGCCTCGAGGTCACAGTCACTGTGGCTATTTTTAGAAGGCCTTCGTTATGGTTCTAGTGCCTACATTTATGGATGGTTCACACTAATGTCCCGTATGATTATATATTGAGCAAGCTTGACTTTCAGAATACTGGGATCAAGGTCAAAGTCGTGGATATTTTTTAACAACTTTTTAATCGCAATGTATATTTTTATTACCGGTACTTCACATAAATGTTGGGTATGACAATATCTCGAGCAAGTTCGACTTTCATGGTCCTGGGCTGAAGGTCAAGGTCACTGTGGCTGCTTTTAGAAAAAAAAGGGTTTGTCATTGCTCTAGCCCCTGCATTTATCAATGGATTTAAACATATCTTCATGCAGTTGTTTGGTATGAAAATATCTTGAGCAAATTTGATTTGCAGGCTTCAGTGTCACTGTGGCTATTTTTAGAAAAACATTGTCATCGGTCTAGTGCCTACATTTATCAGTGAATTTTAATATAACTTCAGACAAATGTTGGATAAGGAAGCTTGACTTCTTGGCCCAAGGTCAAGGTCCCTGCAGCTATATTTAGAAAAAACATTGTCATCGCTCTAGTGCCTACATTCGTCAGTGGATTTTAATATTACTTCACACAAATATTAGGTATGATGCAATATCTGGTACTTGTTTGACTTTCAAGGTCCTGGATTCAAAGTCAAGATCTGACACTGTGTCTATTTTAAGAAAATTTTTGTCATCACTGTAATGTAGGGTTTACATTTATAAATGTACTTTAATTTAACCTCGCACAGATTTTGTGTTTGATTATACCTAAAGCAAGTTCTCCTGGTTGTTCAACAAATTTGCTTTGGATCAAAACATAAATGTTATAAAGAGGTTGTTGTATACTATGTTTTACATTGCTGTTATATAGAACAGAATAGAAAAAAAAAATTAATTCCAATCATGTGGAAGCATATTAATCACAATTTATAATAATAATGATACAATAACTCCAAATTAAACTCTTCAAATATTGTAAAACAACTAGAGCTTGATTCTGATTAGCCTTAAACAATTAACTAAAGCACAAGTAAAGTACAGTAACGCACCACTGGGATACGGGCAGGCATACAATGCTAACCATGACCAGTTGCAATGCAATGTGACGACTAATTATTGTTTATACTGATCTTGTTTTTCTAGCTTGTTTAGATGAAGTGTTTGTTCCAAAAGGGGCAGATGAAGATGAAAGTAATAAAGATCAGAAAGCTGAAAACCAAGACAGTAAAAAGAAAGAAAAGAAAAAGAAAGATAAAGGTTTGTATAAGCAAATATTACCTACATAACAGAGAAATCTCATGATGTCTACTAGACATAAACCTGATATTTGCCTTTTTCTAAGAGGAAATATTTCCTTTTAGCCATGGAAATCTCTTTAGCTGGAACAACTGCTTATACAAGATACTGCTTGTTGACATTCTTTTTGGCATCACCTCAATGGCATCTGAGAAGATATCAGCAAACTTTCATGTTATGTACAGTTAATTCATCGGTAGATCATAAAATCCGATAAACTCATGCTTTGCACTAGTTTCTTTATCGCATTTTACCACCCTCAGTTTATAAATCCCATATTTAAAAGAGGAGAATGAATAAACTCTAAATTTGTGTTCTCTCAACTACTTCTTGAACAAAAAGAAATAGCATTGCATTGACAAAGTTCAACAGAAAGAAATAGCATCACATTGACAAAGTTTCATTGTGAAAGTATGCACACATCCCATAGACATTTTTACATGATTAATTTCACATCAAGGCTATATTGGGAAAGCAAAAGGAGTATTCAAGCAAGTGAACCCAGTGGAGACGCAGATCGGCCTGTACATCCACATAGTCTGATCTTAGACTTTGCTGTGCACTATATGGACGCCCCTTGGCGGAAAGTTTCTTCATACAGCATTACGATAACACACCCATGCGACATAGTGCATTTTTACATACTCGTATCTCCAAAATGGCTACTTTTTATGAAAATTGGTGATGTTCTTCTTATTCATACTGCAAACATATGTTGTTGGTGCTCATTAGAACCGCCTCAATGAGGTGGTTCTAATGAGCACCAACAACCTATGTTTGCAGTATTCATAAGATTTTCACTGAGGCGGATATTTATAAGATTTTTATTGAGGCCGTTCTACCGAGTACCCACAACCTATGTCTTGGAGCAGAAATAAGACAAATAATGTATACCCTGCTAAATCCCAGATTTCTCTGTATAAAGTGAGGTGTAGGGGGGTCTTCTTTTCACAGACTTTATCACATGCTGGATTCAGAAAGCTTAGTGGTGAGCCCTGTTGCGGCATGTTGGTGTTAAGTGACCTGACGAGGGTCACACCAGAATCACTCATATGAATGTTCTGTCAAGTGTGAGGTGCATGGTCTAGCAAACATGAAAATTTTCTGCCTCTTCAGTATCGGAGACACACGGTATTTGCCTCCCTTATTATTGGAAGTTAATCTGAACATTTATTAGATCACATATGTGGCTAAGGTTGGCAATTCTAAATGATTTTTGTCCCAATTTCTGCACAGCACACTGATAATATAGCATGGTAGTGTTTATGTCATCACGCAAACATGCCTATATACTTTTGACCCCCTTGAACCCCACTTTTATGTAGTAAAACTTGGGTTTACAGGGCTAAACCTTATTTTTGTCGCGCCTGCTATTAGCATGGCGCAATATAGGTGTTCGGTTTTCCGTCCGTTCGTTCGTCAGTTCGGGCAAACAGGTTTAGGGGCTAGTGTCCAGATTGATAACAATAGAAAATGATTGGAAAATGATTGGTAAACAATAGATTTATTCCGTAATAAAAGGTTTAGGAGGTTAGCCCCTAAACCAAACAAAAGAAAAGAACAAAAGAAATAGCCCTTAAACCTGACATGTTGGAAAGTCCGCTCGTTCGTCCGTTCGTTTGTCAAGGCGTAAACATTTGCGACCACCCTAGCGTTCAACCTAATGGTCAAAGTAGAAGTAAAACAAAGATCAGGAATTGATACAATTAACTTACTCCATCCATAAAAGACACCAAAGGGAAAGAAATACAAACACCAAGCGACCAGACCATAATGGAAACCCAAACAAAGGAAGGCCATATGGACAGTCACTTTCCCACAAAATGGCCATATGGCCATCCAAAACCAAAAGACACAAGCGATACACACAGTAAGTAACAAACAACAACATAAATAAACCGCCACAGAAGAGCCGCCTTGGAACGGTCAGTGGAAGATTTCCACTGGGGGGCTTAAATCGATTTTACGTGGCCACAATCCTCGCCCTTACTTCCGTCGCGATTTAGACAAATAATTTGTTCAGTCCGCATGAAGGCCTCCTAACTCATCAGTGCAACACCCCCGTGAACACAGAAATCAAAGAACCACAGAGGTGAGACAACGGTGAGGACTCGACAGCAAGAAACCACTGAAATGCTGGAGCAAAAGAAAACCAACAGTTAGACTCCGATGAGCCTGACCAGAGTTTATTTCTCAAGAACTATAAGAGCTTCATTAATGATACTTGGTACAAACTTGTATCTTGGGATGGCAACTGAAATGCAAGCATACATATTTGACCTTGACCTACATTTCATGGTTCACTGCCTTTGTAAAATATTGCGACCACACTAGCATTCACCCAAATGGTCAAGTTAATTTCTCAAAAACTATAAGAGCTTCATTAATAACACTTGGTAAAAACTTGTATCTGGGGATAGCAAGTTAAATGCAAGCATCCATATTTGACTTGACCCACATTTTATGGTTCACTGACTTTGTAAAATATTGGGACCACCCTAGCATTCACCCAAATGGTCAAGTTAATTTTTCAAGAACTATAAGAGCTTCATTAATGATACTTGGTACAAACTTGTATCTGGAGATGGAAACTTAAATGCAAGCATCCATATTTGACCTTGACCTACATTTTATGGTTCACTGACTTTGTAAAATATTGCAACCACCCTAGCGTTCACCCTAATGGTTAAGTTCATTTTTCAAGAATTATTACAGCTTAATTAATGATACTTAGTACAAGCTTGCATTTAAGAATGGCAACTTTTATGCAAGCATCTATGTTTGACCTTGGCCTAGAAGTCATGGTTTGGTGACTTTGCGCCCCCACAGGCACGACATAGCCTTCGGCGGAATTCTTGTTCTTATTTCTGCTCTAAAATATAGATTGTGGGTACTCGTCAAAAGCGCCTCGATGAGGCGGTTCTAACATGTACCCACAATCTGTATTTTGAGCAGAAAAAAGAAAAATATCACAATTTTTCAACTTAAACTGTTCATTTTTTCAGGGCTAAAATTTACAATGTATTTGTAAAGGCGTGTTTTCGTAATGTAAGGCAATATCATCCTTGGCAAATTTGCCATATATGATGCTAGTATTCAAAATATATAGGTAATAAGGAATGAACTTTTTCATGTCCAACAGATGGTTACTTCAGAATGACTGGATGGAAAGGGCATCCATTGTTCAGACTTGTTGGTTTGGATACTCTCTCTACAGTGTCTAAAGTGAACCCTTCCTTCTTTGAATTTTGACATTTCCATTCTTGGAAATAGGGGTTTTGGTTTTGTTTATTTGTTTGGTTTGAGGTTTAATGTCCCCCTCAAACACTGGAGACACTGCTTCCAATTCTGTGGGACTCCTACCGACCATTGAGATGAAATGACATCTCAGACCCTGCCCCCCAATGAAACAGAAAGGGTTTATATGCATGGACAGTTTGATGCACACCACCTTGCCTGTTTGGGCTTTGACCAGTACTCATGTGCAGTCAGTTTCAACGTTGCGTGGAAGCACCATGCAGCCCAATCTATTTCTCCACTCCCTGATGGGCAGGAGCCTATGGGTTTTAGTAAAAAAAATACGTAAACAGAATGCTAAACAATGTAGATTCTGATGAGATGGTTCTCGTCTGGATCTACAATATTTGCATATGTATCTGGTGGAAACGGTTAAAACAGTTGCATATTTTTATAACATTGGCATACAGTGTGGACCCAGGTCTGATGCCAGAAAATGCAGTGCCTGACCTGGTCCTACACTGTTTGCTTAAATTACATACATTTTTGTAAACTTACCAGAAACATAACAAACCTGACACCCCTATAATTTGAAATGGACCACTTCAAACTTAACCCTTCTCTTGCTGAATATTCAGTTTAGCCACACCCATTTCTGACTTTGAACCAATCAGATTACTTGATTTAATTTATTCCTACAAATTAATAAATCGAATGTCAAACAGTATAGATCCTGATCAGATGGCTCATCTGGATCTACACTGTTTGGAAAGAAAAAGGGTTGTCGTGAACAGCAAGATAAGAGTTAAAAGATGAAAAAGTCCATTGTCATATATGGATTAATACAGTGCTGATTTTTGTGCAAACTTGTATTTTTAACTGCAGGAAAAATAAAAGGTGATGTGGGTGAGAAAGATAAACCAAAGAAGAAGAAAGAAGAGTTGTGACAGGAAGCTGGACAAGAGTCTCTATTATAATCAAATTCTTGGAATTCCACCTTATCATTTTGTGTACTTACAATGTATTTTCCCTAGGTATTGGAAATTCTTTTTTGCAAATGTTTGTTTTTAACATTACAAGGCCAAATTGTATTTTGCAAGGGGCAGGACCTCCCATTTATGTGCATGTGGATGAAAGCTAAGTTTAGGTAATCCTTTTTATATGGGAAACCCCAAAACAGTACACTGGCTAACAGAGCAGGCCCGGATCAAATGCTACAGAATTCAGCAACCTATCAGAGCCTTCATGTTTGTAAAAACTTCAGCCATTTTCTAAATAAATTTCTGAAAATAACTTTTCCTGTGACCCCTAAATTTCTAAGGCATATAAGGCAAAAGATTCTGTTCAGTACAAAATGGGTTAACCCTTAAGATGACAATCACAACAATTGTTGGCTGCTTTTGCAGGATACTTTCAGTCATTTTTTCAAACAGTGTGGACCCAGTTCAGACTTCTTCTCTAGAAGCAGTCTGATCAGGGTCCACACCATTAACCTATATACAAAAATATTTCTGTTCCTGCTCCAAAATTGTGGGTCCCGGCGGCTTTGGCGTAGCCTGTTTGAAGCACTATATCTCCTGATTCTTACCAAACTTGCATCACTAGGATTGGAAAAAACAGCTATTAGGTTTTGATGGCTTTGACCTTATTTTCAAGGTCACATGCCTCCCAAAACAATGATTTTTGGTCCCAAAATAGCTTGTCTGCACCCTATCTCATGAATGAATCAATGAAAAGTCAAAACTTGGTTCCATATATCATTGCAACCTACTAAAGATTTCTGATTAAATTTTGGTGACATTGGCTTTATTTTCCAAAGACACAGGTCCTAATAAAAACTCAGTTTTTAGCTCACCTGAGCCGAAGGCTCATGTGAGGTATTAGTATACCACGAGCCGGCATCCGTCGTCCGTCGTCTGTCGTCGTCATCCGTCGTCCACACTTTCAAAGAAGTATATCTCCGGAACCAGTGGGCCAATCTTGATCAAATTTCATGTGAAGAATTATCAGGTAGGGGGAAAGGCTGCATACTGTTTTCGGGCAGATCGGATTGGAACTCTGGCTGCCATGGCAACAAATAGCTCCCATAGACTTAACATAGGAAAAAGTTTGTCATCACTCTAGCTCCGTCAATTTTTTTTCTGATTGTCTTCATTCTTGCAGATAACGAGGACAGGCATGAAATCTCGATCGAGTTCGATTTTGGGCTGAATCGGATTATTCACTCAGGAGTTACGTGCCCTTGAGCGTTGAAAAAATTGCCTATTGACTTAACATGGGGAGAATGTTGTCATCACCGTAGCTGCTTCAATTATTTTCAGATTGGCTTTATTCTTGCAGATAACCAGCACAGCCATGAAATCTCGGTCAAGTTCGATGACTGGCAGAATCGGATCATTCACTTAGGAGTTACCTGCCCTTGTGTGTTTTTGCATTAGGGTTAATGGGAATTAGGAAAAAGCTTGTCATCACTCTAGCTCCGTCAATTTTTTTCTGATCGACTTCATTCTTGCAGATAACGAGGACAGGCATGAAATCTCGATCAAGTTCGATTTTGGGCTGAATCGGATTATTCACTCAGGAGTTACATGCCCTTGAGCGTTGAAAAAATTGCCTATTGACTTAACATGGGGAGAATGTTGTCATCACAGTAGCTGCTTCAATTATTTTCAGATTGGCTTTATTATCTCACCTGAGCCGAAGGCTCATGTGAGGTATTAGTATACCACGAGCCGGCGTCCGTCGTCTGTCGTCGGTCGTCCACACTTTCAACGAAGTATATCTCTGGAACCAGTGGGCCGGCCTTGATCAAATTTCTTATGAACCATCATCAGGTAGGGGGAAAGGCTGTATTAGGTTTTCGTGCAGATCGGATGAGAACTCTGGTTGCCACAGCAACAAAGAGTTCCCATAGGCTTAACATAGGAAAAAGCTTGTCATCACTCTAGCTCCGTCAATTTTTTTCTGATCGACTTCATTCTTGCAGATAACGAGGACAGGCATGAAATCTCGATCAAGTTCGATTTTGGGCTGAATCGGATTATTCACTCAGGAGTTATGTGCCCTTGAGCGTTGAAAAAACATAGGAAAAAGCTTGTCATCACTCTAGCTCCGTCAATTTTTTTCTGATCGACTTTATTCTTGCAGATAACGAGGACAGGCATGAAATCTCGATCAAGTTCGATTTTGGGCTGAATCGGATAATTCACTCAGGAGTTACGTGCCCTTGAGCGTTGAAAAAATTGCCTATTGACTTAGCATGGGGAGAAGGTTGTCATCACCGTAGCTGCTTCAATTATTTTCAGATTGGCTTTATTCTTGCAGATAACCAGCACAGCCATGAAATCTCGGTCAAGTTCGATAACTGGCAGAATCGGATCATTCACTTAGGAGTTACCTGCCCTTGTGTGTTTTTGCATTAGGGTTAATGGGAATTTCAAAAATGTATATCTTAAAGACTACTTGGCCAACTTTGATCAAATTTCATGTGTAACATTATTGGGCAAGTGGAAAGGCTTCATTAGGTTTTCAGGGAGATCTGAGTGGAACTCTGGTTGCCATGGCAACATCTAGCTCCCATAGACTTCACATAGGAAAAAGCTTGTCATCACTCTAGCTCCGTCAATTTTTTTCTGATCGACTTCATTCTTGCAGATAACCAGTCCAGGCATAAAATCTCGGTCAAGTTCGATTTTGGGCCGAATCAGATAATTCACTCAAGAGTTACGTCCCCTTGAGCGCCCGAAAAATTGCCTATCGACTTAACATGGGGAAAATGTTGTCATCACTGTAGCTGCTTCCATTTTGTTCGGATTGGCTTCATTCTTACAGATAACCAGCACAGCCATGAAATCTCGGTCAAGTTCGATAATTGGCAGAATCGGATCATACACTTAGGAGTTACCTGCCCTTGTGCATTTTTGCATAAGGGTTAATGTGAATTTCAAAAATGTATATCTTGAAGACTACTTGGCCGACTTTGATCAAATTTCATGTGTAACATTATTGGGCAAGTGGAAAGACTGCATAAGGTTTTCATGCAGATCTGAGTGGAACTCTGGTTACCATGGCAACATATAGCTCCCATAGACTTAACATAGGAAAAAGCTTGTCATCACTCTAGCTCCGTCAATTTTTTTCTGATCGACTTCATTCTTGCAGATAATAAGGACAGGCATAAAATCTCGGTTAAGTTTGATTTTGGGCAGAATCGGAATATTGACCTCGGAGTTACGTGACCTTGAGCGACAAAAAATTTGCCCATAGACTTAACATAGGGAAACTGTTGTGACTACAGTAGCGACTTGAATTTTTTTCAGATCAGCTTCAAACTTGCAGGTAACGAGGACAGACATAAAATCACGGTTAAGTTCAATTTTGGGCCGAATCGGATTATTTGCCTTGGAGTTACCTGCCCTTGAGCATGAAAAAATACGTTGTGACCACGATAGCAACTTTATTTTTATTCAGATCAGCTTCAAACTTGCAGGTAACGAGGACAGGCATAAAATCTAGTTAAGTTCGATTTTGGGCCGAATCGGAATATTGACCTCGGAGTTACGTGACCTTGAGCGACAAAAAATTTGCCCATAGACTTAACATAGGGAAAATGTTGTGACTACGATAGCGACTTGAATTTTTTTCAGATCAGCTTCAAACTTGCAGGTAACGAGGACAGACATAAAATCTCGGTTAAGTTAGATTTTGGGCCGAATCAGATTATTTGCCTTGGAGTTACCTGCCCTTGAGCATAAAAAAATACGTTGTGACCACGATAGCAACTTTATTTTTATTCAGATCAGCTTCAAACTTGCAGGTAACGTGGACAGGCATAAAATCTCAGTTAAGTTCGAATCGGAATATTGACCTCGGAGTTACATGACCTTGAGCAACAAAAAATTTGCCCATAGACTTTACATAGGGAAAATGTTGTGACTACGATAGCGACTTGAATTTTTTTCAGGTCAGCTTCAAACTTGCAGGTAAGAGGACAGACATAAAATCTCGGTTAAGTTCGATTTTGGGCCGAATCGGATTATTTGCCTTGGAGTTACCTGCCCTTGAGCATAAAAAAATACGTTGTGACCACGATAGCGACTTTATTTTTATTCATATCAGCTTCAAACTTGCAGGTAACGAGGACAGGCATAAAATCTCGGTTAAGTTCGATTTTGGGCCGAATCGGAATATTGACCTCGGAGTTACGTGACCTTGAGAGACAAAAAAATTTGCCCATAGACTTAACGTAGGGAAAAGGTTGTGACAGAAATAGCGACTTGAATTTTTAGCTCACCTGAGCCAAAGGCTCCAGTGAGCTGATAGTATACCAAGGCTCCGGAGTCCGTCGTCTCTCGTCCGTCCATCCGTCGTCCACACTTTCAATGAAGCATATCTCAGAAGGCAGTCGACCAATCTTGTTTAAATTTTATGTGTAGCACCATTGGGCAAGGGGAAAGGCTGCATTAGGTTTTGAAGCTAGTCTGGTTCATTTGTTCCTTCATTCTTCTTTCTTTCAATATAGAGATAATAGACCAATGTTAAATTTTTAATCAAAGATTTCTCAGGAACTATAAAAGCTAGAAGCATCAAATTTGGTATTCAATAGAATAATGATGACTTATTTTGTGTAAGAGACATTGGGCTTTCTCAGCTTATTTGTTCATCTGTTCTTTCATTCTTCTTTCTCTCCATTTTGACCAATGTTAAATTTTCGTCAAAGATTTCTCAGGAACTATAGAAGCTAGAAGTCTCAAACTTGGAATGCAATGCAATAATGATGACTTATATCCTGTAAGGGTCAATGGGCTGGATTCTATTAGCAGATTTAGTAGTCAAGTCTGTGAATTGTTAAAACTTAAGTTCCTCAGGTGAGCGGTTTAGGCTCATTGAGCTTCTTGTAGTTTGGAATTTGGTAAAACTTGGTACAATATATCACTGTCAATTTTGGGCCAAAAATAGCTTGTTTGATCCTATCAGTAGATGAACAGGAGACATATTCAGATGCAGTTTTCTTTACATCTCTAGGGTAAACCCTTTTTGTACCAAATGGAATCTTCCTCCATATATATAGCATGAGTCCATTTCAAAATTTAGGGGTGTCAGGTTGTTTTCTTCAAATTTATTAGGAAAATGGCTGAACCTTTTGCAAACAGTGTAGGCCCTGATCAGATGCCCCGTTCTGCGGCGTCTGATCTGGGCCTGCACTGTTTGCCAGGGCACCTGTTTTGGGGTTTCTGGTATTAAATGGGTTAAGAACTATAGCAGTATGCAAGAAAAGAATCTGCAATGCATCAGGTTATCAAGTCTGTGTAATAAAAAACCCTCTAAACCCAACTTTATATAGAGAAAAATGGGGTTTAAGGGAGTATTCATTATTTTCTTTATTTTTGCTCAAAAACATAGATTGTGGGTACTCGTTAGAACCGCCTCAATGAGGCGGTTCTTACGAGCACCAACAATCTATATTTGAACTAAAAATAAGAAAAATATCAAACATTTTCATCTGAAAAAAACTAGTTCTAGAGACAGGAGAGATGCCATTTCAGCATACAGGTGTGTTATCATACTGGATGTTTAGTGCAAATGTTAAGGAGTCTGTGCATTTAATAATATTGTAATTCTCTTTTTATATAGAGAATAGTGTGGTTCTTGGGGCTACACATTATTTTACTTGTTCGCTCAAAAATATAGATTGTGGTACTTGTTACAACTGTGTCAGTGAGGTGGTTTTAATAAGCGCCCACAATCTGTATTTTTGACAGAAGTACATGTATGAACAATTATTGGGTTAATGTCTGTGTAATGAACACCCCTATAAACCACATTTTATATAGTGAAAATTGGGGTTTACAGGGGTATACACTATTTTTCTTAGTTTTCTTCAAAAACATAGATTGTGGGTACTAGATAAAAACGCATCATTGAGGTGGTTCTTACAAGTAATCACAATCTGTGTTCCGACTAGGATTAAGAAAAATACTACAAAATTTAAATTTCATTTGAAAAAAAAAAATACAATTTTTTTTTAGATATATAAGGCTCTAATAAAGCACTGGGTGTGCTACAGTAATTATAACAAATTTTATGATGAAAAAATTTTTAAGCCATGGAAATCAATCATTTTAATTAAATAACATGAATGTTTCTCCTTAATGCAGGCAGCAACATCAATCTCCTGTGATGGATACACCTTCAAGGAAGGCAAATCTTACAAAAATTTGACTGCCATGTCAATAAAGATCAACTCTAATCTATTTTCATTTTTTTTTGTTGCCACACTTATCAGTAGCAGTCAAGTCTTAAAGGAAAGAATTTTTTCCGAGGAACAAATTCTTTCCTTTAAGAGCAGACTTCTTCTATGGTGGGTTCATTTCACAGAAAAACAAATAGTGGCAAACACATAAGGTTTACCCATACTCCTTAATTAATGTACCAGCATATTTTAAAATTTTTAACAAGATAACTTAAGTGCCTTACAATGCATCTGGAATGCACTGTTATAATGAAAACTTTGTAGGGCATGATCAGATTGTTTCAGATCACAACCTACACTGTTACTCAGGTACATCATGACCTCTTTATAACACTATTATTGGGCCTCTGTGTAATAGCACTGACTCATTAGGTTTCTCACCACCTTGTTCACATGTGAGATACCAACTTTTGCAACAGAAGGTTGGGTGGATTTTCTCCATGTACTCCAGTTTTTGTCCACCTCTGATTAACAATCAGTTGAAATAAGTGAAATGGCTGTAAACCCCATCCCCCACCCCTCACAAAAAATAAAGAAAACAAGATGTGTTTGTGAAACACGAACATGTCCTGGGGCATGGTCATTTTTTTCAAAGTTGGTCACAGTTCAAGGTCATAGGTTAAGATTTTGTTTGAGTCCGAAGCCCTTGACACAAGGAACCTACATGCCAAATATGAAGGCTCTATCTTGAACAGTTCAAAAGTTATGAACAATAATATTTTTTTCTTTTAAGTAGGTCATAGATCAAGGTCACAGGTCAAAATATTTTGCATGAATGTAAAGCCCTTATCACAGGGAACTTACATGCCAAATATGAATGCTCTATCTTAAAGGGTTCAAAAGTTATAAACACTATTATTTTTTCTTTTAAGTGGGTCAAAGGTCCAGGTCACAGTCAAAAATTTTGCATGAATGTAAAGCTCTTATCAGAGGGAACCTACATGCCAAATATGAATGCTCTATCACAAAGGTTCAAAAGTTATGACCAAAATGTTATTTTTTTCTTTCAAGTAGGTCAAGGTCATATGTCAAAAATGTGAATGTAAAGATCTTTTCACAAGGAACCTACATGCTAAATAGGAAGGCTCTATCTCCAAAGGTTCAAAAGTTATGACCAAAATGTTATTTTTTATTTTAAGTACAGAGGTCAATATTTTGCATGAATGTAAGCTTTTGTCACTAAGAACATACTTGCGAAATATGAAGGCTGTATCTCAAGTGGTTCAAAAGTTATGACCAATGTTATTAGGGCCCTGCACTGAAAGTGTGGGTGCCCTATAGTAATCACTCTGTCTGTCCGTCTGTCAGTCTGTCTGTCTGTCTGTCTGTCCGTCTGTCCGTCCACAAATTTTCCTACTCCTCTGATAGCGCTGCCCTAGTCAGTTTCACTGACAGCTCTAGTTATTTTTTTTCTTTTAAGAAGGTCAGTGGTCAAGGTCAAGGACACAGGTCAAAATTTTTTTGCATGAATGTGAAGCTCCTGTCACAAGGAAACTTCATGCCAAATATGATTGCTCTATCTCAAACAGTTCAAAAGTTACGACCAACATTAAAGTTGATACAAACAAACAAACGGCAAAAACAATATGTCCCCGCTGTCGCTATCAGGGATATAAAAACTATTGTTGCGGTCCAAAGCAGATTCTGTGTCAGTTACACAACCATGTTATAGCCATACAAAAGTAATAGACTATATAAAAAATGGCCATTTATGGTCATTTTTCCGTAATATCTACACATTTTTTTATCCATCTTTAAACTTTATTATATCCGAAATATATTACAACAAACCACATTATAATGAGGCCATTGTGTATTTTTGTTCCAATATTTAATGTAATATCAGTTTATCTGTAATAATGCATTTATTGTTACATGCCAAAGAAAGCCATAAAATGGCTAAATTTTATTGTGTATGTTTTGAAATTCAAGCCGAATGGGAACATCATCATGGAAGACATCTCTTCCAAAAACTTTTTTCCCTCATATATCAATGGGCTCTACTCTGAAAGGAAGGAATTTGCTACTAAGGAGCAAATTCTTTCCTTTAGAAGAGATGGCTTTTTCAGCAGGATTCAATTTGCAGGTATGTATGTATGTATGTATGTCTCAACACTATTTAGGTCATTTTGGAGATGTTGCTTCCAATTTTGTGGGACGTTCGTTCGTTTGTTCATTAGTTTGTTCGTTTGTTCGTTCGTTCGTACTTTGTCCGTCCCACCGTTCGTCAACCTTTACGTCAAAGTTTTGCGTTAAACCTTTTTGACAGCTCATATCTCTGTAGCCACATGTTAGATTCTCTTCATGTTTGGTAAAGGATATCTTTATAGCATTACCTTTCATATGGAATATCTAAGCCCCTGGGTCAAGCCCCTGGGTGGGCTGTCTGTCTGTCCATCTGTCTGTTCATCTACTTTTACGTCAAAGTTTTGTGTTAAACCTTTTTCATTGCTGATATCTCTGTAACCACATGTTAGATTCTCTTAATGTTAAGTAAAGTATATCTCTATACCATTACCTTTCATATCGAATATCTAAGCCCCTGGGTCAGGCCCCTTGGTTGGCTGTCTGTCCATCTGTCTGTTCATCTACTTTTACGTCAAAGTTTTGTGTTAAACCTTTTTCATTACTGATATCTCTGTAACCACATGTTAGATTCTCTTCATGTTTGGTAAAGTATATCTCTATACCATTTCCTTTCATATGGAATAGCTAAGCCCCTGGGTCAAGCCCCTTGGTGGGCTGTCTGTCCGTCTGTCTGTTCATCTACTTTTACGTCAAAGTTTTGTGTTAAACCTTTTTCATTGCTGATATCTCTGTAACCACTTGTTAGATTCTCTTCATGTTTGGTAAAGTATATCTCTATACCATTACCTTTCATATGGAATATTTAAGCCCCTGGGTCAAGCCCCTAGGTGGGCCGTCTGTCTGTTCATCTACTTTTACGTCAAAGTTTTGTGTTCAACCTTTTTCATTGCTGATATCTCTGTAACCACATGTTAGATTCTCTTCATATTTGATAAACGATTTCGTGATGCATGTCCCTGCTCCCACCCATGGTGACCTTGAGGTCATGGACTTAGAAATTTTACATTTGGTTAAAGTTTTATGACAAAGTTTATTGATGCCTGTATGTTCTAAACTCTAAGAAAAATTCAATTGATCCTTCCATCAATGTTGCATACGAGTCCAAAGATTTCATTAATGCATACCCCACCCTGCTGCTTCATTAACTTTGATCCCTCACTCCCTTGGTCCATTTAGAAATTTTATGTTTGGTTTAGCTTTTACAAGCACATTTATAGATTCTTATAGCTTCTTGACTTCATTCATATTACATACAAGCTCGAAAGATATATCAGAGGGTGGCACTGGCCGGGGTATACGTGACCCACTGGTCGCTTTCTCTAGTTATCATAATCATTTTGCACATTTGTTTGTTTGCTTTGTTCACAGTTTAATGGCTCTGTCATATTTGGTCATATGTTTGGTTTATCCCACCACACTTTTCCTGGGCAGGCTTTCACATATTGAAGAGGATAACCATTACAGTGCACAGTCTTACCCTAGAAACTGACAACTGCCCTTCTTGAATCAGCAGAAGAGAGAGAATGACCATAGATGATCAGTCCACATGAAAGAATGTTTCTGACCCAGCAAGTATCGAAAGTAGAAGTAAAACAAAGATCAGGAATTGATACAATTAACTTACTCCATCCATAAAAGACACCAAAGGGAAAGAAATACAAACATTAAGCGACCAGACCGTAATTGTAACCTAAACAAAGGATGGCCATATGGACAGTTACTTTCCCACAAAATGGCCATATGGCCATCCAAAATTAAAAGACACAAGTGATACACACAGTAAGTAACAAACAACAACAAAAATAAATCGCCACGGAAGAGCCGCCTTGGAACGGTCAGTGGAAGATTTCCACTGGGGGGCTTAAATCGATTTTACGTGGCCACAATCCTCGCCCTTACTTCCGTCGCGATTTAGACAAATGATTTGTTCAGTCCGCATGAAGGCCTCCTAACTCATCAGTGCAACATCTCCGTGAACACAGAAATCAAAGAACAACAGAGGTGAGACAAAAGTGAGGACTCGACAGCAAGAAACCACTGAAATGCTGGAGCAAAAGAAAACCAACAGTTAGACTCCGATGAGCCCGACCAGAGACAGAGCATCAGGCACCAACCAACATTATCTCTTTAATTTTCAATAAGCCTTTACGTTGGAGCCGTCATAGAATCTGAGGCCTGACCCACCGGCGTGCAATTAAAGAGGGAAGCAAAGTTGCCAACCGTGATTGGGTTAACTACCATGCATGCAGTCTGTCGTATAATATCCATGTTGTACCCAATCTTTTTATATCGAAGAATGATTTTACGAAATTGGGTGCTGAAGTCATTGCGGTTATATATTTTTCTGAATTTATATACTAAGTCACCATAAAATACGGGTTCCGATAGACCTTGTTGCAGAAGAGATTTAAGTCCAATATTGAATTTTGAAATTAAATCAGAATGGCGTCTATAAAATTTTGAAAAGGCTTTGCGTAGTTTATGGTACCGATAACCCTGATTAAGGAGTTTAGCCGTTAATAATTTATTACGAGTGTTGAAGTCAGTTACATGACTACACACTCTAGCAAATCGAATTAATTGTGAAATATAAACGCCATAGGATGGCGCACGAGGAACATCACCATCCAAAAAAGGAAAATTTACAATCTCAAAATCAAAGTCATCGCGTTTATCATAAATTTTGCACGAAACAAATCCATCTACAATAGACAGATGTAAATCCAAAAACGGGGCCTCGGTATCAGATGAATTTGCTTTATTTAACTGAAGTTCTAGGGGGTAAATCTGACTGATCAAACCATCAAAATAGGTATTATCAATATTTAATAAATCATCTAAATATCTAGAAGTAGAGCTAAAAGCTTCAATAATTTCTGATTGGTTATCAATGGAAAGCGACAAAATGAAGTCTCTTTCATAACAATACAGATCAGCCACAAGAGGTGCGCAATTAGTACCCATCGGAATACCCACAATTTGTCTAAATAACTTAGTACCGAATCTAATATTAATATTGTCAAGTAGAAAGGTGGGGGCATCACACACTTTCTGACATGACCAAAGTGTATAATTCTTATGCTCTTTAGAAGTGAAAAATGCATTTCTGACATTACATGCAAGATAGAGAGAATCTTCTCTGTGAAAAGCCCATTCAATTAAATCATTCAGCTTTTCTTTTATAAGATTATGAGGAAGTGTAGTGTAAAGAACCTGCAACCTTCTGATCCCAACTCATATGTGCATCTGACTGATCTACTAAGACTGGCAGTTGTTCAAAGGTATTGGAAGAGTTAGTCAATGTAGTGGATGTAATGCTTGTATGCCAGTGTTTTGCTGGAAAAAAATATGGTAAGTTTTTGTATTGCAAAACTACATACTTGTATCAGCTCAGATTGCCACTGTACTGGTATTTGTTTTCTAAAGTTGTCAGATTGCTAATTGGTAGATTCATAGTGCTTTGAACAACCACCTCATTGAAGTGGTTCTAATGAGTACCCACAATCTATGTCTTGGAGCAGAGATAAGAAAAATAATGTATACCCATAAACCCCAATTTTCTCTAAATAAAGTGGGGTTAAGGGGGTGATCATTTCATGGAGGTGTTCACGTGATGTGAAATTCACGAAGAATTCTGTGTACATGAGGAAAAGGCTAATATACATAAATTGGTATCTGAAGCATGAAAATATGGTTAATTTAAATTTTGTTTGAAAGTATGCAAAGATTGAGTACTTTGTATGTTTCTTATTATTAATGTCAAACAACTATTTTACATTAAATCATTCCGTTAACCAGCTTATTTATATGGTAACAGTTACCAAACAAATTTTACCAAAGAAGACATGATTGAAACTTTATATAATAGCTCTAGATAAGGCACTTTTTCATCCGAAAAGTCCTGATATTTTTCTTATTTTTGCATGAAACATACCTTGTGGGTACTAATTAGAAGCACCTTGTGTAAAGGTTACAAATTTGAGACCTGGCACCAGCCTGGGCAGTGGGCTGATGCATTATGAAAACAACAATCAGGACCAAGGGCCCACAACTCTTGATGTTTAATCCCTTGATAGAAAACATGTTGTGGGTATTAATTACAAGCGCCTTGGTGGGGCACTTCTAATGAGTACCTTCAAGATATGCTTTCATGCAGAAATAAGAAAAATAATATGTGGATACCCCAATATCTGGGGCTTTGTTATATTTAACTTTTTGATTAGCTTGGTAATGTCTATTCATTAGCTTGTGGTAAATGTAAACAATATGATTAAAAAAAAGAAATGCTAATCAGGTTTTTGTGTTCCCTGCTGAGGCTTTCTAATGGTTCTGGCAATGTAGACCCAGAGGAAACTTCTCCTTAGAGACAAATCTGATCTGGTTCTATATTTTTCGCTTAGGTTTTAGTTTTCATATAGGAATTGTGGTATTTGTGTTTGATTATTGTTAGTTTATTTGTTACGCTATTGTTAAAATAGGTATAATGTTTAAAAAATATGTTTCAGTGGAAATTTCATTGTTCTTTTTCCATCCTTAAAAAATTTTGCAGGACTTATTTGTTTCACCTTGTCCCACTATCCACCCATCTATTCATAATATATTATCTTTATGACTTAGGGTTTGATTTTGACATCAGTCATAATGGGGAGTAAAATTTGCATTTTAACAGATATATATATTTCTCATAATTTCTTTTTTTTTTCTTTTTTTGACACATCATTCATGATTGGTGAATTATGCCCTTGTTGTCTTAAAAGTAAAATAACCAAAAAAAAAAACAACAAAAAAAAAAAAAAAGAAAAGTATGCAGATGTTGCTTGAGCTATGATTATGGTATTTCATAAAATCATAGAAACAGATAAGGTGCATATTTTGTGATAATAGAAGGATAATTTTTGTTAATTCTCCAGAAAAATCTATGTTGTGGGTTTTCATTAGAGCCACATCAGTGAGATGGTTCTGCTAAATACCCAAAAATAGGTTTATATGGAGAAATAAGGAAAATTATCCTCCTATTACCATCAAATACCCGCCTTATCCATTGCTATAATAAATAGTTTGACCTATTTCAGATTCTTTCAACAGTGAGTTGAATTTTACAATCTTGCAACAATACCAGTAAAGTATCCAGAGTACTTTAGTCTGTGCTTGTTAGACTGACATGCCCTTTTGGGCTAGAAATACATTTTGAATGATTATTATTATGTTAGTATTTGAGTTATTTATGGGGAATGGGAACATCTTCAGGGGAGGCAATACCTGCAAAATTATTGTTGTCTCCCATGTCAATAGGGGTCAACTCTTAAAGGAGCAAATTCTTTCCTTTAAGAGTAGACCCTCTTTTCAGTGGGACACTGCTTATAGAAAAGTGAACCGGAAGTTCCAAAAGTTGTCTCCCTTTGAAAAATGGCAGAAAAATCAGCCAGGTGTTCCCATTCCCCTTAAGTACATGTACCTCTTTGCAAGTTAGATGTTGTCAACAAAATATCTGAAACCAGTTGTTTGAAACTAACAATTTTGCTAGTTAATGTTTCCTTTAAACATTGTAATGGCACATGTGCTAATATTTTTGCTGAAAAAATGTGAGTAGCTTTTGCAAATGCTACTCACATTTTTTAAAGCAAAAATACAAAAGTACAAGATATTGTACCATCTAGAACAATTAACAATTTGTCCAGTTACTAACTAGTTAAGCTAACAGCTGGCTTTAACATTCATCACTGTTTGATGCTGATGAAAAATATCCTGTCACTGGCTTGCCAGTGAATTCCATTCTTTTCTATTGCCTAGTGTGTTTCCTACATTGAGTATTGTGTTGTGAATATATTGACCCATTATGCCTAGCCTCTGAATTAACAGGACACTGGCAAATTGCGTAGATCCAGATCAAATGACTAAACATGCCTATTCAAATATTGAAATTTTTACCACCAAAAAAAGAAAAAAAAATCCAGATAAAAACTGTTATATTTCTGCAAAAAAACATAGATTGTGGGTACTCGTTGGAACTGCCTTGGCGAGTCAGTTCTAATGAGTACTCGTAATCTATGTTTTTGTGCAGAAATAAGAAAAATAATATTAACACTTGCAAACCCCAGTTTTACAATATAAAAGTGGGGTTTAAGGAGTTCAAAATTATATAGGGGTGTTTTCGTGATGACCACAGACCATCATGTCTGGCCAGCACTGTTTCCTTATAGCATGGAACTGTTTGTAAAACTTACAACAAATAAAACAATTCAGACACTCCTTAAATTGACAATCTGTCTGTCCAAAGTTGTTAACCCTTTTGATGCTAAAAATTTCAATGCATTACACTACTCTCCGATTTTTAGCTATTAGTGGTGCATGGTTTCAGTTTTAACCATTGATGCAGAAGCAGGATAACAGTTTTGATCCAGATCAGCTGGCTTCTAAGAAGCCAGCTGATCTGGATCTGTGCTGTTTTCAATGAAGGACATTTCCAGGCTCAGCATTGTAAGGGTTAACTGAAAGATGCTATCTGTCATATATGGGTTCTTGTTAAAATACTAGTATGCTTTCAGGGCCCAGTTGTCAAAGCATCATTAGTTTAACAAGCTTGTTAGTAGTCAGAATGTTAACTGTTATTTAATGCTCTGGTATTTTTGCTGGAAAACATGAGTAGCTTTTGCATTTGTCTGGGCCATTTTCACCCTTCCTCTTGATAAAAGCCTAATATCTCAGAAACTGTCCAGATCCCCAATCCTTAACCATATATATTCTTAGTCCTTATGATATGATGCATTCAGTCACACCAATCTTGGGGTCCCCAGGGGTCTGTCGGGCCATTACTCACCACTCTGCTTCATAAAAGGCCATTCACTTCTATCTGGTTCCAAACAAGCGACAACGCCTACAAAACAGAAAAGACTTCGCTGTATCAAGCCGGTGGGAAATTAACTGTCCTTACGACTTTCCCTCCACTATTGTGTTTCCATTAGGGTCTAGTTGTTTCATGTTTGTGTTTCTTTCCCTTTTGTGTCTTTGATTGGAGCTGTGGGTTAATTGTATCAATTCCTGATTATTGCCTTCACTTCTATTTTGCTTAAAGCTGTTGCTTGTTGCTGTTTGAATAGCCAAGAGGCTATTGAAAGCCAATCAAATACTGAATACTCTGATCAGACTGCACAGATGTCTTAAATGGTCACAAAGGTCTTGTACCATAAAAATCCTAAAAATTTGGAAACCTTCAGGATTTAATTCTTCTAAAATTTTAACAAATTTGTTTAACAATCCAGCAAAGAGTTCAAAAGGTGCAGATAGAATGCAGAACACTGTAGACCCTGATCAGACTGCCCTTTCAGGAGCAGTCTGATCTGGGTCTGCACTATGTCCTGAGGCCTAACTGTTCCAATTCTAAGCACCAGCTGAAATGTAGTTTCTTTGAAACCTTGAGAATTCAAATTATGGGATTGAGTAGCTCATTGTACATCTGTTATCATCAACTTTAAGTTGTCATGGCAACCATATGCAGATGACATGTATTCATATAAAATGCAAATCAAAAAAAAATTACTGTCTGCCATACCACAGAAACTGTCGACAGTTCTTGGTTTCAACAGGCAAGTTTGTCAACATTTTCAGATGGGCTGCTCATGTTGTAAAATTTACAGCATTTACAAAAGTTACAGACTTCCTCTATGAACAGTGGGCCCTTGTTATAATAATAATGAATTGAATACCAACTAAGGGTCGCTAAAGGACATAATCAAAGGAGAAAATGATTGAACATGATTAGAACAAACAAACATAAAAATCAGTACACCACAACCTCATTATAACACTGTCCATTATAACATGTATTTTGGACATAACATGGTTTCAAGATGCCCAAAAAGTATAGATTACACAGAAAATTGACCATTCATATTCATCTTCCATATAATCTATACATATCTGTTTGGGTATAAGTAGTTTAGGTCTTAGTACCAAACCGTTGATCTAAAATCATTAATCCATAGACAAATGGCAAATATCAATGTTCAGACCAACAGACATGGACTCCAGAAGAGTGTAATCAGGCATCCTAGTAAGCATTACTTGGTAAGCAGGCTTCGCCCACCATGCCTATTGACTTGAACGAAGAAAAGGAGTAAATGCCGAGAAGGGTATGTCCGAGATTTTGGAAGTCTTCCCATGGCTTTCCATTGGCAAACACATCAGAAATAATTCTGGAAATGGCCACATTGTACGGATCAACAAAATCATGGTACCTCCCATAGAACTTCTTTAGTGTTGATACCAGTTTGGTTTTTTGATACCCCTGGCATAATAACCTGGTAGTGAGCACCCTCCCACATTCCATAAAGTCCTGATACTTGGAGCAGGCTCTAGCATAACGGATTAACTGTGAAACGTAAACATATAACATGGTTGCTCAACCAAAACTGTTTCTGACAATATTTATTCCGTAACATTTGCCATTTTAAAGTGTTGTAAAGTAGTTGCTGCTATAAAGAATGCTAGTGAGTAGTATAATAGGAAATAAATATTCTTGACTGTCTCAGTTAGCCTGTCTTATCTTTGGCTAACAATTAATGTCCTTGTCATGAGTTACCGGTGTATCAGATGTTGGAATAAAGAGGCTTGACTAGTGCAATCCACTTATTTGCCACTTTTGACAGTTGAGATTTTGTTTTGTTTGATTTGATGTTTAACGTCCCCTTCAACACTGTAAAGGTCATTTTGGAGATGTTGCTTCCAGTTTTGTGGGACTTTTACCTGACATTGAGATGAAATGACATCTCAAGCCCTGCCACCTAATGAAACCAATAGGGTTTATAGGCATGGGCGGGCCGACTTGCACCGCTTTGCCTGGGCAGCCTTAGATCCTCTAAGCAGTTTACCAGTACTCGCGTGTGGTTCGGTTTCAGCTCTGCGTGGAAACATTATGCAGCTCATATATTTCTTCAAGCCCCGATGGGCGGGGGCCGTTGACAGTTGAGATATTAGGCCAAATAATCATTATTAGATTAATTGTTATTACATTGTAGAAAAGGGGGATACAGGTAATCATGGATTAAGTCATTGTCTCATTTTATCATCTCTTTTTCATTTTCTCTTCCTGTTTATTTAAATTAACTATTAAAACTGAATGCAAACAATAAATGTGAAACAAACGAGAACAGTGTGTGTTTAAATATGTATTCCTACAAGGAGAGAACTCCCTGAATACCCAGAATTTGAAGACAATTTTTTATATTTACATGTGACTGAATTTTGATCTGTCAAACATTGAAAATGTCCAAAAGTAAAAAAGACAGAAACACTTGTCCACAGTTAGTCATTCGGTCTGAACATTTCCAGAAATAATTCTGCAGCTGTTCCCATTACTTCATTAAAGAGCCGAGATGAAGTTGTAATAATGGTCATACAATGACATTGACTAAACATATCTGAACATATCCAAAAACGGCTGATTTCAAAAATTCGAACTACCGATAATTCGACGGATTTCCTGTGGTCCCTCGCACTTCGAATTATCGAGGTTTGACTGTAGAATAAATTTCATTTCCAATCATGTGTCACCATGTGGCAGCATATTAGTCACAAGTTATAATCATTATATTACAACAACTTCAAAATAAACCCTGCAATTATCAAGTTTTAAAACAACCAAAGCTTGGTTCTGATTGTCAGGAAAAGCGCTACAAGGACACCCTCAAAGCCTCCCAAAGGAACTTCAAGATTCTAACAGAGTCGTGGGAACAAATTGCACAGGACAGAGCAAAGTGGCGAGGCCTCATCAGAATGGGTGCTAGTGAATACGAGGCAAAAAGAATCAGTGAATCTGAGCCAGTATTGCAGTATTGCACACAGCGCAGAGTCAGAGCTGAGGCATCACCAACAGAGCTGTCTTCCTCTAGCCTATGTTGTTCCCTCTGCAACAGACAGTTTAGAGCTAGAATCGGTCTCATCAGCCATCTTAGAACACACAAACAGTAACATTTCTCAAATGTGATTAAGACGGGTAGTTCAACTGTCATTATTGACTATGACAAATCTTAATCATATTTAAGAAAATTTACTGTTTTTGTGTTCTAAAGGTCGAATTGAGCTGAAACTAGATGGGGGGCATCGAAGTGACATGGAGATTCAGATTTGCTAAAAATCGTTCTATTCCGATATTCAAGATGGTGGCCATCTTGAAATTCTTGAAACGACATCTTCCAAAGCAAATGTTGAATTGAGCTGAAACTTGATGGGAGGCATCAGGGTGACACGGAAATTCAGATCTGCTAAAATCGAGTGATCAAGTGGCTGACTCATGTGATAGCTATGACCTCACAATCAGCATAAAAAAGACTGAGGTAGTCTATCAACCAGCACCTGGCAAACCATTTAAAGAGCCCATCATCACAGTGAAAGGTAAAAGATTGCAAGCGGTAGATACGTTCACCTATCTTGGGAGCACACTGTCAAGAGTCGTTCACATTGATGATAAAGTCAATGCCAGGATTTCCGAAGCTAGTGCTGCGTTTGGAAGACTACGTGGTAGTGTTTGGGACCGAAGTGGAATAAGGCTTGACACAAAACTGAAAGTCTACAGAGCTGTGGTGCTGCCAACCCTACTGTATGCATTTGAGTTTACCAACGGCACGCCAAAAGACTGAATCGCTTCCATACAAGCTGCCTTAGAAAACTCTTAAAGATTAAGTGGCAAGATAGGATTCCAGAGTGTATGTCAGTTGTAATATACACCATCTGTGTCCCCTCCTGGGGTTAAGGTGAAGAAAGAAAGAAGTCATGAAAAGGACAGGGATGCAAAGTGTATACACGCTTTTGAAACTAGCACAGTGTAGATGGACATTGTTTGTTTGATTTGAGGTTTAACGTCCCCGTCACACAGGACAGAGCAAAGTGACGAGGCCTCATCATAAGGGGTGCTAGTGGATATGAGGCAAAACGAAGCAGTGAAGCTGAGCAGAAACAGTCACAGCGCAAAGCCAAGCTGAGGTATCACCAACAGAGCTGTCTTCCTGTTAACTCTGTTGCTCTATCTACCAGCCCCGATAGCTCAGTGGTAGAGCGTCCGCCTCGGGAATGGGAGATCGCGGGTTCGATCCCCGACCGCGTCATACCAAAGGCGTAAAAAAATGTTACTAGGCACTCCCTTGGATGACGCTCGCACTATCTGGGGGCAGTCCTAGAAAGATAAATGAAGGCAGGTAAGTATTTGTTAAAGGACACTTTGTCGCAATAAAAGCTCTACAGAGCTCATGTTATTTGTTACGAATATGCGACGTGTAATAAAGCTTCTTTATGGCTTGCCTGTATGACTTGCCTGTATCCTCGGCTGTCTTCTTTGAGCTTTCACTCGTCTTGACCCAACTCAATGCGTACACTAATCTTCTGGTGGTGGTTATGTTTGATGTTTCACATCTTCTTTCGATGAGTTAGTCAACATTAAATGTATTGCTTTTGTGTTTCCACACATCATTTAAGACATTTTAAAACTATTGATGCTGTCGGCAGACACAAGGTGCTCTGGCAGACTTCCATTGGTTAACACACCGGTTGGAAAAACGCTGTGCCCCATATCTTGTGGAATAACTATGTTTCACCAACTTCTTGCTTTATCCTCTAGTAACATGTCTGTCATCAACCTCAATGTTAATCATTCCTACTTCTTCGTACTTGTTCGTGATCTTGTATAACTGGAGCATGTCTGCCAGGTCTCCCCTGTAAGCTAGGGTGGGCAGCCCGAGCTGTCGCAGTCTCTCTTCGTAGCTGGAGTCCGCGAGTCCTGTGACAAGCCGTGTTGCTCTCCGCTGTACATTTTCTATCGATATTATGTCCTTTTTTAGGTAGGGTCTCCAGACCACAGTTGCGTATTCAAGGTGAAGTCTCACAATACTTTTATATAGGGGAAGGAACATACCTTTTTCTAGACAAGTAAATGTTTTCTTAATCATACCCAACATTTGATTAGCTTTCTTAACTTTCTGTTGAATGTGTACGTCGAACTTTAAGGCTTTATCAAAAGTGACGCCAATGTCTTTCTCACTACCCACAACTTCAATGTCAGTAGTGCTGTCTCCGTCCTTCATATGGTAGGACCCTTGTGGGTTGTTTTTGCCAAAATGTATACGCTTGCACTTTGTTGCATTACACCTTAATTGCCAGCGTTGTGATCAGTCTTGAAGTGAGTTGAGATCCTTCTGTAGGTCTGTTGCATCACTTTTGATTGATACATGTACTTCTTTATATATTTTGGTGTCATCGGCAAAAATTTTAACTACATTGTTTATGTCCTCGGGTAGGTCGTTGATAAATATTAAAAATAATATCGACCCCAGGACGCTGCCCTGCGAGATACCACTTCTAACCTTCATCCAAGCAGAACTAGAGTTCCCGAGATGCACTTGTTGCTTGCGATCACTTAAAAAGTTCTGTATCCAAGTATGAATGTCACTTCTGATACCATAGGCTGATAGTTTGTTCATACGGCGTTGATGGGGTACAGTGTCGAAGGCTTTAGCAAAGTCTAAGTAAATACAGTCAATATTCCCTCCTCTATCTAAAATATCTGACCATTGTTCAAGAACTTCAAGAAGTTGGATTTCACACGATCTCTTGGATCGAAAACCATGCTGGTGAATACTGAATAAGTTGTTCCTATTCATATGTTGAACTATACTGTCTCTAATGAAAGATTCTAGTGTCTTACACAGAACTACTGTCCGGCTCACAGGTCGGTAATTAGAACTGAAACTTTTGTCGCCCTTTTTGAAAATCGGGGTTACCTGGGCTAGTTTCCAAAGGTCTGGTAAAGTTCCCGACTCTAAGGATTTGTTAAACACAATGCTAATCGGGTATGATAGTTCATTGTAACATTCTCCAAAAGTCTGGGGTGCATTGAGTCTATGCTAGGAGATTTCGACGGATCTAAAAAACGTAGTTTCTTCTCTATTTGTTCTTGCGTAACTGACATGGTTTCTAACGGATTCTG
The DNA here is from genome assembly GCA_963580285.1 of Lucinisca nassula. Classification (NCBI taxonomy): domain Eukaryota; kingdom Metazoa; phylum Mollusca; class Bivalvia; order Lucinida; family Lucinidae; genus Lucinisca; species Lucinisca nassula. The sequence goes on along the minus strand of OY757011.1, from coordinate 155,530,326 downwards.
AAACGGCCTGTCTTCAAAGTCTGGTACACTATTCCAATCTTCATCGATAAACACACTTGCAAAAAAGTTGTTCAAAATGTCACATTTTTCAGCCTCGTCGCTCGTTATATCACCACTGACATTTGCAAGATTACCTACTGACGAGCATGTTTTTGTTTTAGACCTTACGTATCTCCAAAACGACTTGCTGTTAGTTTTAATGTTGACTGCTAATTGTTTTTCATAATACTGTTTTGATAATCTCCTCTCTTTTGTCACTTTGTTCCTACATTCTGCATACTTTTGATAGTTACAAGAGTCCCTACACATTTGATACTTCTTCCATGCTTTCTTCTTTTCACCGATCGCATTTAAAGCCTTTTTATTTCGCCACGGATTTTTCTTCACCTTCCCATCAAGCTTTTGTTTAGGAACATTTTTTTTTCAATACTTTCTGTCACTTTGTCATTTAAGTATTCCCAAAAATCCTGGACGTCTAGCGTCTCCATACACTGCCAATCTACCGAATCGAAAAAGTTTCTCATTGCCGTATAATCACCTTCATGGAACACTGGTCTGGGGTTTGTACGTACAGATTTGTCTGTGTAGCAGACTATATTGAACTTCAGACATGAATGATCACTTGCACCCAACGGCGATAGATACTCGAGATCGGGAATCATGTTTACTTCATTTGAAAAAAAAAAAAAAAAAAAAAACTAAATCTTATCGCGAGGGTGCCTGGTCGTTTCTAAGTAGAAGTAAAACAAAGATCAGGAATCGATACAATTAACTTACTCCACCCATCAAAGACACCAAAGGGAAAGAAACACAAACATTAAGCGACCAGACCATAATGGAAACCTAAACAAAGGAAGGCCATAAGGACAGTCACTTTCCCACAAAATGGCCATATGGCCATCCAAAATAAAAAGACACAAGTGATACACACAGTAAGTAACAAACAACAACATAAATAAACCGCCACAGAAGAACCGCCTTGGAACGGTCAGTGGAAAGATTTCCACTGGGGGTGGGGCTTAAATCGATTTTACATGACCACAATCCTCGCCCTTACTTCCGCCGCGATTAAGACAAATAATTCAGTCCGCATGAAGGTCTCCTAACTCATCAGTGCAACATCTCCGTTAACACAAATAATCAAAGAACCACAGAGGTGAGACAACGGTAGGACTCGACAGCAAGAAACCACTGAAATGCTGGAGCAAAAGAAAACCAACAGTTAGACTCCGATGGGCCCGACCAGAGACCGATCATCAGGCACCAACCAACATTACCTTGAATAAGATCTCTCCAATTCTCAGTAAGCCTTTACGTTGGAATCGTCATAGAATCTGAGGCCTGTCCCACCGGCGTGCAATTAAAGAGGGAAGCAAAGTTGCCAACCGTGATTGGGTTAACTACCATGCATGCAGTCTGTCGTATAATATCCATGTTGTACCCAATCTTTTTATATCGAAGAATAATTTTACGAAATTGGGCGCTAAAGTCATTGCGGTTATATATTTTTCTGAATTTATAATTTAAACCTGTAATACTGCACAACATGCTGGTAAAGGAAAAGATCATTTATGCATTCAGTAAATAGTGAAGAGCTGTGTTCAATGGAGTCTGTGGATTGTAGCGAGTTCCAGTCTATTGCTCCATAGTTGATATCACCAACAACTACAATATGAGAGTCATTTTCCTCAATTGCTTTCTGAAGCAGTTTATGTAACTTCAAATTATTTTCAAAACTTGACGAGGAACTACGATAAATATTACCATTTAAAAGTGAGTTTGATCCTTTCGGTTGCACACGTATCCATGCAGATTCTTCAAAGTCAAAGTTTGTAAGAGGTTCCACACTGATAACTTTCAATTGAGGTTTATAATAAATCTCTTCTCCTCTACCACAAGTTGTAGACGGAATATACATTTCATATCCGTCAATACTATAATCTCTAGTACTCATTTTTTTCTGTTTACGATGTTTCTTGGGTAAGATTTTGTTAAAAATAGCAATATTTGGGTCTTTGTCTTGTATCAAAAAATAAATTTCCTGCAACTTATTTGGCAGCCCACTGTCAAGATTGATATATACAACTTTTAAAAATCCATTTTTACAGTTAAAAACACCGCTATCATTAAAACGTCTAGTCTGAGGGGCTGGCTCGTGCTGTCCAGTGACTATTTCTCCCGACATAAATCTCACATTTTCACCATTTACTTTTCTCCTGTCCCTTTCATCTTTCAGCCGTTTGTTTATGTTTCCCTGTTCCTGGGTTAGGTCTTTAGTCACTATTATGTTCCTCATTTGTTCGTCCTCGAGATCTTCAAGTAGAAGTAAAACAAAGATCAGGAATTGATACAATTAACTTACTCCATCCATAAAAGACACCAAAGGGAAAGAAATACAAACATTAAGCGACCAGACCATAATGGAAACCTAAACAAAGGAAGGACATATGGACAGTTACTTTCCCACAAAATGGCCATATGGCCATCCAAAATTAGAAGACACAAGTGATACACACAGTAAGTAACAAACAACAACATAAATAAATCGCCATAGAAGAGCCGCCTTGGAACGGTCAGTGGAAGATTTCCACTTCAAGGTCTGCTATACGTTTAGCACTTAGCAGTAATTTATGACGTTGTTCTATGGAGTCACACACAAGCTTCAGAGGAGGGACTTGAGCAAATTATTCTGATACCGAGGCCCCGTTTTTGGATTAACATCTATCTATTGTAGATGGGTTTGTTTCGTGCAAAATTTATGATAAACGCGATGACTGATTTTGAGATTGTAAATTTTCCTTTTTTGGCTGGTGATGTTCCTCGTGCGCCATCCTATGGCGTTTATATTTCGCAGTTAATTCGATTTGCTAGAGTGTGTAGTGATGTAACTGACTTCAACACTCGTAATAAATTTTAACGGCTAAACTTCTTAATCAGGGTTATCGGTACCATAAAATATGCAAATAAAAATCAAAAATGAGTCAAAGCCTTTTCAAATTTTTATAGACGCCATTCTGATTTAATTTCAAAATTCAATATTGGACTTAAATCTCTTCCGCAACAAGGTCTATCGGAACCCGAATTTTATGGTGACTTAGTATATAAATTCAGAAAAATATATAACCGCAATGACTTCAGCACCCAATTTCGTAAAATCATTCTTCGATATAAAAAGATTGGGAACAACATGGATGTTATAAGACAGACTGCATGACTGCATGCATGGTAGTTAACCCAATCACGGTTGGCAACTTTGCTTCCCTCTTTAATTGCACGCCGGTGGGTCAGGCCTCAGATTCTATGACGGTTCCAACGTAAAGGCTTATTGAGAATTAGAGATATCTAATTCAAGATAATGTTGGTTTGTGCCTGATGCTCTGTCTCTGGTCGGGCCCATCGGAGTCTTAACTGTTGGTTTCTTTTGCTCCAGCCACTCTCTCTTTCTTTCTTTCTGCTGATACTGCGTCGGCCACATCTGACCATTACCACAGGTGTATATTACAAACACTCCAGGTTTGCAGGATGTAAGCCTACACAGTAATCATGTAATAACGGTAGGGATCGTTAACCTGCACAGGGGATGGTTCTCCCTGCAGGGGGCCTCAAGTTAACGTCCCGATCCGAAGGGCGGTGCACTTTATGACATTCATCCCTGCAAATGATGCCAGCGGACACCGAAATTTTATCGTCGCTGCCGGGGATCGAACCTGGTACCTCTAGCATCAGAGGCAAGTATTAGCTCCACTCGCGAGACAATGGGTGGTAATTTTCTTCTCAGTGCCCGATCAGCCAAGTTGATTTTTGGCGAAAATTTTGAAAAAAAAAAAAAAAAAACAGAAAATAACTCGTCCAAGGATCAGTTATCTTTATCTTTATCTTTAACAGACAGTTCATAGCTAGAATTGGTCTCATCAGCCACCTTAGAACACACACACACACACACACACACACACACACACACACACACACACATTTCACAAATGTGAGGAATCAAAGGTCTAAAGGGTGCTGCCAGCATTCCAACAGTTAACCTTGTTCCTTCAGCTAGGCACTGTAGAAATCATTATTCACTGGCGTTTCAGACTGGTGTCGCTCACGTGCATCTGTTGCAAAACCCTGGAGCATATATATGTTATCAACATTAACAAGCACCTAGCCTCTGAAAGCATTCTTGCTGACTGTCAACATGGTTTCCGAAGTCGAAGGTCTTGTGAAACTCAATTAGTTTAGTTCTACCATGACATAGTGAGCAATCTGGATGGGGCCATTAATCGTTGCCACAAACAGACTCACCTGATTATCATGGATTTTGCCAAGGCCTTCGACAAGGTACCTCACAGGAGGCTATTGTACAAACTGGATCATTATGGGATTAGAGGATCCACACTTAAGTGGGTAGCTCATGGCTCTCTGGACGCACATAACAAGTTGTACTTGACGGCCAAGCGTCGGATCCAGTCCCTGTTTTGTCCGGTGTCGCACAAGGTTCGGTACTTGGACCGGTCCTTTTCTTGATATTTATTAACGATCTTCCTGATAATATCAGGTCATCTGTTCGCTTGTTTGCTGTTGATTGTGTTTTGTATAGGAATATATATACTTCTTCTGACTGTCTTATCTTACAAGATGACCTGGATAGCCTAGCATGTTGGGAGGCAATTGGCAAATAAAGTTCAATGTGGCCAAATGTCATTCAATGAGGGTGTCACGGCACCCTGCAGACAAGCAGATTAAATTCAACTACTCATTACATCAGCATACTTTGGAACATGTCCAATCCGCAAAATATCTTGGTATCACCATTAGTGATAATCTTGATTGGGGTCAGCATATTTCTGAGATTACCTCTAAGGCAACTTAGACATTAGGGTTTCTTAGACGCAATTTGGCTTTTGCACCTAGGCAGACAAAGGATGTTGCATACAAAACCTTGGTTAGACCTCAACTAGAGTATGCATCACCTGTTTGGCATCCCCACGTTAAAACTCAGGTTCAACAGATTGAGAAGGTTCAGAGGACGGCTGTCCGATGGGCCTGTAGGCGATGGCGGAACAGTAGTAGTGTTGGTGAAATGCTCGATGAGCTGGAGTTGCCATCGTTGGAGGCCCGTCGAGAGCAGTCCTCTTTAACCTTCTTTTATAAGATACACTCTGACACGGTGTCTCTTAATAAAGATAAATACTTGACCCCTGTGACTACTTCAACTCAAACAAGGGCATCAAAACTAAACAACAGCCAATATCGTAGGTACTAGGCCTATAGTGATGCCCTGAAGAATTATTTCTTCCCTAGAACTATTCCTCAGTGGAACAGTCTTCCCTCCTCTGTGTTAAATGCCAAAACTACAGAGGAGTTCAAAGCCCGCATGGTGTAGATTGGGATCCAGAGGTGTGCGTTTTAGTACACCTCTGAAAGCAGATTGTAAATAGTTTTAAGAACTCATCCAGTGTTTTTTTTTTTTTTTTTTGCTAAATTCTAAGCAAAATTCTAAATTTAGCGCACCACCCAACTGAGGTAATGGCCAAGTATGACCGACTCAGTATATGAAGATAGATAGATAGATAGATAGATAGATAGATAGATAGATAGATAGATAGATAGATAGATATGTGATATTATGTGGAGCGTGATAGCTCAGTGGCTAGTGTTCTTGCCTCTGATGCTTGAGGTCCCGGGTTCGATACCCGGCAGCGGCGATAAAATTTCGGGGTCCGAACACGCTCCATTGGCATCATTTGCAGGGATGAATGTCATAAAGTGCACCTTCGGATCGGGACGTTAACTGGAGGCCCCCTGTGCAGGGAGAACCATCCCCTGTGCAGGTTAAAGATCCGTAATTACATGATTACTGTGTAGGCTTTCATCCTGCAAAACCTGGAGTGTATGTAATATACACCTGCGGTAATGGTCAAATGTGACCAACGCAGTATCAGAAGATAGATAGATAGATAGATAGATAGATAGATAGATAGATAGATAGATAGATAGATAGATAGATAGATAGATAGATAGATAGATAGATAGATAGATAGATACTGCAAAAACTGACATCTATAAAGAATTGTTCTTCCCCCGAACCATTGGAGGTTGGAATGCCCTTGCCGATTCGATCTTATCCTCTGCTGAAGGTGCAAAGGACAATGCAGCTAAGTTTATCTCTTTCGTGAGAACTAGGGACTAACTTCCCACATCACAGGTATGAATGTGATTTGACGTGTCACCAGTAACAAACGAACTATTAGTTAATATCAACGTTGCGTTGCCTTTCTGTCCATTGCTGTCTTTAGTTGACATCCATGTCTGAAAGATGTTCGAATAAAGCGTCTGCTTGCACAAGAATTAATCTTTAACCTTTGGCGTAAAATACTGGTATAATGTCTTAGTTAAAGTTTATATGCCCAATATATTCACATATCTCCATTTGAGTTTTCCTATTCAACACCTCCATTATCGTTTCAAATATTAAGATAAGCGGATGTTGAGAAAAACGAAGGAATCATTAGTTTTCGTGGCATTTTATGTTTTTTTTTCTCCTATTACTGCTATTCGCTCACATCAGAACATTACGAGCAGGACCTCCTGGGTGGTAACCAGTACTTTTTTAAGCAATGTGGATGAAGTGCCTTGCTCAAGGGCACAACACTTGGTCAGCGTGAGGATCGAACCCGCAACCTCTCGATCACAAATCCGATGCGCTACCACTGCAGCAAAGCACTCCACCAACAGGTGTATTGGTTTCTTTGCTTGTTTGAGTTGAGGTTTTATGTCTCCATCAGCACTATTAGGGTCATTTTGGAGACATTGCTTCTGATTGGCACATGGGAGACCAGAAATTCATTACAGACAACATTTATTAATGGATTTTCAAAGTCAGCTTGTATTGCCAACCATAAACTACACAATGGATTACAACATGATAACACCGGAAGCATACATTAAATGTGGTAGATAAGAAGAGATGTAGAAGATGAGTCACGGGACTCAATGGTTCTACTAGTACCAGTACCAGATTTTGTGGGACTTTTAGTTTTACTCGACATTGAGATGAAATGACATCTCAAGCCCTACCGCCCATAGAAACCTGAGGTAATGGCCAAGTATGACTGATTCAGTATATGAAGATAGATAGAAACCGCTAGGGTTTTAAGAGCGGCCCGACTCACATCACTTGTATTGTCCAGTACCGAACAGCTATCTACCTATCTATATATCCTGCAGCACCCTCTCGCAAGGATTATGTGCAGCTGCGCGTGCCAGAAAAAGAAGTGTGATAGAAGAAAAAGTATTAGATTTTAGGAGAATTGAAAGTAAAAACAGTGTTGGTAAAGTAGAGATTAAAAGCAGATAAAAACAATGTTTCAAGGTTCATGGCATTGGGTGATGGAGGGTGCAAATGGTCGATCTGAAAGAATCCAGATCGGAGCACACAACAGCATGAGGAGGAAGGTGATTCCATTGTACCACAGCCAAGGGAAAGAAACTGTATTTATAGTAACTGGCAGTAATAGGGATTTGAATGTAGTGCATAGTATGCATGTTTTTGGTAGTTCTGATTGAATGTCGGATGTATGTAGGGAGCGGAATCTCAACAAGGCCATATACTATCTTCTAGAACAATAGGAGGCGAGCATCTGCCCGCCTCTGTTCCAATGATCTCCATCCCAGGGTATTAAGCATCTGGGTCACACTACTATATGAAGAGTAGTCATGTTTGACCCATCTAGCTGCTCTTCTTTGGACTTGCTCAACCTTGTTTATATTTGACTGGGTAAATGGGCTCCACACAGGGAAGGCATACTCAAGCTGGGGCCTAACAAGGGTATTATAAGCTGTGTCACGTATGCCTTGATGTTTGGTGCGTATATTCCTACGTATGAAGCCCAGGGTCCGATTTGCTTTGGTGGTCACGTTATGAATGTGGGTGTTCCAAGTTAAATCAAGGCTAAACTTAAGGCCGGGGTACTTGGCATGATCAACCTCCTGGAAGACTTCACCGTGGAGAATGTAATTGTGTCTAATGGGTTCTTTAGAACGGGAAATGTGTAGGATCTGGCATTTACCCGGGTTAAATTTCATTTCCCAGTTCTTTTCCCAAGTTTCAAGCTTTTAGAGGTCCCTTTGCAATAAGGTACAGTCAGCATCACTGCTGACAGCCAAATATATTGCCGTGTCATCTGCAAAAAGTCTGACCTGTGAGTGGATCTGCTCTGGTAGGTCATTAATGTATAGAAGAAACAGGATCAGTCCCAGTACTGATCCTTGGGGAACCCCAGATGTGACCTGAATTTGGGATGAGGTTTCCCCCTCTAGGGCTACGGCCAAACAGGAAAGCTTTGATCCAGTTTAGGGTGTTTGAGGCTATGCCATGTTGGTGCAGTTTGTGGAGTAATTTAATATGGCTAACCTTATCAAATGCTTTACTAAAATCCAGGAGTATCAGGTCAGTCTGGTGACCTGCTGATAGATTTCGTGCAAGCTCATCAACAAGTTGGATGAGCTGTGTTTCGCAGGACCTCCTTTCCCTAAATCCATGTTGAAGATCAAACAAGAAGTTATGTTTGTCGAGATGCTTTGTAAGGTTGGATGCAACAATATGCTCCATTAGCTCGCAGCAAATGCAAGTTAAGGAGATAGGCCTGTAATTTGCAGGGTCACTTTTGTCACCCTTTTTGAACAAGGGAGAAACAATGGCTGTCTTCCAATCCGAGGGGATTTGACCACTGGAAAGTGATTTCTGGAAAATGACCTGAAGCATGGGCGCTATTTGGTCTCTAAGGGATTTAAGGACTACTGGTTTAAGAGCATCCGGACCGGCAGCTTTGGTCGGGTAGCCACTGCCATACTAAAACGCATACTGGAACTCTCTCCCAACCTGTATTGTCTTGCTACCGACCTTGGCACAGTTCTGTCCCCCTAAATCACCAGACTCTTTTTTTTATCTTTTAACTATACTAACTTTCTTTTCGCACTGTACAAACTCATTTCACCTACTTTACTTACCTTTATTTCAGCTAACCCCCTTTAGCACTTGGTATACCGGATACCCTTCTGTAGTCCTCTTATGAGGTTAAGAAGTAACAGAAGAAAGAACATACCTTTGAGTCCCAATCTATGGTTGAAGGGGACATTTATAAACCTCAAATCAAACAAACAAAACCATGCAGGCTTTGAATTCCTCTGGAGTTTTGGCATTTACCACAGAAATTTGAGATGGAAGATGTCTTCCAGAAGCAGAAGTTTGTATTTAAGGCTTCAAAACAGAAGTTGCAAAATTTTTCTACTTCCTTCAATTGGAACGGTTGGACTTCTTCCCATATCACAGGTCCTGGTGTGTGAATGTCATTTGAAATGTCGCCAGTAACAATTCTGATTCTGAAATGATTCTGATTTTTTAGCAGACACTAAGAAGAAGGTCACATGATCTTTCACTCTCACAAAAATGGCATCCTACTTGGTAATGACAGAGGAATCTACTTGTGAAAACAGCCAAAACAGAGGGTAACATTTATTTGAATCTATTTAAGTGAGATTCAAATAAATTGGAGTGACTTTAGAATCTGTCTGCCACTTCATATTACCTAACCCAAATCCTTACCCTAACCCTAATGACCTCACTAGCTTAACCTAACCCTAATCTAACCCTAACCTTACCCTAACCATCAGTGACCTACTCCTAACCCTCCAGCTAACCCTAACCTAACCATATCCATCAATGATCTGTGAATGAGTGTTTGAATTTTATGTCCCACCAACAGCTAAGATCATATAGGGACCTTGGTTTAAAGACTCATCCGAAAGTCTGGAACCCGGGATCAATCCTGCGACCCCTGGTTTACAAGGCGAGCAGCGTAACCACTACACCACAAAGGATATTCCATCAGTGATCTACTCCTAACATACTGAAGTCATGCAGTGGTTTGCCCCCACCCGATGGGGCTTGAAGAAATATTTGGGCTGCATGATGCATCCACGCAGAGCTGAAAGCGACTGCACAAGAGTACTGGTAAACCGCTTAGAGGATCTAAGCCTGCACAGGCAAAGCCCTGCGAGTTGGATCATCCATGCTTATAAATCCTATTGGTTTCATTGGGCGACAGGGCTTGTGAAGTGATTTCGTCTCAATGTCGGGTAAAAGTCCCACAAAATTGGAAGCAACATCTCCAGAATGACCTATACATTGTTGACGAGGACGTAAAGACCCAAATCAAACAAACAAATCAGTAAACAGTGGGGGACAGATTCTTAAGTCTAGCCAGTGTATGTTAACTTCAAACTTCAATGTTGGACTTAATCTCTCCTGTAACAAAGTCTACATAGCCCCTGTCCATCGGGGCTTGAAGAAATAGATGGGCTGCATGATGCTTCCATGCAGAGCTGAAACCGGCCCCGATAGCTCAGTTGGTAGAGTGTCCGCTCCGGGGAATGGGAGGTCACGGGTTCGATCCCGGGCTGTGACATACCAAAGTCGTTAAGAATGGTACTAGCTGCTCCTCGCTTGGCACTCAGATTTACGGGGTAGAGCTAGGACTGGTCGACCCAGTGTCAGGATAATGTGACTGGGTCACAGGCAAAGTGGTGAACTCGGCTCTTCCATGCTCATAAACCCTATTGGTTTCATTAGGTGACAGGGCTTGAGATGTCATTTCATCTCAATGTCGGGTAAAAGTCCCACAAAATTGGAAGCATCGTCTCCAAAATGACCTATTCAGTGTTCACGGGGACATTAACCCTCAAATCAAACAAACAAACGAAACCAGGTCTGTCGGAACCCAAATTTTATGGTGACTTAGTACATAAATTCAGAAAAATATATACTTGCAATGATGTACAAAATTTCGTATAATCATTCTTCTATTGAAAAAGATTGGGACAGCATAAATATTATATGACAGACTGCATGCATGGTTGTTTACCCAATAAGGGTTGATAACATTGCTTCCCTCCTTAATTGCACGACGCCCCCCACCCATAGGGGCTTAAGAAATGTATGGGCTGCATGATGCTTCCACGCAGAGCTGAATCCGGCCCGCACACTAGTATTGGTAAACCGCTTAGAGGATCTAAGCCTGTCCAGGAACTGCAGTGTGAGGCGGACCGTCCATGCTAATAAACCCTATTGGTTTCATTGGGCGACAGGGCTTGAGATGTCATTTCATCTCAATGTCGGGTAA